>CAJGYO010000014.1:66094425-66550874 GCA_904845875.1 Miscanthus lutarioriparius | reverse complement strand
ATAGATAATGTATTGGAGGCTAATTTTGGGGCTCTGTTACCCATTTTGAGTTTAGGGGCACATATAAGTCTCTTGTTGGAGACGGTCTAAGGAACATATTCATGCTAGTTACAAGTGTCAATATCTAGAAGAGCCTCGATTGTAAAACAAGAAAGCAACTTAGAACTGCCTTAGCACGTTGATTAGTAAGTCAGTAGAGCCGACGGACTACAGAGCTTAGCAAACTGCTTTGGACTGTTCGGCTTGCTGAAACTTAGACTGAAACTAACTGAAAACACTGTTCTGCCTGAATTGTTGTGAGAGAAAAATACTGTTCCGGTTGAAAGAACAAGCCGAATAAGCCGATTTCTGGGTAAGCTGAACGGTTAATAATACAAACCAATAGACAAAAGAAACATGTCTGTCCCAAAATGATCATGGAAATGTCTTACCTGTCACACACTCGCAATGGCATCTATAGGTTGACTTCCAGCTGATCGTGCTACATCAGTAGGTTGTGGCACAGAGATATACTCAAACTTAAACTCCTAATTCCCTCTCCTATCTGCTCACACTGTGCTTATACACTCCCATGTAGCTCAGATGGATGATACAACCAATTCATGTGCAAAAAAGTGAAGGTGAAGAAAATACACTTGTATTCCCTATAAAAAAACATAGGCCCAGCTCAGTACCTATCCACATTTGGTTAACAATTTAGCGAACACAACTAATCCTTTCCAGATATGCAAGAGTATAATGGGCTGCATTTCACTGTGCTGTCCTGAACCTTCTCCACCTAATATAAGTAAACTACATTCGACATTCCCATATGTATCATCTAGGACTGAGCCAATATCTATGGTCCATCTAACCAGCTTCAAGGAAGAAGCTAAATACAGAGAAATATATAACTGCTAAATTCTAAGGATACCACAATTTGAACTAAGCAATGCAGACCAAATAGTAAGTGATCCAACCATGTACTGTATAATACAGGTCAAATACACAGCCTCGTATTTCATGACTGAAAGTAAACTGCTGTACTAATTCCATTGAAGAAATTCTGAAAAGAAAAAAAAAACAGTTCCACAACTAAAGGAAAAACCAGACAGCTCATGTATAAGGAGTTATATTTATGTCCAAACTGGACCATGGACCATGGACCATGGAGAAAAAAACTATAAATTTTGTCAAAAGTATCTACAAGCTAGAGAATAGAGATATCAGGTGCTAATTTAATCGACAGAATTCACCTTGAATATGACCAGCCAACAACAAAGATGTGCTACGACATAATCATGATTCCTTTTATTATCCCATATGATTTCATCCATACCACTTCAAAAATCCCCAATTGTACGCCCCAGCACTACTCAAGAACTTGAAGATGGGATTTGAAGAACATAATAACTAGAAGATACCCAGCACGTTGCTGGGATTACGAAAAATTTGGAATGAAATTAAGTGGAGATGATGTGAATAGCTTGCGATTAAGAGATTGGAAGTTAGTGGGATGGCATGACTATTAGTGAGAGATAATATGGATAGTTAGTGAAGATTTATGTGGATGACTTGCATGTTGAGATAGACATGTAGTGGGGATTAGCTTTGTAAGAGATATAGATAGATAGATATGTCCTGGGAGATTGCTTTGCATGTTCACCCGATGACTGTGCGAGCATACAGAATGTCACTTGTGTATTGTATTACAGCCTCTCCAGCTAATGTATTGTATTAAGTTACAAAGGGAGAGTGCTAATTGAATTCAACCGAGCAAGAAAACTATGGGAGACACCTTTCTAATAAGCACCATGTGGATGAGCTGCCCAGTGCTATAACACTACCTTGTGTTTAAAAAAAAATGCATTTATATTACAATATATACTGCCTCATTAGTTCCAGTGCATTAATTTTCTAATTTTATCTGCTAAAACTGCAACTGGATTGTGTCCCACATAGCTATGATTCATTTGTTCCTAGGGAAGGATTTGATGAACCACTTAAAGTTTCTTCCAGATGGGCAACTTGATCCTGAGTTGGATGGAGATGAAGTTGAGAAAGACAGCTTAAACTGTGAGACAGACACCAGTCGGATTGTTCCTACTGGATCTGTGATGAGCAAGACCGCCCTTTCGCCCAAGGACACTTATTGCCACGAATAACTGGAGCTGCCAAATGGCTTACCCTCATCGGTATCATTTCATTAAGAAGCTACCTTTTTTTTCTTCATATGGTTAGTATTTCTCTTGACATTTAAAATTCCTTGGTTCGACACAGTACAAGGTTCGCTAAAGGGAATTTTGAGTTATAGTTTATGTTGTAATATATTTATGAAGAATATAATAAATAAATAAAAAACTAATACTTCTGAACTACTGTCAGACAAAACTGTTCAAATGAATTTTATGTGTTGAAACCCGAAAGGTTAAAAGATGTTGATTACCGAGTTTTGGATTGGTTAACTGCATGCAACCAAAAACAAAACTTAATTGGCACTTGGGTGATTAATAGATTTTATTTGTGTATTACCTCATGATTCATTCTCTTCTGTTAGGAATTTGTCAACCTCGCTCCCAGTCTGCAATAGCGCTCCGCAGGAACAAAGAGAACACAATTGCTGTTAAAGTTGGGCATCCTGTGAAGCCAAACGCTGATCGCTCGGTCCTGAAGGCCTCATCAAGACGAGGCCAGCAGCCCATCAACACCAGCGCCGGTCCTAGGATTTTGAGGACATCTCACGAGTTCGTCGTTACGGCCCCTCTAGACCATGTATAAAATCTTATATTATATAGGCACCAATTTTACTTGTAAGGGAAAAAGTAAATCTAATAGCATATTTTTAATTTAACATGACTAAATTAGAAGAAAAACATGACTATATGAGTACAAAGTACTAGAAGTCTAAAATAGTATACAAATAATTAATTTGAATTAAAAATGAACAAGTAAAAAATACCTAGGGCCTGGACATGAACTGAAACAACTTATCGCAATTCGCAAGAAGGTAAGAATCAAGATGTCGTCGTCGTCGAGCCCCTGGCTGGTCCTGGTCGCCGCCATCGTGCGCCATTCTTGGACTCGGCTGTGCGGCTCGTCGCCTCGTCCGACTCCACGTGTGTGCCGGGACTCGGGTGTCGGCATGTGAGCGCGTCGCGAACTCACGAGTCGCAATTTGCGATCGTCACTGCAGCGCGGCTCCTCGCCTCCTCTCTGCCCGAGGCGGGCCGTGGTGAAAACTGGGAAACCAAGCCAGAAAGGCCGCCGATCTTTTTGGGCCGGTCGCCGCCGTCGTCCGCCATTCTCGGACTCGGCGGTGCGGCTCGTCGCCTCGTCCGACTCCACATGTGTGCGTCGGGACTCGGGTGTCGGCGCGTGAGCGCGTTGCGAACTCATGAGTCGCAATTTGCGATCGTCACTGCGGCGCGGCTCCTCGCCTCCACTCTGCCCTAGGCGGGCCATGGTGAAAACTGGGAAACAAAGCCAGAAAGGCCGCCGATCTTTTTGGGCCACTGGCCAGTTCTTTGCCTCTCTTTTCATTAGTTTGCTGATGCCTAATGGACTATAGGGCATAGGGGTTTATATACCTGGGCTTAGGCCCCTTCCATGCCTGGGCCCTCGGCCGTCGCACCTCATGCCCTCCCCCTAGGGCCGGCACTGATCAACACAAGGGCAAGGGATAGCCTGAGCAAGTTTGGAAGAGCGCTGCACAGGAACAGGAACGGGAAGGACACAACTGCTGCTGTGAAGAGCAAGGCTAATAAACCTTGGCTATAAGCCAAGCCAACTCATTGTAGTAGACTAGTAGTTGTGCAGCATTTTTTCGATGAAGCTGCTATGGGCGTTATTTAACAGCGTGCCCATTGTAGTAGAGAGATTGATCTGTGCTGTGCAAGTGGCTAACAAGGTGTTGTTGGCCTCTGTTTGCAGTTCAATTAGGGTGTGTAATTATACCTAGCGTGTCCATTGTAGTAGAGAAACTGATCGTGCTGCTCCGTGCTTTCCGTGTACATATATACCTGTGTCACGTTGACTGACCTTATCGATCTCTTGCAATGTGACTCAGGAGATGGGTCGCGGCAGCGTATTAGCTTCATTTGTGTTGTGTCGCCGAGACCAGCATCTCATCGTGTTTGCTGCTAATCTGTTTTTGTTAAACGGCAGTTTCCACACCAACGCAGGGCTGCAAGCCTGCAACATTTTTTTCCCCTTAGTTTCTTTTATGATTTTTAAAAATCTAGAATGCCCCATTTCTACAACCAATAGTGCAGTAATGGTTTTAAAAAAACACTCCTAGCTAAAAGGGAAAAAAATCAATTTTGACTGACTGATTTTTTTTTGTTGTCGCACTGTTCCACACACCAGATTAGCTACTGTTGTTAAGCTTTATGTATAGTAAAGTTTGAACTTTAAGCCTTTGGTCTAAAAAATATGATGCTGGCTGCGATTCCTTGGATTGGCCAAGGAAAGAAGACGACGGTTAGATCTTTGAAATATATTTATATAAGTGAAGGGGTGTCACGAAGGAATACGACTGTTTTCAAAAGACATGCCCTTTGGGACTAAAATCAACTGTATAATCCTATCCACTAATCCTGTGCTTGATGGATGAGATCACTCGTGAAGAGACACATGTTCATTTGTAGACACCTGTTCGTGTATAGGTGTTGTTTCATAACACTCCCCCTTGATCGAATCTTCCTTGAGATCAATGCAACTGTAAGCTAAAATTCTTCAAAAAAACCCTATAGAAAAAATATGAGGAATATATGAATATGCCATAAAAACTCCTTTAAACCTTATTGGAAAATAAGGAGAAAATATCATATTTGTTTGTTTGGTTTAAATAAACCACTATGTCATTGGTATCCCATTAAAAACCCTAATGGGAAAAAATATTGGAGATACGACATAAAGATAACTCCTCCAAAAATCTTTCAGGAAAAATATGAGGAGCAATATAAAGTGATATGCCACTAAAACTCCTGTAAAAACCCAGTGGAAAAATTAGTAGAAAAAGTGACGACATATTATTGTTATTGCCTCTTGGATAACTCACATGAAAAACCTTTTCAGAGAAAAACAATGGATGAGTTGTGAGGGCAATATATGTCTTTGATATTTTCCACAAAAACCCCAGTGGGAAAAATAGAAAATATGACACATGCTTATATTAATATTACCTCATTAAAAACTTTAACAAGAAACCTTATGAGTAAAACTTATGAAAGAAAAGAGTATAATATGATACTGGTACAGGTTAGCATCTAAGAGATGTCTCCCCCTGATCCTTGCAAATTTCGAAGCCGTCACATACCAATCTTATTATGTACAAATTTTGAAACATAGATGTTGGTAAGGACTTAGTAAATAGGTCAGCGAGATTATCGCATGACTTGATTTGTAAGATGTTTATTTTTCCTGCTTTCTCGTAATTCATGGGGATAAACCAGCTTAGGGGCAATGTGCTTAGTGGCATTACTCTTATGTAACCTGTTTGCATCTATGTAACATAAGCGAAATTATCTTTATAGATAATTGTATGCGATTCAATCAAATCAATACCACATGACTATTGTATGTGGTTAATCATTCTACGAAGTCATACACATTCATGTGATGCCTTGTATAGAGCAATAATTTCAGAATGATTAGTAGAGGTCGACGTTAGAGTTTGTTTAGAAGACTTCATGAAATAGCTGTACCTCCATGTAAGAATACAAATCCGGTTTGGGATGGGGACTAGATAAGTAACCAGCATCCATGTATCCAATCATATTGGGATCATGATTTCTCTTAAAGAAAAAACCAAGATCTTTTGTGCCACTAAGATATCTAAGGATATGCTTCGCTCCCGTCTAATGACGTTGAGTTGGATTTGCACTATGTCTAACTAGTATGTTCACTGCAAATGCGATATCAGGCCTGGTGCAATTTGCAAGATACATAAGTGATCCAATGACACCAAGATATGGAACCTTGGTCCCAATATCTTTTCTCCAATATTCCGTGGTCTAAATGGATCTTTCTCTATTTCTAAGAACGAACAACCATCGGGATTTTGTTATGATATGATTTGTCCATATTGAATTTTTCAATATTTTTTGGATATAGGCTGATTGATGCACTAAAATCCCTGAAGGACGGTGCTCAAGCTATAAGCCTAGGCAATATTTAGTCTTACCCAAATCCTCCATCTCGAATCCACATGATGAAAATTGTATGTCAAATGATTGCATAATTATTTCTATACCATGATGATATCAAAATAATCAATATACACAATCATGCTTAATTATACATAATGTATGTTGCGATTTTTATTTGGATTCAGAATGTGAAGTCCATTAGGACTTATACGTCCGAATCTATCAAATTCATTTGATCTGCCAATTATTAAATTTGAAAAACTTCATTTTCACACATACCATGGGGTATACTATGTTGGGTCTCTACGTGAAACCATATGCTGCAAGCTCTCATTGTTCACCACCTTGCTTCTAAAAAGAAACTCTGTGAGGAAAGATATTACTGTGGTAATACTTTTCATCATTGAACAAGAGAAATCTTCTTAATTGACATCTTTTAGGTTGTCCAAATTTGAGTGTGAAGACACTCTGCCTAGGACTTTTTGGTCTGGATCTAGTAAGGTGAAGAGCAATCTTTAAGGAGTATATGTCGCGATAATTTTTAGTCTTTAAATGATTGATTCGGTTCTTGGAATCAATATAGCATGTGAAAATATTAACCCTTTTGGACTCCGAGTCATTTCCCATATGGAGTCAAGGTGTTCCGATGTTCCAGGATCAGAATTTGGGTGTACCGTTGATCCGAGTGGATTTTGATCTGTGTTTTGGATGCTCATTCATTTGGGTGTCTACCAACTTGAGGTTGTATGGATTTACTGATTTGGAGGATCTAGTCCTTGGTATTCTCGGACACTTACTTGGAGCATTATCCTTAGGAGCGGTCGTACTTCTCTCCCTCTTCTTTGGAAGTGGGAGTTGAATGATTTTAATTGGTACCTCCATTCTTTCGGCCACATTATAAGTAGGATAAGAGGATTTTATGACACCCTTATTATCAGTAAATGTTTCTGTAGATTTTTTGCAATATGATGCAAATATAAGATATTTTAAACGATTAGGTTTAGAATCTTTGGTACGTGGATGTGAGGATTGCTCTTTTGATTCCTGACATTCTTAATGTGGTATAAATCTTTCCCTAATGCCTAGAATTATCCTCAAATGTGATCAACATACGGATAATTTATAAATCCAGGATCAAAATTTAGTGTGGCCATTATTTGTATGCTCATAAGATACTTAATGATGAAGTTCCTAAAGAACAAACAATCCATATAAATGGATTAGATCCTGCATCCAGGATCATTTGCTCTAAATTGAAAATTTTGAGCAAAGTATTTGGTAAATTTGTGGTACCTTATGAGTACGGCACACAGTTAGGACAACATCGTAGATGCATAAATATGCATTACATAGAATTTTCATGGTTCATAAAATGGCAAATAGAATCACATGTATGTTCTTGAATTTCTTCAAGAAATGTAGTGGCTCATATTGATGTTATGACCAATAGAATCGATACACGTTATCCATAGGGTTGAATAACCAAGACAAATGTGCCAAGTTTTGTTGACATCAAGATTGAGAATTATTTTGTACGCAACATTGGATACATGTTATGTATGTGTAGTCCAATCCAACCGAGGATGTTTTGTTTAAGTACTTAATGTGCCATATCCGTTGTTAAGACAAAATACCCCTCTTAGTTGTCATCTTGGGGTTTTGAAATGTCCTAATATGGCTAAAGGGGGGGGGTGAATAGCCTATTTAAAAATCTACAAATCAACTAGAGCAATTTGATTAGTATGACAAATAGCGAAATGCAAACTTGCTCTAGCTCTACAAGGGTTGCAAGCCACCTATCCAACAATTCTAGTTGCAATGATTACTAGGCACACAACTTGCAATGTTACTACTCACTAAGAGCTCTCAAATTTGCTACTCTAAAGAGCTCCACTAGATGAACTTAAACTAAGAAAGAAAGCTCTCAATTCTAATTACACTAAAGAGCTTGTCACAACTGGTTTGCAAGAATATAAATAAGTGAGTAGGGTGATTATACCACCATGAAGAGGAGTGAACCAATCAAAAGGTGAATATTAAATCAATCACTAGGAGAATACCAAATGGCAAGAGACAACCAATTTTCTCCTGAGGTTCACGTGCTTGCCAACACGCTACATCCCTGTTGTGTCGACCAACACTTGGTGGTTCGGTGTAACACCCTCGGTGTTACGTTGTACTGCTTTGTTAAAACATCGCATGAGCATCACATTTATGTGCATATGTGTATAACATGAATTATAAATCAATGTTCGGCAATTGAAACATTTATATGAAACAAGAAAGCGAATGTTATGTTTTGGGTCACATAACGTTGTTTAGTATTCGGATCGAATTCTTGTCAAAACAAAAAGGTTATAAAACGTTTTGCGAACGGTGATAAAACATGTGTGGTCAAGGACAAGGATAACTAGCTAGTATATCCCATAGATCGGATTTGCATTTCGACACGAAAGCATTCGAATCGACGTCGTTCGCGTAAATTTTAGAAGAGGTCGACGGAGCCACCTTTGGCAATATTTGTTGATCGATCGGCTTAAGAAGTAGCGCAATGTCATGACTGTGGTTGATAGCTTGATGTACCCTCTTGCGCATCAAACAATTAGTTTAGAGTTTGGAGCATTGCGTACAACTTTTCTAACTACTTTAGAAAGCGTGCATGGCACATGGCTTAGCCCTGGGCGCGGTCACCACCCGCTGTTGGCTTGCCAGCGCCCACTGCCGGCGCAGGCCATGTCGTCATGCCATCGGGAATGCAATGCGAGCAAGCCCTGCGCTACTGCCTTGGCTGCTTGCTTCCCTCGCTGGCGCGCGGGTCACCCCGCCGGCTGATGCGCTGCGCCTAGGACGCCGGCCGAGCTCTGCCGCGCCATGTCCTGCCCTACTTTGGCCGGAGGCGCACCGGGTCCCGCGCTACACGCCGCCAGCGGCCATGCATGGTGCTGCTCCGTTGACTCCCTCTTGGCTGCTTGCGCGAAGGATGACAGCCTGCTCCGCCATCCCTTCCACGTCGCATCGCACTGCCCCCTTTGTCTGGCGCTACCCATTGCGACGCCGTGCCAAGCCTGGGGCACGTCCCGCTGTCCCCCATCATGGTGTGTGTTGGCTTGTTGCGTTGACATCCGCAACCGGCCCGAGCCAAGCCACGCCTGGACCTCCTGCCTCCGCTGTCTCCATGGCCGCCGGGGCGGCTCCTTCAAATTCACCGCGGCAGCAGTCCCTTGTTTCAAATTGAGCACATTTCTGACTCCGCTAGGTAGCCTGCAGTCGTACCGACCCCACATCGCCGCCTGTAGCTCCATCTTGTGCTCCAATTTTGAATCGCCGCTCGCCGGGTCCATAAGACCAGACGGATGCCCCCCGACGGCAAGCCTGCCACTCCGAGCACCTAGTAGCAATTCAGTGCACCCTCAGCTTAGCTGTACCCTCCTGAGCACCCCGCGCACCTCAGTCGTAGTTTCACCGTAGGCCAGCCATCATCGACGCGGCCATGCCATCACCGGGCTCCGTCGCAGCGTCGGTGCGCACGCGGCCAACCCACCTCGAGCCTTCTCTGGCTAGACCGTCACCTCCAAGGTCTCCGTGGGTAGTGCCTCGAGCTCGCTGGCTATTGGGTTTACTCCGTTTTTGCTGTGGCTCATGGGAACGCATCCGCCATTGCAGGTCAGGGCTCACCACCGGGGAGGGAACCCGAGACGACGCCACTGGTCGCCGTATCGCTTCCAGCCACCGTGTGTTGCCATGGAGCTAATCATCGGCCCCTTAGTTAGGCCTGGGAGGCTCGGGTGGCGCCGGCGTGGCTGCCCGGTGCCCGCGCCATCGCGCCTGTGCGCGCACGGGTGCCGGGGGATGTTGCCGCGGTAAAGAAGGAGGGGGAGGGCATAGCTGTAAAAGCGTAGACTGGTGAAATAGTGCGTTAGCGCTCGCTGTAAATGCCAAGTAGATCAGGGGTGTTTTCATGTAATTGTTGTCACGCGCGGGTCTTCCCCCGTCGCGGGCCGTTGGCCGGCTGGGCCGCGCTGAGGCCTGCTCGCGCGAGCGGGCGGGAAGACGGAGTGGGTCGAGCCAGAGCGAGTTGGGTCGAAGGGTAGGATTCGGTTTCCTTAATTCCAGTAAATAAGAAATGTTTATTTATTTTAGTTATGAATTGAACTTTGATAAATCGTAGTAAATTGAGTAGTTGTCCATAAATAGTGAGACTAATTTTGTTAGGTTCGCAAAAATATCCTCTACTGGATAGTTCAGTTGGATTACAGTTAGCTGTGGTGAGTATTGGGGGATAAATTCCAAACTAGAGAACGAATATTAGGTAGGTTAATGATTGTAGGGATATTTGTGGGAAATTGGTGATAGCTATAGACATGAAAATTTTACAGTAGACTGGATAGGTTATTAGGTACTTGCTGAAAATTTTGTGGTCTTAGAATGGGTTGTTAAATAGAGTAGATATTACCCTTGTTTATTTGTATATAGCATAAATCAGCGTTAGGAGTAAAAATACCGGTAGTGACTATAATAATAATGAATGCCATACTTTATGCTTGTTGTCGATAGCAATAGATAACGTAGCACCATGGTCGATAGCACTAGCTTAGTAGTTAAATCGGTGTATGGTTATTGTAAGAGCTGCTGATGTTATATTCCTAAACATTGCATCATCATTTCATGTAGATCACGAACTGGTAGACTTCGTGCCCGTCGGTGAGCCGAAGTACGACAAGGTGATCGAGGAGTATGAGGAGGAGATCTTCGCATAGGAGGAAGCCTAGGAGTCTGTTGGTGCTAACCCTACTGACCCGGCACCTGCCCAAGGCAAGCCCCGGTGCATAACCCCTATTTTTAATGATCACTGAATATATATATGATGTGCATTTACGTTATAGGCATTTTATGGAAACTACATGCATAAATATATCTACCCATGAGTCCTACTAGTGCAGGTCGAGTAGCTGCTATGCTCAGTATACCGGTAGCGTGAGTAACCTGCCATTACTCGCACATAGGTGATAAAATATGATCACTCATGATAAAATGATGGAAAGGAAAGTGGTGACCGAGCAGGGATATGGTTTGGGTACTGGTGGGTGTGAGGGGTTGTGTCCTGCGGCAAACAGGGCATAGCTCAGTTGCACTTTTTCCCTATCTGTGTCGATTAAGGACCGATCGTTGCATAAGGCATCATGGGCAAGTCACAGATTTATTGTCCCGAGCGAATACTTGGGTATGGGCACAGGGAAGACTTGTTGCTCTCTTGTTGTAGATCCAGCTCTTTCCGGATCGACTGATGGGAAGAGGACGTGGTGGAGGTCCTTGCACCACACCGAGTCCGGGACTCAGGAGTGGGGGCTTGGAGTCCAAGTTTGGACGGGGACCTAGACACCCAGGACAAGAGGGTGATGGGTTAGTCCTGCTTGTGCCTGGGGTACAAGCGGGATGTGTTTTCGGGGAACCCAGCTAGGCACATTGATTCGTGAATCGCCGATCGATCCGGTATGGCTTGTCTCGTGTTTAGCACCGTAGTAAGAACTGAAAGTGGAAAAGGAGAAGAAACAGAACTGATTGCTCAACCCTTGCTTGAAAGTAGAACAGGTGCTTATATAGACTGGCTAGATGATAACTCAATACGGCTGATAATAATAATACATAAATAAGAACGCACTATTTGTATTGCTTTCTGCTAAAGAAAACCAGCTAGCCATAAAGCTTATCTATTCCTTGGAGTCAGGAAATTATTCCCACTAGTCGGATAAGTCTTACGAGTACATTGTGTACTCAGGGTTTATTTACCCCTGTTGCAGGTGATGCTTGAAGAGTACCTTTGTGTGCAGGATCCTTCTGGTGGGCTCAGACAGAATCCTCGCCCCTTACCGCTAGATGTTATTTTTAAATTCCGCTGTTATCATTCCGCACTCTGGTATTTGGTATTTGTCGATGTTTTACCACCGATAGCCTACCATGGGGGTACCCGAGATAGTTGTTCGGGCTTCAGCGAATAGCGGAATTCGGCGGTTACGCAAAAAGACTCACAATTTATACTGGTTCAGGACCTCGACTTGGTCGAGTAATAACCTTACGTCCAGTTTTGGCGTTAGCCTGTTTGCGTTGTATTGCTTTGAGTATCGGGTATGCGTTCTCTTCTTACAATGGGTACCCTCACCAGCCCTTTATAGTCCAGGCGCTGAGAGGCATTGTTTGTGTGCTATTCGGATACAAGGTCAGAGTCCTAAGCTACGCTTCGGGCGCCTTTCCTTGTATAGTTTGTGTTGGAGTTTCGGTTTTGCATGTTGCTTTGCTCCGCGTTCTTCTTGGCGATTGGGCTGTAGGCCTTGTTACCAAGGCCTACCTCCCTGCAGTATGGTCTATGGGGGGCCCGTATTGTTCCCCATCGACAAGCCCCCGAGCATTTCATGATTGAACTTCAAGGGCCGAGTTGTTGTAGTCTTGATCTGGGTCCTTCTTGAAGTGAAATCTTGAGATGGTCTTCTTTGATTCTTCTTTTGGCTGATGTGCACTTTTGCTTGATGTCCTTTGTGTTCTTTTTCCTTTGAGTGCAGCGAGTGCAATTTTGCAAAAATTGCACTCATTGAGTGTAGCCCCCGAGCCTCTTGTTTTTTTTGGTACAAAAAAGCTGGAGGGTCAAAAAATTTGAAAATATGTTTTTCTGTGGTAGGTACTTGCAGCCTCCGAGCCTTCTTCGGGTTCTTTTCTGTTGAAAAGAAGCCGGAAGAAGGGTCTTGATTTGTACTCCTTTGGTCTTTGTCTTTTGCTGGTCACGGATGGGTTTTGTATAGCCATGAGTGAGCGTCTTCTTTTACTTTTTGTCAGGAATCTTGCTTTTGGGCACTATTTGCCTTTGTTGCTTTGCTCTTTTGTTCTTTTCCTCTCTCTTTCTTGTGATCTTTAGCCTTGTTTACCTCTGGTTTGCTATAAATACCTTCTTTGTTGGTTGTGGTTCTGCCTTGAGTAGGAAAATTCTTCTTCAATTCTTTCTTCATTTGTAGATATGCTGGTGTGTGAGGTTGAGTAGCCCCCGGGCTTATGCTTGGTTGGTAATGATCATGCTTCTCTATCTGTTCTTCTGCGTCCAAGCTGCCGCTCACTAGGTTCCTTGTTGCAATATTTAAGAATCTTGTCTCTATCTTATGTCTGAGTTTATTTGGTCCTGTTTGGCCGTCTGTAACCTTTGTAACTAGGTTCCTTGTTGCAATATTTAAGAATCTTGTCTCTATCTTATGTCTGAGTTTATCCGGTCCTGTTTGGCCGTCTGTAACCTTTGTATTTGTCTTCGATCAATGAGATTTATAATTTTTCTCCGTCCAAGTTCTTTTTCAACTGTAATCCTTTGACACTGTAATTTTGTATGTGATCCTTCACACGTCTTCGAGTTGTTTGTTCGGCTGCTTATTGCTATCATTCTGGTTGTTGGAGAATTCAATGTGTCTTCACGGGTTGTATTGCTGCTGTGGAATATTCTCTTGGATATGCTTTATCTTGTATTGTGGTTGTTCTGGGTATGTACTGATCCTTCGTGATGGTCTAGTCACATCTGATTTTTTACTGAAGTCCTGGCTCTGCAGTGGTTCACATGGTTGTCCTTTTGGAGTTCTTTTTTCTTCCATGAGTCTAGCATATGTGCATCTGAGTTGTGCTATAAATATGGCCTGTTGCTGATACCCTGCCGTGTAGTTTCTTCTTCTTCTTTTTGTAGTCATGGATATTATAGTTTGGGAGCTCGGCGAGCCCCCCAGGCCCTGCTTCTCTTCTTTCTTCTCTTTCTTTCCGCTAGTAAATGGTGTAGGTTTTGTGATAGAGACTAGTAGCAGTGCTAGTCTCGAGGTGGTATTTAGTGTAAGGATATTGAGGCAAATGGTGTAGGACTTGTGATGTGAGTGATGCATGTTGCGCTGCCTCATCTTCCAAAGCTCGCCTTTTCTTTTTTTTGTCTTCTCACAAAGTTGATGATTGGCACGTGTTCCGCTTGTTCTTCGACAAATTCGTTGTAGATCAACCATTATTCATCTTCTCGTTGTGCCATTTAGGTTCAATCCAATACAGATCAAAGACATGTTGAGAGATGGTGCCGGGTTCTTCCATATTGACGTGGTTGTCGTTGTCAATCTTGATGACTTGTGGGTGCCTTCTCCGTCACCTATAGCAATCTTGGATGTGCCCCTTCCTTTGGAGAAAAGTACGCTCGAGTTGTTTTATCCTCGCCTCGTAATATCAAATCTTGGTTCGAGGGTTGCAACCTCGTGTCTTTGAATGATTTCCTTTGCTTTCTTCGTCAATTCATCGATCTTGTATTCTGTTGTAATCTCAATGTACCTTTGATGAAATGAAAAATATTCCTTTCTCGCTTCGTGACCGAGTTGTTTATTGATGTGGCCAATTCTCTTTTGTATGTTTGTACTATGGTGTTTTGTCATGACTGACTTGTTGCATCCTTCTTTCCTAGTTGCCTCCTTGTGAATGTGTTAATTCGTCATGTATCTGTTATAGTCTGAACGGACCGTTGCCTTTTCGTTTTGTGTGCACGGTAATTGTGGAACGGTAACTTTGAAGGCCCTCTTCGGGCAATCTGCATGATTTTGGGCCTCGTGGGCTGCGTATTTTTCTTGTATAAAGATAACTACTCACATCATTGGCTTAACTTGCCTTTGCAAGAAAAAATCCCCAATCTCAGCCAAAACCCTAGCTCCATTGTGCCTTCGATCTCCTGCTATTTCCGTCCAAATCTTGTCTTTGTTTTTCTGAGATGGTGGCGAAGAACAAGAGCAAGAATAAGGGCAAATCTGTCGACGAGGAGGCGTCGCTCAAGGTGATCGAGAACACCGAATTTGTTGCGATGCGGAAAATGCAGAGGCAACTCCCAAGCCATCGAATTCGAGGCGGAGTTGGATCTGCTTGTTGCTCATGGCCTTCTTCAGAGAAATGTCTCTAATTTCTCCGGTCCCGTGAGCACGATGTCCCTTCTCCCACTCCGAATCAATCTGTTCTTTTGTTCCTTTTGTGTGGGCGGGGGCTCTATTATCCCCGTCCGATTTCTTGCTTGAGTTTCTTGGATCCTATGGGATTCAAATCCATCATCTTACCCCTAACGGGTTCTTTTTCTTTCTACCTTCGTGCATTTTTGCGAAGTTTTCATTGAATTCCTCCAAATCTTCTTCTTTTTTTCGTCATATTTTTTCCAGTGCGCTTGTCGATGGAAATAATACTCTTTTTTCTCACCGCCGCCTTTTATCCAATCCCGTCAGTGAGTTTCTTTCCCTTCTCTTACACTTTCTGATTCTGTCAAGAATTGGGCGGAGAAGTGGTTTTATATTTCAAAACCTGCTCTTTTCTTTTCTCATGATCTTTCTGTTCTTCCCGTTCCCCTCTCTATTTGGAAAGATAAAATCCCTTCTGCTGAGCATGCTGCTCTGAAGCTTGTACTCGCTCGAGTTGCAATGCTTAAATAGGCAAGCTTAAGTGGCAATTGTATAGTTGCCAGTTTCTTGCGTCACCGGGTGCAACCTCTTATGCAGAAGGTGCATTACGGCTTTGAATATACTGGGCCCTCAGATCCTTCCTGACTTGTTCCTGATGTTGAGTTGTCTGAGGAGGTCATTCTTGAACGCCTGGGCGTATTCTGGGTGGGGTCTCTGTGATGCCTGCTCATGTTGAAGAGTATGATGCTGCTCATCCTCCTCCTGAGGTAAGTGGTAATCTCCTCCGAGTTCTTTTGGGTTTTTGTAATTCGTATTCTGTTTTTGACTTCTTTCTTCTTCTCTTGTAGGGTTTTGGTCGGGCTTTTAAGCTTGAGATAGCTGTTGCTGGTGGTGGCGGGGCTGTTGTTGAAGAGCCCACCGAAGAAGGAGATGAAGATGATGATGTTGTTGCCTGTCCTGTGGTAGTTGCTGCTACCGGGCCGGGTTCTTCTTCTGCCAGGTTGATTACTGGCTTGTTTGAAGGTCACCACTCCTACATTGAGTATGTTCTTGATCCTCGAATTGCTCAATATATCTTGTCATCCAGGAAGCGAAAGTCAGAGGTTGCTGCTAAGCATATTTTACCCAAGAGGCAACGTTCAATTCGTTAGATTGCCTCAACAGGTAATGTTCTCGTAGGTGAGCTTGTGCTTTCTCCTATGTTGTTTTTGCCTCTGTCTTTTGGTTTGCTTTGTTTTACTGATCCCAGCTTTTGTTGTCTTGATAGAAGGCCGGTCTGTTGTCTTGAGCGAGGTGGAGACTGAGGATGAGGTCCCCTTGATCACTCGACCATAAGTCTTCCGCTGTAAATTTTCTTGTGCTTGTCTTTGTGCTCTTTTCCTAAATAACTGAATTGCTTTTTTCATTATAGTCGGAAATCGGCACCTTGTGCCCCTTCTGTGATGAGCTTGTATCTCGCTTCATCTGAAGCCTCCCAATCCCTCCTTTGAGGTGGTTGAGGATGATTTGTTCGATGTGCCTCTCCCAAATCTTGGCTTCTCAGGGGTGGCTGGAAACTTTAAGAAGGTTATCAAGTAAGTATATTTATCTTGTCTTCTGATTCGCCATTTTTGCTTTTGTCTCTGACTGGCCTGAGGTCTTTTTTTGAATGTAGGCCTTCGGAGGATACTTCTTCTTCCCTGACTCTTGATGCTGGTGGACCTCTACAACATTTTACTGCTGGTAAGTTATTTTCCCATTTATGCTTGCTTTCTTGGTTTTTTCTTTTCTGTCTGACGGGTTGTTTTCTTTGTATCTTCTCTTCCACGTATTGCCTCTCCTGCTCCGCGTGTTGAGGAGGAGGCTATTGGAACTCCGGTGTCTCCTCCAATGGAGCACCGAGTTGAAGTGAACTTAGGCAGCCCTTTTGCTGCTCCTATTCTGCCGACCGGGTTGTCCCTGTTGGACAACCTCGAAGCAGCTGCTCGGGAGGATGCAGTGAATGGGGAGCCAGCTGATAATAATCCTTCATCTGTTGCTGCTGTGGATGCTGCTGGTACTTCTAGTGTCGGCCAGCCTTTGACTTCTACTCCAAGTACTCTCCTGTTAACTCAGGGTGAGTTGGAGTTGGTCTAACTCGGTCATGTTGAGCGACTGTCTAAGTTGGTTTCTTTGTGGGAGAATTTCTCGGGCGCGTATGGCGCCAAACTCAAGGTATTCGAGTTCTTTTTAACTTTCAATATTGGTTTTTTCTCACATCGTCTCACATATTTTTGCTTTGCGCCTTTATTTCAAGATCGATGTCTTGTTCGGTCCTCATGAGGTGCAATTTATCGCCATTGTTTGAAGCCAATTTGAAAAGAAAGGAAGATGAGTCGCTCGGATCGGTTGTCCCTCGACTTATGACAAGGCGCAACGTGCTCTGATGGAGTCCGTCCTCAATGCTAAGGTGCTTGAGGCTAAGAAGGTGTGCGACTCATCTTTGCAGGCTGTTACTGCTGCTCAGAATGAGGTCTCCGCGTTGAAGAAAGAAAAAACTGGTGGGTTCTCCTTTCTTTGCATACTTGCTTTTTCTGCCTTGTTCTTTCTTTCTTTCTTTGAGTTCTTTGTCTGCTTTCTTTTCAGCTCTTGTTAAGGATAAAGAGAGTTGGTAGAAAGAACAAGAGGAGATGGTCAATACCCTCCGTACTTCTCAAAATCAAGCTGAGTCTGTAAGTTCTTCTTCTGATATCAAATTGAAAGAGGCCCAAGATTTATTTGCTCAGGCCAAGCTGGTTAGATCTAGAGCTGACCATGACCTTGTTTAGGCTTTGAAGTCAGTGCAAGATTTGCAGGAGAAGTTAGCAGCTGCCCTGATCAATTCCGGGCTCTACAAACTAAGCTGACAGGTGCCCAAGATCAATTTCAGGCTCTTTATGAAGCTGTGAAGCCTATTATTGCTATTGTTTATCGCCAGGAGGAATTTGCTCAAGGGTTGAGAGGCATTATCCCGGTGTTGTCAACTCGATTTTTTGAGTTTGTCAAGGGTGGTTTTTACCGTTGTGTAAACAATGTTATATCCTTCATCCGGGTTGCCACTCCTGATGCTCCGCTTCAGTAGATTGTAGATCCTTCCGTGACTGCAGAGTTTGCGCAGCGATGGGATGAGGCGAAGGTGGAGCTTGGTGGTCTTATAGACCAAATCTTGGAACAGATGGATGTGCTTCCTGCTGTGCCTCCAGCTCCTTAGATGTTTTGTGTAATGAACTTGTGGTTTCTTGTAATATATACTTGTCTCTAAAAATATGATCAGGCTTTGCCCTGCTTTTGAATTTGTCTTTGACCGAAATGAGCAGTGCTTCAACTGCCTTTTTTCTTTTTTTTCTTCGAGATGTCTTTGAATAATATGGAAAAGTTTCGCCCTGTCTTTCCTTGTGGCTTTTTTCTGCTTTGCCATAGCTTGTTTCTTCGCTCTTTGGATCGGCGACCGAGTTGTTTGGAGTGTTTGTGCCGCTCTTTGGCGAAGTAGTCGATTGTACCACTCTTGGGGTAGATGATCGAGTTGTTGGAGTGTTTGTGCCCCTCCTTGGGCAACATAGTTGATCATGCCGCTCTTGGGGTAGGCGACCGAGTTGTTGTAGTGCTTGTGTCCCTCTCTGGGCGAAGTAGTTGATCGTACCACTCTTGTGGTAGGCGACCGAGCTGTTGGAGTGCTTGTGCCGCTTCTTGGGCGAAGTAGTCGATTGTACCACTCTTGGGGTAGGCGACCGAGTTGTTGGAGTGCTTGTGCCGCTTCTTGGGCGAAGTAGTCGATCGTACCACTCTTGGGGTAGGCGACCGAGCTGTTGGAGTGCTTGTGCCGCTTCTTGGGCGAAGTAGTCGATCGTACCACTCTTGGGGTAGGCGACCGAGCTGTTGGAGTGCTTGTGCCGCTTCTTGGGCGAAGTAGTCGATCGTACCACTCTTGGGGTAGGCGACCGAGTTGTTGGAGTGTTTGTGCCGCTTCTTGGGCGAAGTAGTCGATCGTACCACTCTTGGGGTAGGCGACCGAGTTGTTGGAGTGCTTGTGCCGCTTCTTGGGCGAAGTATTCGATCGTACCACTCTTGGGGTAGGCGACCGGACCCATATAGCACAACCATTTCTGGGTTGGCTGTTTGCAGGGTAAGTAAGCAATCGTACCAGCTCTTGGGGTAAGCGATTATACCAGAGATAGCAACAACCGCTTCCGGGTTGAGCTGTTTGTGGGGCTGCCCTTTTTCCCCAACCTCGATTACGGGTTGGTTCTCAGTCTGCTGGATAGGGTCATCAATCGTATCATCTCTTTTATGGTAGAGTGATAGATGCTAGCTTGGGTCTCCTTACCCAAGAAGCTATTTGGCCATTGGCCGTCAATGTACCATCTCCATATGGTTGAGTGACAAGATTGCCCGTGTAGCGCAACTCAAGCTCGAGTTGGTCGCTAATGTGGAAGCCCTTTTCCCCAACCCGATTATTGGTTGGTTCTCGTCTGCTGGACAGGCTCATATTTGAAGTCGTTCTTCTTGAATAATCTCTGCTTTATTTCTCTTGAAACTTGAGTACAATCTGTTGTACTTAATTGTAGAATCTTTTGAGATGGCTGATATGCCAAGTGTTCTTTATAGGTATTTCATCCGAATCATCAACTGAGTATGTGCCGGGTCCTTGTTGTCTTTCATGATGAAGGGTCCTTCCCATGGACTCGAGTAGTTTGTGTCATCCATCTTTCTTCTGGATTAGTCGTAGTACTGAGTCCCCTAGCTTTAGTGATCGGGGCTGAGTACTTTTGTCATAATGTCTTCGTAACCCATGCTGATATCTTGCATTTTGTATGATTGCACTCGCTCTTATTTCTTCTATTGAATCAATTTCTAACCGCCTTTGTTTCTTCTCGCTTCGCTTTCTTCATATTGTTCTATTCTTGGAGATAGCCATATTAAGTCGGTGGGTAGTAACGCCTCCCGATCCATAGACCGTAAAGAACGGTGAGTATCCAGCTTGTTTCACGATCCGGGTTCTTAGACCCCATACTACTTTTGGTAATTCGTCGATCCATTTTCCACCATAATCTTTCAAATCTTCATATAATCTTGGTTTTAAACCTTGTAATATGAGTCCATTTGCTCTTTCGACTTGTCCATTGGCTCATGCAGGTGTGCTATCGATGCAAAGTCGATTTCTATCCCACAATCTCTTGCCCAAGATTGGAATTCTCTTGTCAGAAATGGTGAACCAAGATCTATGATTAGTCTCATTGGGCATGCCGAACCTATGCATGATGTCTTGTATGAATTCCACCGCTTTTTCTCGCATCAGATTTGACCAAAGGTTTGTATTCAATCCACTTTGTAAATTTGTCGATTGCCACAAATATGTATTCGAAGCCTCCTTTTGCTTTTTTTGAGTGGTCCGACTTGATCCAAATTTCAAAGATGAGAATGGCCAAGCCGGCGGTATGCATATTAAGTTGTGAGCCGGTACATGTGATTGCCTAGCAAACATTTGGCAATTCTTGCATGTTCTGATGAGCTCTTCTGCATCTTTGAGTGCTGTTGGCCAATAGAAACCGGTTCTGAATGCTTTGCCGACTAGTGTCCTAGAGGCTACATGATTTCCACAACATCCTGAGTGGATTTCATCCAAGATTTCCTTTCCTTTATCTATCAGAACACATTTAAGCAAAGACTCGATGATGTGCTTTTTGTATAGTTTATCCCCACCGTAACGTAGTTTTTGCTTCTTCGCACAACCCGAGTTGCTTCTGCTTTGTCTTCGGGTAGTTTCTTCTCTTTGATAAAATCAATGTATGTCTGTCTCCAATCACTTTGTATGACCATGATTTGTCTTGACTGGTCTGGTTCCTCAGCTTGATCTATTTCCATTAGATCTATCGTCTCCTTCTCTTTTTCTGTGTTTCCGAGTTGTTTGATGGATGGGGCTGTGAGTTCTTCCACAAATATACCGGGTGGTACTTTTGCTCTATCTGATCCTAATTTGGCTAGCACATCTGCTGCAATGTTAGAATCTCTTAGTACATGATGGATTTCGAGCCCTTGGAAAATTTTCTCCAATTTTCTAACTTCTACACAGTACGCATCCATATTATCTTTTGTACAATCCCAATCCTTGTTGACTTGATTGATTACTACAGCTGAATCACCGTAGACAAGTAGTCTTTTGATCCCAAGCGAGCTTGCAACTCTTAGACCGTGTATTAATGCTTCGTATTCTGCCTCATTGTTAGTTGCTTGCCAAAGTATTTGTAGCACATATTTTAACTGTCTCCCTTCTGGTGATATGAATAGTACTCCTGCTCCAGCTCCTCCTAATATTAGGGAACCGTCAAAATACATTTTCCAATGATCAAGTATTGGTTCGGGTTCTTTTTGACTGATTTCTGTCCATTCAGCAATGAAGTCAGATAATGCTTGAGATTTGATTGTTGTTCTTGGTTTGAAGTCTAGGTTGAGAGCACCGAGTTCTACTGCCCATTTTGATATCCGACCTGTTGCATCTTTGTTGCATAGAATGTCTTGAAGTGGAAAATTGGTTACCATTGTAATCTTGTGTTCATGGAAATAATGTCTTAGCTTTCTTGATGATATCAACACTGCATAAAGTAGTTTTTGCACGTGTGGGTATCTCACTTTTGATTCTGTTAGTACTTCACTTATGTAATAGACTGGTCTTTGCATTTTGTATGCGTGTCCGGGTTCTTCTCTCTCAACCACAATTGCTGTGCTAACAACGTTCTTGGTGGCTGTAATGTATAGCATCATGTCATCTTTGTCTTTTGGTGGTGTCATTACTTGTGATGATGCCAAGTATTCTTTTAACTTTTGGAATGCTTCTTCTGCCTCTTCTGTCCATTCAAAATTTCCTGCCTTTTTCAATAATTTGAAAAAAGGTAGCCCTTTTTCTCCTAGTCGGGAGATGAATCTGTTGAGTGCTGCCATGCATCCTGTAAGCTTCTGTATGTCTTTAACTTTCTTTGGAGGTTTCATATCCATGATGGCTTTAACCTGCTTTGTACTTGCTTCAATTCCTCGGTTACTAACTAGAAACTCGAGTAGTTGTCCTGATGGTACCCTAAAAACACACTTTGTGGGGTTTAGCTTCCACTGCCATGCTTTTAGATTCTTGAAAGTCTCCTCGAGCTCTTCTATCAATGATCCGGGTTCTTTTGTCTTGATTACTACATCATCAATGTATGCTTCTGCATTTCTTTCGACTTGACTCCCCAAGCAAGTTTGAATTGCTCTTTGATATGTTGCCCCTGCATTTTTTTGCCCAAAAGGCATTGATTTATAGCAATATGCCCCAAAGGGTGTAATGAACGAAGTCTTGCTTTGGTCTTCTTCTCTTAAGGATATTTGATGATAGCCTGAATAGCAATCTAGAAAGGATAACAGAGCTGATCCTGCTGTCGAGTCGATGATTTGATCAATCCTTGGTGGGACATATGGATCTTTTGAGCAATGTTTGTTGAGGTCTGTGTAGTCGATGCACATGCGCCATTCTTTTGAATTCTTCTTCTCTACTAGGACCGGGTTGGCAACCCAATCCGGGTTGATTATTTCTCTGATGAATCCTGCTGCCATGAGCTTGGTGATCTCTTTTTTTATTGCTGTTTTTCTGTCTGGAGCGAATCTTCGTAACTTCTGCTTAACGGGTTTGGACCCTTTGTTCACATCAATTATGTGCTCACCAACTCCTTTGGGACCCCTGGCATGTCTGGCCGGCTTCCAAGCGAAAAATATCTTTGTTGTCCCAAGAAAGTTGGTGAGCGCGAGTTCCTATTTGGGGTCGAGATTTGCACCGATGATTGATGTCTTCTCTGGATCACCAACAAGAGGGTCAATAGTCTTAGTAGCGGCTTCTTTTGGTGGTGCGGTTGCTTGGCTTCTTAGCCAATATCTTAATCTCATCTGGTTCATTTCATTGGCCAAGATTGCAATCTCCTTTCCTTCCTTTATATCTTGTAATCTTTCGGATATTTGTACTTTGCTTGTACGTCATAATCATGTGCTTTCTTTAGATCTCCTTTCAATGATAATACACCCTTTGTTGTTGGCATCTTGAGTAGTAGGTATGGATAATGTGGTACCGCCATGTATTTTGTTAAAGCTGGTCTCCCAAGTATTACGTGGTAGCATGATTCAAAGTCTCTGCAACTTCGAATTTGATGAATTCCGTCCCATTTGTTTGTCTGTGTGCCAAAGGTGACAGTAGGGTTATCTGTCCGAGGGGCATAGCTTGCTTTCTGCTGTACTATTCCATAGAATGGTGTGCTTGTGGGTGTCATTAGACCTTCACAATCCAGATTCATCCTTTTGAGAGTATCAGCGGGTAGCATCCTGCGTTTGCTGCATTGGTCCATTGGTCTTCTCTTATGAAGTGGATAGGGTACTCTGACCAATCTAGATATCTTGGGATGGCTGGTTCAGCTATCATGATGGCTCTGTGAGCTAGTTTCTCTTGTCTTTTGCTTCGTGTGTTAGGAACACATGAAAATATCATCGCTAATTGGCGTTGGGGTTCTTGATAATCTCCTTCAGCTCTCTTCTCCTCCTTCTTGGATTCTTCTTGCTTTGGCTCTGAGTTGTTTTGATTCCTGTTTTCTCTCTTCATGAATTGCCTCTGAAAAGTGCTGCATTCAACTAACTTGTGTCTGGCCCCTGGGTGTATGTGACACTACATGTTTTCTATGTTTTCCGGCGCTCTTCCTCGGTAGTTGTTACTCTGATAGTTGCTATTACTGTTGTAACCGCTGTTGTTACGGTTGTTGCTATTGTTGTAGTTGCCATTATGATTGCTACCATTGCTATCATTGCCGTTGCCATTGTATCTTCTTTTGTTGTCTATGGTTGCCACCATATTGTCCCGCCTTGGTCTTTTGTCTTGTCAGTTCAGAATCGGGTCTTCTATTCTCCTGGGTTGTCCCTAGCAAATCTGTGCGAAGTTCTTTCTTCCGATTTAAATTAGCTTCTCAACAACCCTCTTGAAGTCTTCATTTGTTCTTGGGTTCTCATTGAAATAGTCCTTGTATTGCCGGGCTTGCCCAGATTCCTTCTCGCAAAGGCCTCTATCACCTCCCTATCAAGAATGTCATGGACTTGAGCCCTCAATTCTCCAAATCTCCTATAGTATTCCCTTAGACTTTCTCCTCTCCTTTGCTTTACTCCTTTCAATTCGGTCAGGTCATTGGATGGGTAATAATGCTCATGGTTGTTGCAAAAAAGCTTCTTGCAAGTCTTCCCAATACCGATTGATCTTGGCCTCAATTTGTCAAACCATTGTAGCGGCATTGCTTCGAGGGCCATTGGGAAGAATAGAGTCTTGATGTCGCTGCTCCTCCAAACTTCATTCAATAGATTGGGAGTAAACCCTTAGCCATTGTCTTGGTTCGACTTTGCCATCATACTTGGAATGATTTGCTGGTTTAAACTTGTGCGGTAGCTTTAAAGTTTGTAGTCTTCCTGCGAAATAAGGGAATCTATCGTATGGTTCCGTTCTTCCGTAATCTGGCGATCTTGCCCTTCTGTAATAAGACATGTCTTCTTTTAACTCAGACTCTCCGTAGTCATCTTCTTTGTCAAATCTTCTTGATATTTCTTGGTAGCGTTGGCTCAATTCTGGTTTGTCTCTTTCTTGTTGCTTTGAGTAGTGTTCCTTCCTTCCATTGATATTAGCACTTTCTACTGGTCCTATCCTTTGAAAATTCGATTTTTTGGGTGGCTGCTCCCTTTGTGGCTCCTGTGGAATTTCTTCGCCGGGTTGTTTTTCTAATCCCCCGACTTCTTTCTTCTGGTCTTCCTTTGCTTTCCCGTTATTCGTGAGGGTGTACAACTCCTTTGTTAATTCTTCAATTCTTTCCCTTTTTGTATTTTTTGTGGCTTTTTTCTGCCTTCTTTCTGTTGTATTCCGTTAGCTCCGCTTTGTATTTATTCCAGACTTGCTTCCTTTGTTTAGCCCGGTTCCTCCTTCCAGCTTTCAATTTGTTCTTCTTTAGCCTTGCTAGTCTTTGCTCATCATTTTCGTTGCTGTCGCTTTTCTCATCTGGCGAGATGTTGCCTTCTGATTCGTCTGAAGATTTTATATTTGGTATCTATGGTGGTTCCAAAGGTTGTTCTAACTGCTCTACCATGTATACAGTATACCTCTTCCACGCTCTTCTTGCACGGTATTCCATCCTTCATTTCGTTGAGCTGTCTGTAGCTTCTGAACTGGATCCGAGTTCTTTTCCCTCTTGATAAGGTAGTTCTTCAACGCGCGTGCCAGTCTGGGCTTTGCTTGAGGTGAAAGAACCTGGCCAATGCACCACACAATCTTGTGGGGTCACTGTCATGATCATCCCTTCTTGTGCTCCCTCCAGGAGTATTCTTCTTGCTGAGTTCATCTTGTTTTGGGTAAAGTGTTGATAGACTGATGCCGCGTTGTGCAGTCCGTAAGTTCCCAAGTTCTTCTTTGAGTTGTACGGGTCGTATCCCTTCGCGATCGTCGTTGTGTCTCCGAGTCCAATTAGGCTTGGCTCTTGTGCCGTGAAGATTGTCTTGGGATCGGGTTGTATCTCTTTTTAGAGTCAGTTTCGTATCTGCTTTCTTCCTTATTCCGAGTTGTATCCGAAGTTGAGAGTTTCGTCATCTTCTCAGCGAGTTTGTATTGAACTTCGTCATCGAATTCTTTTTCTTCTCGGAGATGGGTACGAAGCTTGCCGTCGCCGTCAGCCTTGCAGATCCAGGATCTGAAGACAAAGGTTGTTCCCGCCGAAAAGGTCATCTTGAGGTTGAGGTCCGCCGAACTCTCGAGAAAAAAATTCATCGAAAGCCCCTATCTGGCGCGCCAGCTGTCGATGTTTTATCACCGATAGCCTACCACGGGGATACCCGGGACAGTTGTTCGGGCTTCGACGAATAGCGAAATTCGGCGCTTACGCAAAGAGACTCATGATTTATACTGGTTCAGGCCCTCGACTTGGTCGAGTAATAACCTTACGTCCAGTTTTGGCGTTAGCCTGTTTGCGTTGTATTGCTTTGAGTATCAGGTATGCGTTCTCTTCTTACAATGGGTACCCTCACCAGCCCTTTATAGTCCAGGCGCTGAGAGGCGTTGTTTGTGTCCTATTTGGATACAAGGTCAGAGTCCTAAGCTACGCTTTGGGCGCCTTTCCTTGTATAGTTTGCGTTGGAGTTTCGGTTTTACACGTTGTTTTGCTCTGCGTTCTTCTTGGCGATTGGGCTGTAGGCCTTGTTACCAAGGCCTACCTCCCTGCAGTATGGTCTATGGGGGGCCCGTAGGGTTCCCCATCGATAGTATTGTAATAATGTACTTTTTAAGAAACTTTAATGTATGAAATGGACTTGTGTTATAACTCATTCTCATTATTGGATCCTTGGGAAAAATGTGGATCTTTCGGGTTTTCCCTCGGGGTGTGCCCGACGGATACCGCCCGCTGTAGCTTGCTTTCGGGGTGCTTAGTGTCTGGTGGAAGACGAGCGCCTCCGTAAGTGTGCTATTTCGGGCGATTCTGCCACATTCGGCGGCTAAGAGGTGTTGCACGAACCTCGTCCACACAATTGGACACCGCAAGAACCTACCCACAAGTGAGGTAACTCAATGACATGAGCAATCCACTAGAGTTACCTTTCGGCGCTCTACCGGGGAAGGTACAAATCCCCTCACAATCACCAAAGATGGCCACAAACAATCACCAACTCATGCCAATCCTCCTCCGCTACTCCAAGCCGTCTAGGTGGTGGCAACCACCAAGAGCAACAAGCGAATCCCACAGCAAAACACGAACACCAAGTGCCTCTAGATGCAATCACTCAAGCAATGCACTTGAATTCTCTCCTAATTTCACAAAGATGATGAATCAATGATGGAGATGAGTGGGAGGACTTTGGCAAAGCTCACAAGGTTGCTAAGTCAATGTAAATGGCTAAGAGAGTGAACTTGAGCCGGCCATGGGGCTTAAATAGAAACCCCCACGAAATAGAGCCGTTGTACCCTTTCACTGGGCGCAACACGGGGTGATCAGACGCTCCGGTCAGATTGACTGGATGCAGGACCTCAGTGTCCGGTTGCCCGATGCTTGCCACGTGTCATCAGCTTCAAACGCCGATCGCCCGATCTTAACAGTCAAGTGATGACCGGACGCGTCAGTTAGAAAGTGACCGGACGCTAGATCTCAGCGTCCAGTCGTTTCCAGTAAGGTTCCAAACGCGACATTTCATGACCGAACATGTCCTGTCATGCTCGACCGGACACACCCCGCGTCCGGTCACTCAACATTTCCTCTGTGCGCCCCATGTCAGCATACGTCAGCACTGACTGGACTCAGACCATGAGTGTCCGGTCAGTTTACACTCTAGTGTCCGGTCACAAGACCGAGACAATCTGCTTTCTGCTGTCACTGATCGGACGCTAGACCTCAGTGTCCGGTCACTGCACCACCAACGTCTGGTCACTCTGTGAACCCTGTCTTTTCTGTATAGGGCGTCGGTGGCACCGTCGGACTGTCCGCACTCTACGGGTAGACACTCCGCCGGTGAAGTTTCTAACCCTTGCTCAAATATGCCAACCACCTAGTGTATCACCTTGTGCACATGTGTTAGCATATTTTCACAAACATTTTCAAGGGCGTTAGCACTCCACTAGATCCTAAATACATATGCAATGAGTTAGAGCATCTAGTGGCACTTTGATAACCGCATTTCAATATGAGTTTCACCCCTCTTAATAGTACGGCTATCTAACCTAAATGTGATCACACTCGCTAAGTGTCTTGATCATTGAAACAAAATGGCTCCTACTATTTATACCTTTGCCTTGAGCCTGTTGTTTTTCTCTTTCTTCTTTTCCAAGTTCAAACATTTGATCATCACCATGCCATCACCATCGTCATGATCTTCGCCATTGCTTCATCACTTGGAGTAGTGCTACCTATCTCATAATCAGTTTGATAAACTAGATTAGCACTTAGGGTTTCATCAATTAACCAAAACCAAACTAGAGCTTTTAGGTTTCGATATGAAAAACCACATTGACGGATATCTCTATAATTTTAATTGGGTACATTATGGAATCAAAATATAAAAATAGATTCATGATTATTATTTGAGTACCAATAGGGAGTATGATAGTAGCACGACCAAAGGCCACTATCATGACATCGCGTCAAGCGATTAACAAAATATTTCCCTATCTATACGTAAGAGTTTAGGAATATTTTGCTTCCCTATGTATAGAGTTTGTGGTGCAACTATCCACTAGGAAAAATTTCTCTTTGCATTTGGATTGACTCCTGTATAAGTCTGACGATTAAAACATTAATCTGGAATATATTAATAATCCATTAGGATTATTATGAAATTCATAGAAAATAAGGGGGTTTTTATTAAGCAAAAATGGTATAGAACATGTATGTGATACTTAAATAAAGTTTGAAGTACAAATTTTGTCGATGACAATGAAATACTTGCGGTCAAAAAATGATATTACTAGCTAATATTTCCACTAGCTTAGAAATCGCAAATGGAAATCAAATTCAGCTAAAAAACTTAGAAATTTTCAAGTCTGTCAACAGTTAGACACTGCTATGTTTAGCAATTTATTGTGAGAGATTGGGTTAAGAAGTGGTGTAGTGTTATTGCTCGATTTGGTAATCTTATATGCCATCTTGAGCATGGTGAAGATGGTTTAGGTTTGGAAGCAACCGTTTGGTCGTGTTGAACGCTTTAAAATTCATGCATGTCACTGTCTCTGGTTGGTTGGCATCGGGTGTGCGGTCACCGCGCGGCCTTCTCACGCCGCGCACATGGCCGCGTCCCGCGCGGTCAACCGTGACGCCGCGCTTGGCCGGTCGAGCCGCCTGGGCTTGGCCGAGGCTAGCCACAATGAGCCGCTAGCCCTGTGCCCTGCTGCTCTGCCTCGCGCTGCCATCTTGGGTGCCAACGTGGCCGCGCTGCTCTGCTGTCGTGTCTGCGCTGCCGACGTTCCTCATGTCACGAAGCTACCACTGTCGTCACATCATCGTCGTGTCCATGCCTGTCCGCTGCATCTCTGCGCTATTGCCGGCCCTATGCGTGTTGCCTCTGCCGCGCGCACGTGGGCGAGCCGCCGTCGCCATGCCATTTATGGCACTGTGGCACGAGGGCCACACCGGTCGGACACACGCACACGTTGTCCATAGTGCCGATGCGTGGGCCTCCTGAGCTTGCCGCTCGCGTCCCGCCAAGGCAAGGACGAGCTGAGCCCACTGCCGTGCTCCATTTCTCTCTTTCTCTCTTCTCTCTCTGCTTTCTGCCATCGCCAAGTCGTGTCGCAATGAGTCAGAGAGCGAGCACCTCTCATCAATTCCTCATGCTCGTGTCTCTGCCTTCAGGCCCCCTCTCTAGCTGACCCCACCCCGCCTTGACTCGCGTCACGCCGAGCTCCAATTTTGGAGCTTTGCCCTATGCCATGCCGTTAAGGCCCGTGACCGCCCGCGCCGTGGCCAGCCTCCACCACTTCACCTCGTGCTAATTCCTCTGCACCACTAGCTCACCTTGGCTCCCTCTCCACCATGCGCACGCCAGTGGAAGCGCTACCACCTCCCCGCGGCCGCTGATGCGGCTGTGCCTTTGTGGTCCACCGTTCACCTCGCATTGTGCACATGGCTAGCCTCGCTCGGGTCTTCTCCGGTCGAGCCAGCTTTTTAGTAAGGTCACTGGTGAGTTGTCGTTGCTCACCCACTACCCCTATCGCCTTATTGTTGTTGCGGCTCACCTGAACACCGTCGCCATTGCCGCAGGGTGCCCGCAGTCATGGAGAGGTCCTTCCACGGTGTCCTGGCTCATGCAACCGCCACCCATCGTCTCGCGTCGAACCCTAGGTGAGCATCGGCCTCATAGATAGATCAGTGTGGGTCCTGTGTGGCTGGCATAAGCGCCAGTGCCACCGCTCGCCGCACTGGCGCGCGTGGGAATGGTCGAGGACCTTGCCGTTGTAAGGAGGAGAAAGATCCGAGGGTTCCGTTGCAAAGTCGTTGTCTATAGAAATAGTATGTGTAGTGTTCGCGCTATTTTCTGATAACGCGAGGGTATTTTTGCTAATGTGCCAGCGCGCGCGGGCTTCCTCGCCACGGGCCACTTCGCGTGCGTGGGCCGATGCTGCGCGGGCCGTCGTGCGCTCGCGCGCGCTGCGTCGCGTGTGTGCCGCGTTGGGCCGAAATCAATTTAGCTTTTTCGTGGAGAATAGAAATAGCGTTTCATTTGTATTTCTGAGCTGATCTTTGGTAAATCATATAAAATCATATAGGTATCCAAAAATTATGAAACCAATTTTGTTAAGTTTCTAAAATTGTGTTCTATCTGTTAGTGTATTTAGTTCATATATATACTTGTTGATACCAGGAGCTATTAAATCATTTGAGAGTGCTTAATATTATTAGGTTAAATATTGTAGGAATTTTTGTGGCAAAATGGTGATATCTTTAGCTTTGAAAATTTTACAGTAGCTTCATGGTATTATTATGTTCTCACTGTAATTTTTGAAGATTTAGAATAGACTTAACATAAGGGTAATTAAATGCTCTTTGTTTCAAATACACATTAAATCATTAGTAAAAATAGAGATATATCCTTCATTTGTAAAGCTAGGTGTTTGTTAGTTGAACCCAACACTTTACTTGATGAAGATGATAGTTAGCTTAGTATCTTAGTCATTAGAGCTAGCTTAATAGTTTACCGTGTGTATTCTTATTTTAAGAGTTGCTGTTGCCGAAATGCTAAGTGTTGCATCATCATCGCATACATGTAGAGAATGAGTTGGCGGAGATCGTGACCATTGGACATCACGAGTTTGAGGAGGTGATCGAGGAGTACGAGGAGGAGATCCTCGTGCAGGAGGAGGTCCCAGAGCCACCACTAACTGACTGAGCTGACACTGCGCCTGCCCAAGGCAAGCCCCGGTGCATAACCCTTATTTTGAATAATCACTAAATATATATATATGTGATGTGCAGTTACGTTACATGCTTATTGTTGAAACTATACGCATAGATAATCTACCTATGAGTCCTACTAGTATAGGTCTAGTAGCTGCTATGCTTAGGTTTTTCGGTAGCATGAATAACCTGCCATTACTCACAATAGGTGATTATTATTATTACTCTCATGATAAAATGGTGAAAGGAAATAGAGATCGAGTAGGGATATGGTAAGGGTATTGGTGGGTGTAAGAGGTTGTGTCCTATGGCCAATGGGATATAGCTTGGTTACACTGTTTTTTTTGTCCGTGTTGGTTAAGGACCGGCCGTTGCATTGGATTCTAGTCTGGTCACAGACTTATTATCCTGAGCACATACTTGCTTATGGGAGCGGGAAGGCTCGTTGCTCTCTTGTCATGGGTTCTGTCTCTTTCCGAACCGACTGATTAGAGGCGGGGATGATGGAGGTCTAAGCACCACACTGAGTCTGGGACTCAGGTGTGGGGGCTTAGAGTCCAAGTTTGGATGGGGACCTAGACCCCTTGATAAGAGAGTGGTGGGTTGCTCTAACTTGTGCCTGGGGTACAAGTGGGGCGTGTGTTTCGGGGTACCCTGCTGGGCTACATTGGTTCGCGAATCGCCATGTAATACGGTACGACTTATCTACGATCTAGCACCATAGTAAGAACTAGAAGATGAAAGGGAATGAATGGATCTGATTGCTCAACTCTTGCTTGAAAGTAGAACAGATGCTTACCTAGAATGGTTAGCTAATGAATTAATCATGACTGCTAATAAAACACATACATAAGGATTCACTACTAGTAATGCTTTTTGCAAAAAGAAAACCCAGCAAACCATAAAGCTTATCATATCCTTTGGAGTTGAGAAATTATTCTCACTAGTCGAGTAAGTCTTGCGAGTACATTGTGTACTCAGGGTTTATTTACCCCTGTTGCAGGTGCAGCTTGAGAAATGGCTGTTGTGTGGAAGATTCTTCGGGTGGGCACAGATGGATCCTTGTATCTTATCGTTAGATGTTTATTGTAATTCCACTGTTTAAATTCCGCACTCTGAACTTGGTATTGTAATAATATATTTCTAAGAACTCTTGTTGTATGAAATTGACTAAGTGTTGTAAACTCGTTCTTATTATTGGATCCTAGAGGGAAAACGTGGATTATTCGAGTTCTCCCTTGGGGTGTGCTCGACGGAACCGTCCGATGTAGCTTACTTTTGGGGTGCTTAGTGTCTGGTGGAAGACGAGCGCCTTCGGAAGCGTGCTATTTTGGATGGTTCTTCCACACCGCCCCCACTCACGGGACAAACTCCTCCTGCGCCACTCGCGCGGCGCCGCCTGCCCACCGTCCGGACTAGCGTCTCCCTTCGTGCCCGTGCTCCATCTGCCTGCCGCGGCCACTACCGACGTCCGTGCCACCGCCGAGCTCTACACCGGTGACCTCCGCCCACTCTGTGGCATCGAGCTCCGTGCCGGCGTCGAGCTCCATTCGTCCAAGTAACAAGGTGACATTGCACTGAAAGCACATGTTGCAAGTGTATGTTTCGAGTGTTTCAGTTGTTTCAGAGGTGTGATGCAAGGGTTTTGTATGGATGTTGCAAAAGTAGATCGGGATGTTGTAATGGTTCTACACGTATGTTGCAAACATCTGTTTCCAATGTTTCATTTGTTTTTTTAGACGTATGTTGCAAGTATATTTATCTAGATGTTGCATATGTTTCACACATATGTTGCAAGTATTTTATATATCTAGATGTTGCGTACGTGTTGCAATGGTTTTCAAGTGTTTAAGTGTTTTTTGGAAGTGTTTCTGTCTTCAGACGTACGTTGCAAATGTTTCATCTGTATGTTTTAAAAGTAAATCGGGTGTTGCACATATTGCAATGGCGCCAGGTGGATCGGAGGACAGCGCTGCCTGCCGAGGGCGTCGCCTCCTACCTTGCGCCTTCCTTGCGCGGCGCACTCGCCTCTCTTCTCCTCTCCTCCCCTCCTTCCCTTCCCTCCATCTCGCCATGGCAGTTCGAGCTCGACGAGAAACCCTACCCGATGAGCACGCAAACGCCCTCGGAGTTGGTGGCCCAGGTGGGCCGATGGCGGCACGATGCTCGCGTGGTGGACCCGGAGTGGCCTCGAGCAAGTTGAGGTCTGCGCCGCGTACCTGCTTTCGCTATATGCGCTGAAACAGTAGCCACGGACGTCCGGACGCTGGCATCTGTCTCTCGACGTCCGGCGTTAGTAGCGCCCAACAATCTAATATAGTGATGCAAGAAAGGCAATAGCTTTCATTGAAAATATTAAAAGTCATTGGAGATGAGCAAAGATAAGAATCGTCCTCCACAAACCAAGGGCCAAGCCTTGTATTCAGTGGAACCGTACGTCCAATGGTATCATTGGCTCAGAAAAAACAGCAGTAAGGGTATAGTATGTGTTGTTGTCATAGCAGAAGTCCCATTCAGAATTAGTGAATTAAATTACCACTATATTTATAACAAACACGCAACAAAGTCATTTCAAAATTCAGTCCATAAAGCCTCAGTGGAGTTATTCTGAAACTTTCTTTGTTCTCCAACGGATATATAGTTAAATGGTCGTGCTTTGCTACGGGCAATGAAGTTTTTTTTTTTTTTTTTTTTTTTTTTTTTTACAACATACGGGCAATGAAGTTGATGTCACCAGCAGCTTCGTCAATGGCACCAATCAAGGCTGCAACATACTGTGCGTTTGGACCTTTGGCATTCCTCTTTGTAATCGTCGATTGAACCACATGAGTCCTTTGGCCTTCCATGAACCGCCATGGCCACGCCGGTGAGCACTACTCACCTGTGCTATGAATTCGCCGCCCACTCACAACTCCAGCTCTACTTGAATGCGTGCATGATCATCAATTCGCCGCCGCACCCCATCCCCTGTCATCTGCTATTTATAAGCCTCAGCTCGATCCCGGCTGAACCACCCCCTCCATCCATCTTCTACTCCGGCCAGAACCACAAAGACCACGAGCGTGCACAAGGTCGAGCACCTAGCAATCAGGCAATGGCAATGGAGGCAGCGGCGGCGGCACCACGCCCACGTCACACTCTCACCGCCGTCGTCGCGCTGGCGGCGGCGCTCCTTGTCTTCGCCCACGGCGTCGTTGCCGTGACGCCGCCACGTGCCGTCGCCCCCGCCGCCGCCGTGCGGCCCTGGGTGGCGCGCCTGCAGGTCCTGCACGACCTGTCAACGACCTCCCTCGACGTCGACGGCGGCGCCGGCGCCGGCGAGCAGCAGCAGGGCGGGGGTGGGTTCGCGGAGTGCTGGGGCGCGGTGATGGGGCTGAGCTCGTGCTACAGCGAGATCCTGCTCTTCTTCGTCAACGGCGAGTCCTACATCGGGCCCGAGTGCTGCGTCGCCATCCGCGGCGCCACGCGATACTGCTGGCCCGCCATGCTCGCCTCCGTCGGGTTCACCGCCGAGGAGGCCGACGTCCTCCGTGGATTCTGCGACGGCGAGGAGGCCTCACACCAGCTGGGAGGCACGCCGCCGCCCGTGCCCGCTCCCGGACGGGGAGCCAGGCGGCTGTGAGAGAGTGACCAGCTAGCGTACCTCGCCGGCCGGAGTCGAGGTCGAATAAGCTGCCGGAGTCGTGCGTGGTGTGCTAGGGGTTTTTGTACAAACACGGCACTGCATGTACGTGCCAACCTGCCACGTCAATAAAACTGAACTGGATTTTCATAATTCTCAAATTTTCTCTTTTGTTAGCTTTTATTATTTTGTGCACTGCATATTCATAATTCTCTATTTTACCCGATTTGGAGAGGAATTCGAGTTCGCGAGGTGAAAGTAGAGTCCAGGGGTGGTAATGGGCCTGCCAATGGCCCCTTCGTAATTTTGTTCAGCCATAGCCCAACCATCAGATTTGTAGGCCCAAGAAATCTCGTCCCGTTGCTCGTTGCAGTTGGAACAGCCCACCATACGAAACTTGGACCCAGTCCTTTACTCATGTTGGGATGAGGCCATTTTACTTCAAAATTTTTTTCCAGTTTCCGAAACTTTTGAAACAACCTTTTTATAGGGTATTTGGACAGGAAGCTGGACACACAAATCCAAAGTTTCTGTATAGCCATCTCCTTGCAAGAAGATATCAAATGTTTGAAAGTTGAAACGATTGGTGCAAGGTTGAAAAGGTCCTCCCTCCATTTCGTTTTTATATGGCGTATTTATTAGGTTTGAGGAAACTGATCCTTCACTATACTTAATTTGACCACTAATTTATGTTATAATACTTTAAGAAATGCAAAACCAATGTCTTCTTTAAGAACATGTAGCATAAATTACTACAAAACCAATGTCTTATTTAAGAACATGTAACATGTGACAACGATTTTGATGGTTGAGGTGCCAAATTTAGACAAATCAAAACCTAAAATATTTTAAAACATATAAGTAAAGTGTATATAAATATTTTATTACATATGAATATTTATTAATAATAAATCTAAAAATACCAAAAAATCACATATCTAAAAAAACTAAATTTCTCAATTAAGTCTATTTTTGACCCCTTTACTCTTGCCTTTGTTTAACTTTGGCGCCGTAGCTATCAAAACCATTGTCTCAAGAAAAGACTATCAAATTCGTTCAATTTTAACCCTCGAGATGGTTTTGAGTGGTTTTCAAATGGCTCTAGGGTCAAAATTAAAGTTTTGATAGTTGAGTGTCAAAGTTAGACGTTTTGTAGTTAGAAGTTAAAATTAGACACAAACAAGAGTTAAGGGGCCAAAATGGACTTAAATATTGGAGAAATCATGCAGCTGTGACCGAAGCACGGTATCGATCTAGCTGTGCCACCTCGTTATGCCTATCCATATGACTTAGCCATCCAAATAAATCTATGCAACATAGGGTACGTGGGCGGATTTGATGGTTCTAACTCTAGTTCATTATCCCTCCCCCAGATTATTTCAACCAGGGGAAAAAAATCCTCTGACATGTACGGAAAGAAGGAAAAATAGTCCTGCTCATTGTTATCACAATCATTTCACCTATACAAAACTTGGTACAATTGCAGGTGGCAAAAGTTGCAGTCGTGCGTGGTGTGGTAGGGGTTTTTGTACAAACACGGTGACTGGCTCACTGCATCAGGTCGTTTAGCACCGACTGGCTGTATGTACGTGCCAACCTGCCACGTCAATAAATCTGGGTGTTCATAATTCTCTATATTTCTCACTTGTTTTGTGCGCTGCATCTGCATGCTCATAATTCTCTTCTCTATTTTACCCTATATTATATTTGGAAGAGGAAAAAGGTAGGGGTGATAAAGGGCCGGCCCATGAGCCTTTCCTAATTGAAAAAAGTCTACTTTGCCTCCCTTAACTATCACAAAAATCAGTTTTTGCTTCTTGAACTAGAAAACTGGACATAACTCCCCCCCATCTTTTCCAACCAGACATATGACCTCTCGGCTATTTCTCTAGGTGGTTTTCTCATTTTCTTTTATATTTATTTTGGTTGAATTTTTGAAAAATCATAGTAAGTTACAAAAAACTCACAAAATAAAAAATCTAATTTTGTTGGACTCCACATGAGTAGATCTACACAGTAAACATATTTTGTTCTAGCTTTAGATCTATGCTCTTCTGTGATTAATTTACAGCTGCAGTTTTGTGGTCCTATTGTGGTAAACTTTTTATGGTGGACTAATCATTGTATGTTTGAGATTAAGTAAAAGTTTCATGCTCATTGGATCATATATAACTGAGTTATAGATTTATTTAGGTTTATGCTTATTAAATAGTTTTAAAATAGTTAAAAAGTGTGTAAAAATATGAAATATGTGTTCTCCATGTAATATTACTATTGTTATATCGAATGAACACTTAACATAATCATGTTGTCATAGAGAACATATATTTTCTATTTTTACACACTTTTAATTGTTTTAAACTATTTAATAAGCATAAATCTGAATAAGTCTATAACTCAGTCATACATGATCTAATGAGCATGAAATTTTTACTACCTCTGAAGCATACAATGATTAGTCTACCATAAAAATTTCACCATAATAGGACCACAAAATTTGCAGTTATGAGTTAATCACATAAAAGCATAGATCTAAAGATAGAACAAAAATTTTGTACTAAAACATACCATATCATATGTTTACTGTGTAGATCTACTCATGTGGAATCTAACTAAACTGGATTTTTTATTTTATGTTTTTTCTATAATTTACTATGATTTTTCAGAGATTCAGCCAAAATAAATACAAAAGAAAGAAAAGAAAAACCACTTAGAGAAACAGCCAGAGAGGTCATATGTCCGGTTTGAAAAGATGGGGGAGAAGTTATGTTCGATTTTCTAGTTCAGGGAGGACAAATTGACTTTTGTGATAGTTGAGGGAGGAAAGTAGACTTTTTGCTTCCTAATTTTGGGTAGCACTTTACCTATATAAGCCATAGCCCAACCATAAGATTTGCAGGCCGAAACAAATATGTTCCCGTTACTATCAGCTTGATGGAACCGTACTGGGCTTCAATTTAGAACAGACCACCATAGGAAACTTGGACCCAATCCTTTACTCTGCATGTTGGGACGATTATACTTCAAATTTTTTTTTTCCAGTTTCGTAACTTTTGATCTGGCTTTTTAGGGTGCTTGGACAGGAAAACTGGATTACATATCCTAAAAGTTTGTGTTCATTCATTGCCTTGCAAGACGATATCAAATGGTTGAAACGATTGGTGCAAGGTTATAACGATTGGATTACATATCATTGACTATACCTTGGCCAGAAGTTCATATCACAATGTCATCAATTACTACAAAACCAATGTCTTATTTAAGTACATGTGACATAAGAATCTATTTATGTACCTTATGTACACTAAACGAACATATATTTTGAATAATTGATAGATGGTCAAAGTTTTCAGTGTTTGGCCTTTTAAATCCTAATATACCATACACATTTCAAAATGGAGGGAGGAGTACTATCAAGTAAACCAGAAAAAAAAAATACAAATACAAAATATTACCTCAATTATTTAGGGTAGAATCATTTTTTCAACGAACTAAACAATCAATTATTGTGCAGTCATATCATGATAAATGCATTTTGCATCCTTTTGCCTATAGGTTGCCAAGTTATAGGTAGCTAAAACTATATTTATTTGTAATAATTGTATATAAGGACTCAAAACTAATGAAGATATAAATTTAGTATGACTATATTCTTTGCTACATATTTTGTGGCTGAAGCTGAATGATGAATCGTTGTCTACTATTAGAATTATATTGGACTTTATTACTAGTATAAGGTTATTTAGGATCATTCAATATAATTCTAAAAGATTTTATTGCTAACAATATGATCTAATTACAGTAATAATAGTACAGAACTCATGCAGAGCAGGAACAACTATTTATCTATATCTATCTATCTATAATATAACGTAGCGAAGGAATTGAAAAATACATGTTAGCTGAAAATTCCTACCCACCTTAATTTTTATCCCTTAGATCTACTTAAGTCTTTAAATCTAACGCTCCATATCAATCTACCGGTGGGCCACCTCCTAATTTTACATTTTACGTCTTACGCATTCCTGCCGTACAAATGTGCTTCCGCGCCCTCCCTCGTGCAACACGACGCCGTGAAGCCGTCCGGTTGCCGCAGCCACCCCGCCCCTACCCCACCGAGGCAGCGAGGCCGACGCCTGATCCGGAGTCCGGTCCTGTCACGACGCCGCTGGTGGCGAGATGATGGACACTGCACGGAGAGCCACCAGAAAATATGCCGCGATGGGTTCCTTGCCTCCATAACCGACGCTGTGTCGCCATTCGCCAATGGGCCACTCTCCTCGATTCTCCAGCAGAAGGTGCGGCGGCCCTCCCTTGCTCTTTTCCTCACGATATGATCTGCCGGTTCGTTAGGGCCTGGGTGTCCAAGTGGTCTCGATCTAACAAGTTAAGATCTGATTTTCTCCTTGTCTGCGTGTGCGGTTTGAAGGTTTGTAGCGATGGAGTAGGTGCCTTCTCCACAAAACTATTGAATAATCCTTTCATCAATATTCCAGTGCAAATGCATGAGCGAGGTAGCCATACATATACTAACATCTTTTGTTTTCCTCCTGTTTTTGTTTTTAGATTTTGTCACCGACACCTCAGGATAAGCATTGCAGTGCTCTAACTGGTATTGATTTGCAGTTGCAGCGCTCCTATTTTTGATAGATCTCTGATTGATTGATGCTCATTTTAGATTTTGAGTCGAGTTTAGGTTCATACGAGCATCTCCAAGAGACTCTTTATATCTTTCCTAATTTACAGGAATAGAGATTTTGGTGATCCAGCATACGCTATATGATTATATATATGTCTGTTCAGATGTTATTTAGCTTTTTTATTTCTTTGGAAACACTGAAATAACATCTTCCCAGCAATGAATACGAAGATAACTCTCCCCTGCAACTTATATTTACTGAAGATTTACTAATTGCGTGATGGCTTGGAAATTATTCTTGCCAAATAACTGATCCAGCTTTGGCATTTTTTGCTACCCTGAGAGAAGACCAAGATTTTTTTATTTAAATTATGCTGCCCTGAAAGTTGTAGGTTGTTTTTGTGCTTTCTGGAGGAGAAAAGATAGCTACAATGCAAGTTCTTGGCATTTTCCATATAGGGAAATAAGCGAGCAGTCAAAACCTTGTAGCCCAGGGCAACTAAATTAAATTGTAGGTTCTCCACGTTTAATATGCAGCTAACTCGATCAGATCCTTATGAATATATATTATCCAACTGTTATTCTCAGGGAATTACAACTATTTTCATATTACAACTATTTTCATACATAAATCTTGATCTCGCCTAATGTTTGCGATATACTATTGAAAATATTAGAACTGCTGTTTGAACTATTGAAATTTTCAATAGTTCTTAGCTATAGGAGAGGTACGCGTGTTCAATGATATGCTCAACCGGGACATACCACAGTTGCTTGACTGAGTATGTAGACATGCACCTCAGCCATCTTCATCTCTATATAGGTATTCTGTTCCCTTTGCTCTATCTGTTTTTCTTTTTCAATACATCAATTCTTTGTTCTTTGAAGCACGCCGCTTGTAAAGCAATAAATGTTGATCCTGGTTGTAACATCGTCACATTTGGAAAATTAAAATCTGTAATTTTGGGTTAGCAAAGTGCCAGCTTTGGCTCCCCATCTAACCTGTACTGACATCACTTAAACTTTCAGGGTTGGTAGCTGTTATATTAGTTACCTTTAGGTAGCTGTTATATTAGTTAACACCAGATCTTAACTGGTTGCATGCTCTCAAATCGACAATCCTGTGATTATAGTTTTTGGGGTTGTATTTTCACTCTTTTCTCTCTTAATTAATGAAAAACGTGCCACGGCACGGTCATGAATAACTCTTGTACATGTACTCGGCTCAAGTAATTTTTTTTCATACGGGAATGTCAACGAGAAGATTGACGTTTAAGAACTTTGAAATCCATTGCACCAGGAGGTGCTTTATATCTTTGTTTTCTATACAAGCTAGCTAGATCAGTAGTGATCCCTAGAAGAACTGTAGCCACATGTCATTTGCTGATTATATAATTTTTAAAGAACATGATGCTTATATTAAAGTAGAACTGGTACTATATCACTGTTGTTGCACATGAAAACAATTAATTATTTCTTCTAATGTTCATCCATGGTAATAGGCAAAGCTTTTACTGTTCATTGGAGAAAATTTAAAATTGGTCGATACATGTCCAGGAAAAAACATGATTGTGATGAAATGGAGAGGATGACACTTGCAGACTTGGCAAGCGGGTGTGCAGGGCTTATTCTCATTCTGGACCAAAGATGCCATTGGTAAGTGTTAGAATATACATGTATATGTGCTGTGCGTGTATGGGCCTGTGCCTGGTATAGCCGGCCAGCCCTATATTTGGTTAGAGAGATATGAGGAGATCTCTGTTGGTTCTGTTTCTATAAGCCACAAGATCTCCTCTTCCCTATATATATGTACATAGGACTCTCCAATCAATCTAATCCAATATTCCACGCAATGTCTATTGCTTTCAGTAAGACCAACAGACAACAAATAACATACTTGCAATATCATCCGACTACCAATATATGCTTTACAATAATTCAGCTATATTTTCCACCTGCCATAAATCTTAGGAGAACTACTTTGTTTTGCACGGGCTTCTTTGTGACAATTTGGATTGCTGTGGTGATCTTCAAGTCCAATGATATGTTGCCTAATCAAACTGCTCTAAAGGTTAGTGATTCTTTTGTCAAACTTTTGGTGTATAGTTTTACTAATATTTATGCCACAAGAATACTGAGAAGTGAGAAGCACTTGGTTTGATTCCTAAGATTGCAATGACCATTAGACATACATCCAAGTTTCAAACTAATAAAGAAAATTAGTTTAAAATTAGTTTTTCATTAAATGAATTTCTATACTGATTTTGAAGCACAAACTTGGTTCATTACTCAGAATTCTTAGAGCTACTTAGAGATAGTATCATGAGGATCACTTGAATGCTGTCATGCTTTGGGTAGATTGTATCAAATTTATATGACCTACAACTCATCGGCGAGTTTGAGGTGTGTGCAGATTGCTGGAACTATATGTTACAGTCACTGCTAAAGCTATATGCATGTCTGCCTGTGCTTTTCTTTTCTTTTCTTTTCTACTGTGCTGTAATCATCGAACGGGAGTACCTACCTCAAGGAGAGACCTATGGCCCTCGACAACATGTGTTGGGTTCATGCTTAATCGAGGTCAGATTTTTTTGTCCATATTATTGTTTACTTCGCCCTGCGCTTTCTTTTCTTTTGGTAGCATATGAAGTTGATCTTTCCTCGCTTGCTTACAGGCACTGTCGGAGCTACGTAGAGGCTAACCTGGGCACTGGCCACCCCCCTGCCTGACCAAAAGTTTCATTAGTTTTTTGTTGTAATCACTAGCAGTACTGTAGGCAATACTAGCAAATGAAGTAGTATTTCTTTACCACTAGCAGAAACAGCTGCGAATGATTTAACTCTGTACATGTCGACAGTTGCTATTCTCTGTACACTGTATGTTTCTTTGCCTATATTTCTTTGGATGCAAACTTCACTACCGGAAACGTTAAATTTGCCGAGTGTTTTTGTGTTTGCCGAGTGTATTCTCTCGGGCACTCGGCAAACAAGTTCTTTGCCGACTGCTATAATAAAAACACTCGGTAAAGAGGTGGTTTGCCGAATGCCAAAATAAAACACTCGGCAAAGATGGGGTTTGCCGAGTGTTTTTTTTACACTCGGTAAAGGGAAAAATATTTTTTCTAGGAAAGAAAAAGAAGAAAAAAAATGAAAAAAAAAATCTTTGCCGAGTGTCCAGATCTAGGACACTCGGCAAAGTAAAAAAATGTTTTTTTTCTGGGAAAGAAAGAGAAGGAAAAAATGAAAAAAAAATCTTTGCCGAGTGCCCAGATCTAGGACACTCGGCAAAGTAAAAAAATATTTTTCTGAGAAAGAAAGAGAAGAAAAAAAATGAAAAAAATCTTTGTCGAGTGCCTAGATCTAGGACACTCGGCAAAGTAAAAAAATATTTTTTTTGGGAAAGAAAGAGAAGAAAAAAATGGAAAAAAAATCTTTGCCGAGTGCCTAGATCTGGGACACTCGGCAAACGAATTTCTTTTAACCCCAGCGGACGCGCCCAAGGTCTCCCCGCACGCTCCCTTTCTCCCCGCGCCACGTCCGCACGCCCCCTCCCATTCCCCGCGCACGCCAAGACGCGCCGCCCCCTCCTCCCTCTCGGCCCCGACGCGGCCCCGCCCTCCTCCTCCTCCTCCGCCGGCGCCTTGCCCTCCCCACCTCCTCCTCCTCCAACAAGCCTCGCCCTCCTCCACCGCCTCCACCAGATCCGGCCACAGGCGCTGGCGGATCCGGGCGACAGTGGCGCACGGGGAGGCCGGATCTGCCTGGCCTGCCCTCCCCTCCTCTCTCTCTCTTCCCACCGCCCGCCCCCTCCCTCCTCCTCTCTCTCTCTCTCTTCCCCGGCGACAGATCTGGCCGCGGCCGCCCCTCCTCTCCCTCTCTTCCCACCGTCAGCCGCCCTCCCCTCCTCTCCTCCTCTCTCTTCCCGGATGTGGATCCATGTGGCCGCCCTCTTCTCTCTTCCCTGGCGGTGGATCCGGCGTGGCCGCCCCCTCCTCTCCCTCTCTTCCCACCGCCGGCGCCCCTCCCCCTCCTCTCCCTCCTCTCTCTTCCCCGGCGGCGGATCCGGTGCGGCCGCCCCCTCCCCTCTCTTTCCCGGCGGTGGATCCGGCGCGGCTGCCCCCTCCTCTCCCTCTCTTCCCACCGTCGGCGCCCCCCCCCTCTCTCTCGCCCCCTCCTCTCCCTCTCTTCCCCGGATCTGGCGGCCGCGCCCTCCTCTCCCTCTCTTCCCCGGCATGACTGGTGGTGGTGGGCGGCGGTGGCGTGGTGGTGGCGTGGTGGTGGTGGGCGGCGGTGGCGTGGTGGTGGTGGCCGGTGGTGGCTCGTGGCGGCGGCCGTGAAGCCGGGGAGCGGAGGCGAGACGCAGGGGAAGGGCGCCGCCGAGGAGACCGACGGCGGCCGGCGGAGACCGGCCGGTGGTGGTTTTTTTTTCGAAAAAAATGTTTGTGGTGGCTTTTTTTTTCGAAAAAAATGTTTGCCGAGTGTATTTTGGCACTCGGCGAAGTCTTTGCCGAGTGTCCGACAAAAAACACTCGGCAAAGTCTGTTTACCGATAAAAATTCACCGAGTGTCGTTTGCCGAGTGTCACACTCGGCAAACCCTTTGCCGAGTGTTTTTTAGGCTTTGCCAAGTGCCAGGGGCACTCGGCAAATCTTGTGATTCCCGTAGTGCTTGCAACTCTGAAGAACTATAGTCATACACAGCGGCAACCGAGAAAAGCTATAGCATATAGTCACCAAGATCACCTGCCAGATTTTTGGTACAGAACTTGAGAAGCTTGGAATGGCGGTTTATTTCTAATACTAATTGGCTACAATTTTATAACCATTTGCTTTGCCTTTTACACAGCTGGTTCGTAACTACTGTAGAGAAATTGAGCAATTTGGCCCCTCCTTCACTTTGTGTCACGCTCCGCCACTGCTTACAGGAATTGTACATCGGGATGAATAACTTGCCAAATTGGAGCCGATGGTGATCGACACTCTATTTTCATATATTGTGCACTTCCCAACTGCTGCTGTCATTGCGGTTGCCAAATGCAGGCAACAAAACAAAATTTAGAGGCCTCCAGCTATATGTATGGCATAATATGGGCGTGCAAGATTGCCTCGTTAGAAGTTAACTTCAAAGTTACTGTACAGTTCAATAACCTTTACCTATGCTGAACCGCCAAAAATGATTTTCATTTCTTGTACAAAATTATGCCTTCGGATCAGGATTTTTTTTTTATAATTTAGGCAAGGATAACAGTTCTATCATATTAATTTGATGCTATTTTCTTATGACCATCTTGTTACTTGATATTTCTTTTATTTAAGAACAATATGTTTTGTTTCTTTATAAATGATCTTTTTATCTTTGTTCAGTATAATAATTTTTAATAGACACATGCGTGCCGCACGTGCATTTTTACTAGTTTGTTAAAAAAATAGACTAACAATATAAAATGGTCGACATAAACATTGGACAAACGATGTGATGTGTTGTGCCTGTGCTAACAGAAGTAGCCACAAGCACGATATCTAGGTGTGCCACCTCGTTATGCCTATCCACATGATCTTAACTAACTCTACCCATCCCAATCTACGCAACATAGGGTACGTGGGCAGATTTGATGGTTCTAGCTCTAGTTCACCCCTCCCCAAGAGATTTCAACAAGAAAAAAAAATCTTTCACATGTAAAAAAAAGGAAAAATAAAAGTCCTGCTCCTCGTTATCACAATCATTCAACTGTACAAAACTTTCGTCGCAAAAAGAAAAAACTGTACAAAACTTGGTACATTCGCAGGTGGCAAAGTTGCAAACTTGGTACATCTCAGTGTTGTCGTGGCACGCCGCCCGGCATGGCGGCATGTCATGTATCATCAGAGACGACGCCACCCAATTTCTAGTGCGCGATTCATCGTCCATGTGCACTGTGTGCAGCTTTCCAGTTCGCAGACTTGTGCATGCATGACCTGTCCATCTGTTTGGCTACCGATGAGTGCTGGATCAGTCCCTGGTACGATTCGATGCAAGGCCATTAGGGCTCCAGGCCTGCATCCATCGACCGCCCACTGCGCCGCGGTACCAATAATGGAGATGGCGATGGAGATGCATCATGCAGGCAGCCGCATTATTGATGCCTGGCCTCGATCGGATCGGATCCCTAGCCTACCTTTTTGCACTGCTTTTATTCGGGATCGGTGCCTAATTAATTAAAGGCATTCAGTCACCATGCACAGTTGATATATGCATGTTTAACTTGGATCTTTATGCAAACTTTTACAAAAGTTGAAGGGTTGTCTTTTATGATTGAACTGATACTGGCTTAACCAGTTTGCCTGCTTAGTTTTGGGGGTAATTAGAACCATGCCATTATATATTTCATGTTTCCTATGAACTCAACTACTTCTCATCTAGTAGGATCGATGCCATTGAAATTCTCTGAGTCTGAAATATATCACTTTGTATGCCCACTGTATTTTTGGGCCCAAGTGTAGGCGTACGGACAAATATGTATTTAGTATGCATGGACAAAAATGCACCTCCTACTTCTCTCCCTCCCACTCACTGACATACGAGCCTACTCGTCAGTTCTCCACATGGCCCTTCTCTCCCTAGCGTCTTCTCCATCTCCGACCGCACCGCTCGAACTCCATAGCATCCTAGCCATCGATGAGCCTGCACTACCACAGATCTGGACATCACTGCCGGTTCAAAAACCCATTTCACTGTCGGATTTTGAACCGACAGTGGCATACCGACAGTGATGGAGGGTTGACATCACTGACAGTCCTTAAAAACCAACACTGATATACAAGAAATAGTGTCGGTTCCTGGCTCCACCCGGCAGTGTCCAGTTGAACAACACAGCCAGTTTATAGTGCCAACCGACAGTGACGGTTGCTTCAAGAGTGTCGGTTCTTGGCTCAAACCAGCAGTGTTGAGCAAGCCTACACTGTCGGTTCATGGATCAAACCGGCAGCGTTGTAGTAAATATCAGTGTCGGTTCATGGATCAAACCAGCAGTGTTGTCGTAACTATCAGTGTCGGTTCATGGTTCAAGCCGGCAGTGTTGAGCAAGCCAACACTGTCGGTTTGTTTCTAACTAGCGATGATGGTTACGACAACACTGCCGGTTTGTTGCTAACCGGCGGTGATGGCCCGTTCGTATTTTATTGTTTTATAATTTATTTTAATTTATATTTTTTTGTGGAATCGGGTTTCGCTTTATATACGCTACTTAGACGATAGGTTCATCAATATTAAACATTACAAATGTTACGATTACAATTTAAATGTTCTTATCCATATCTCGATCCCTCAAAATAAAAAAGAAATATTCTTGGACTTCACACATGTTTCTCGGACTTCTTACAATAATCTGGCGAGCCGCTCTAAGCCATACTGGTCCTTGTACTTCATGGATTGTGCAATGAAAAATACTCCATCTTTTTTCAATACCTCAGCTAAGATGAATTTTGCTAGCTCCGATTATAGTGCGATGATCTTCATGTCTAACAACCTTTCGTGGTTATATTTCTTGCGCTGTCGTTCAAAAAAGATGATATCCAAAGAGGAACAGTAAATTATTTTGTTGAATTATTAACAGACATAAATAAAATGGGGATTATACACACCAACTTATCGGCTTCTTTCGATTTTCCACCGATGTAGCGAAGCATTGCCCACATTACATAAAACCCGCATTCATTGTTTCCCGCCGGCTGTGATAGGTACTTCCCCTCCATTTCGACAACCTTGAATGGGACCGGCATCCCACCGATATGTCTTCTTCGGACACTGAGCAACATTAAAAGGAGAAACATTAGAAAGTGGTATGTATGATTAGAAAATAATATATTATTAGGATCGCTTACTAATTCAGCACTGCCACCAGTGCATCCAGATGATGAAATGGTTTTTTCTTCGAGTCCCACACCTCGAGCAAATTTTTGGTAAGATTAACACAAATGAAGACGAAATGGCTGCTGCAATCACAGAATCCTAATTATCGAATAATCTTAACAAAAAAAAGAAGCATAAAATTAAAAGCCGAGAACACATACTCGCAGTTGTAGGCTAGAAGTATGTGGGTTTTCTTTTTCATCATGAATTCGTCGAAAACAGCAATCAATCTCTGTTTCAGGTCTTCCACATCACATCCATAGAGGCCTAAACATGTCCTCTCATTGACTCGCATGGGGTCCAAGAAGCCTATGTAATCCCATTTGCTTTTTAGAATACAAAATTTTGCTATACACCTACATAAAATCATGGAAAGTGCTCAAAAGTTAACAATTTATGTCTCGAGAGAGTAGTTAATTGTAAAATCATGCGTGTAGGTACTTACATAGTCCACAGCGTCAACATTTGAACATCGAGAGAGTGTTTCTGGTATAGCTGGAACAAGCACTCCCACTCGACATCGAACTTCTCTTCTTCAGGATAATGGAAAACATGTGGCGAACGGATAATAACCTCAAAACCAAAGTCGTCCATCTCTGTTGCTTGAGCCATGTAATATTCATGTAACTTGCGCATATATGTTGTCAGATTTTTATACTCATGATCGGGAACCAAATGATTGCCCCTTTCATACTTTATTGCCGGTGTTGCCGTCCCATGTACATCATAATAGATGGTCGCGGCCTCTTCCATGGTTAATCCTGGGCTGTCTTCGATGTACTTCTGTATGTTCCTTAAATCTTTATTGTGTATTTCTTCGTCTCTTGTTGTAGCGTATTTATTCTGTGTTTGCCTTTCGAATTCAGACTTCAACAAAAACGAAGGCAGTGAGGCACAGAGATTAAAGAAACTAACACAATCTTCCTTCGAGATGTGTGCTATAAATTTTTCTTTCATCAAGGTGGTAACGCTGCCACTGAACGGCCTTTTTCTTTTCTATTGGTCCACTTTGGGAGCATTAGCGACCGAATCCAAGGACCTTTTCTACGACTGCGAGGATGTCCTTGATCTTGTTTTGAGCTGAGGTGGAGGAGGAGGATGACGACGAGAATTCTGTTTTCCCGGCGCTGATGAAGATGGAGGAGGAGGAGGAGTCTCTTTTATCAGGACTGATGAAGATGGAGTCGGACGAGGAGGAATAGAAGGAGACCTCTGTCTTCTTGGGGGTGATGGCTCCGGATGAGGAGGGGAGTGATCTCTGTTGGGAGATGGTGAGTGATCATCGCGGGTGGGCGAAGACTCGTAGTCGTCCTTATCATCAAAGGACAATTGATGGTTAAGCTTAATGAAGCGCTTGCGCCAGGCTACTTGAGAGCCCTTGTTTTGACCAAGTTTCAGCCTGTCTTCCGCTACAGGGTACTCAATGGGTATCTTGTTATACTTCTTATCAAGTATTCTATCAATGGTGACGCGAGCGTACCCCAGTGGAATTGGGTGGCCATTAATTGTCTCTTCTCTCGCAGGCCAGGCCTGGTCAAGCGCCACCTTGTCCTTTGTCCATTCCTAACGGATGTACAACCTGACATTGACGGGTTCAGTGACGTCGTCCACCGGATGAGGCACATTCTCCTCTTCTTCGTTGAGCGGGGTCGATCCGCAGCTGCTGCGACCCCTAAACTGTGTGCTAAAGGCACTAGAAGTAGGGTTTTGTGGTACTATTGACCCCTTGGACAGCAAAATTTGCTCGACTCGCGCTTCAACGGTCGCCTCAATCCGTGCTTCCATTCTGTCTTCCATCTCTTTTAGTCTCCTCAAATACTCTGCCTTATGTTTCGCTCTACCCCTCGAGCGGCTCCGATAAGTGTTAGATTCTTGGGGGAATGCTAGTTTCCAAGGAACAACACCAGTTCCTCTAGTGCAACCAGGGTGCTCCTTGGTTCCGAGTGCTTGGGTGAGCACGTCTTTCTCTCTATTAGAAGTGCGAGTCTCTTGCCTCACCTCCTCAGTTACCTGGGAGATCCTCTGGATGAGTTCGCTCATGGGTTGATTTGAGGAGCTAAAGCTCTCGTCCTCGGCGTGCCGTACATTTGTCCCCATACAGTAAAATACCGACCTGGGCTCCTAATTGGCGGTCTCAACCTGAACGCCTTCCTCTATAAGGCGATCCATCTTTTGAAGTTCTGCTTCAAATTCTGGTATTTTTTTGGCGTAGCCACGAGAGCCGAGATGATGAGGATTCGTCGCTTTCTGTGAATTCTCCTTATTCTTCCTGCTCAGTTCTAAGTACTCCTCGGATAACCTGTATTCCTTGAAATCTTGCTAGAAGTCCTTCTGCTTGCTAAACTGTCCACCATCGAAATCTGGCTCTTTATTTTGGAGAACAAAATTCTTGTACAATGTCCCCTTGAAATTCTTGAAGCATATCCCCATGATTTCTTTTGCTTTTTTCTTGACTAACTCCCTGTCATACTCGGCTGGGAAAGTGAAATACTCTGAGATCTTGACATCCCATATGTAATCCTTCTCGCTTTCAAGAACCCTCCACCGGTCATCATCTTTCCCAATCCACTTCCTGTACTTAATCGGGATGAAGTCCCTAACAAGTAACCCGAGGATAGTCTTGTATTTGGTCAAAGCTATAGGCGGTGAGAGTGGATCCCCGAATTCATCGAACTCAGTAATGTGCCAGTGTGCATTCCTACCAACAGGAATCTTTGACACGTCTCGCTTGGATCTGGCCTTCCTGCTACCCGAACCCTCTGGCTCCTCGGCCGGCGTGGGCTCCTGCTAGAGACACCAAGTAATCTATGACCCTCTCAATTGATTAGCGTGTGTGGCTACATAGTGACATGATACCAAAGTTACCTAGAGATCTTGGTCATTTTGACCCAGATCAAGCAGGCCGGATGGGGTCCATGGCTGCTCGTTCTCACCGACCTGATTAACACCGTCACCGTTTGTCGGATCATGCGGCTCTCCTGTCCCAGTGATATTAGCCGCTTCTTGTTGCCGATTAGTTATTCAGCGACGGGGTAACAGGCGACGATGAGTCATGGCTGTGACACGATCGTGGTTAGTTTTGGCCACGGACAACTACTAATAGCATATGTTCATATATATATAATATGTTTAATGCAAAGTCTAATAATAAGTCCACATACAACAAAGTCAAATAATTGCATATGTTCACCTAGAACAAATTCATTGTTTGATTGACCACATACAACAAAGTCCACCTACTCTTCTATGAAACTAAGCCTACATCAACTTCCAAATAAGAAAAGTGATGACCATAGCCATAAATAAAAGTATGACATCTTTTCAAGACCAAGGAGCAATTCTCCTAATCTTCACATCTCCGGCGGGTGGCTTCTCTTTGATCTCCAGTGCCAGCGGATGGCCATGGTTTGCATTCATTGGACCATAGTAGTTCGGTTGCCCATGGTTTGTAAGGTAGGCCGGATGACTATAGTAGGCCCTCAAAGCTTTAGTTTCTATGTTGTATTTTTTGTGCAAATTATCAGGGTAGCGATTGACTTGAGCATAGCAATCTTTCCAGGTTCGATAAATCCCAGGCATGTGACCAACATGCACTACATACCATGCCATGGTTGCCTATACATTTAAGTAAATTAGGCATGTGGTAAGTGGTAATGGTAACTCACTGAACAAGTGTTATTATTCAAGTTATATGGCCAAACTAAATCTATTTAATGTTCTTTATTCTTGACATGATAAAAAATTACCTCAATAATTGGACTGTTTATTATTCGGAGATCAATGTGGTTTAGTAATCATACTTGCTGCTGCCGCCGAGCCAATTTTAAAAGTTGTTTTTAACTTTTTTTTTTCTGGAATAAACATCTATAGATGCCTTTTTTTAAGCATGCTATACATTCTATCAAAATCAATTGACACTCTACCTATAGCGAACACTCTACCTATAGTTTTGATGGATTCTATAAACTACAGTTCTGTGACACTAATGACCATAGAAGTGTAGTTTGTCAAATTGGATGAGAAACTGTAATATGATGACAGGTGTCATGGACTGGGTTGACATGTGGCCATGTGGGCCAAGATCGGGCTACCTAAGTGGGCTAGGCTGAAGGACTCTAGCTACAAAAGCAAGGAACAATGTTTAGAGATACGATCGAATAGAATGAGAATCTTGAGTCAAAGCAAAACATCTACAATAGAAAGGAAATAGGCAAGTCATTGTAATTAACCAACATGACCAGTCAAATAAAGTAGGACCCTATCAAAACACCAGAAAGTTTCTACAAACATATTTCAAGGACCATATCAAGGTCAGATCCTAGCTAGGGATTCAATAAACCTAAGGATTGTAAAATTAATCAAGATGAGATTGTAGATAACACCAGAACCAAACTAGCTATTACGAAGTGAGATTACAAAGTGAGATTAGATTATAGATGGTAGTGAACCTATTTTATCTGACTATGGACTAGCTATTACAAAGTGAGATTGTCTAAAAAACAGAGGTGATTTTAATAGCCTACAGACATGAGGAATAAAAAATGTGTTTGGATCAGTGACATTGCATAGCCTGCAATGGATAGAGTTGCATACATTCTTCATCTTTAAAACTATTTAAAAAAATTAAGTCCATTTCTTGTTCCTTCGAAAACAATAAAAAGTATACAGGACAACTTACTTCCTCATATTGTTTGTCAATGTAAAGTCCATTTCAGCTGCTATTGGGAAGACAACAACCGTGGGGCATTTCATTTCATCAAACACTTAGCGGGCAGTGAGCCACGCACTCACCGTGGGGGTGGGAAAGCAGCTATCCGCGCGCTCCTGAAGGCCTCGGCGGTGCTCCGGCGTGGGGCGGTGGACAGCGTGGGGAGTGCTCCAGCGTGGGGCGGTGCATGGGCGTCGACGTCGAAGAAGAGGAGCGCGGGGCTAGGAACGGTGGCGCGGGGGGCGGTGGACGGGTGCTCCGGCATGGGGCGGTGCACGGGCGTCGATGTCAAAGAAGAGGAGCGCGGGGCTAGGAACGGTTGGCGCAGGGTTGAAATGAATTTGGATAATTTCAACCAATAATGCTTTTTTTATACGAGCTCATCACTGCCGGTTCTAATTATAAACCGATAGTGATGGGGGTACATCACTGCCGATTGTAAGTCTAAACCGGCAGTGATGGGGGTATATCACTACCGGGCCATTCTTTCAATCGGCAGTGATTGCCGTGTAGCGGTTATAGCATAAGTAACTTATCTTTTCCACTTCTTTCGAATACCTCTTAATGGCTCAACGGTGAAGACCCCGCAATTTAGCCTCCGATACCCGTGTTCGAATCCCAGGCGGCCCAATTTTTTTGGTTTAATTTTATAATTTATTAAGCGGTCTAAAGGTCAAAAAGATAAAATAAATAAATCTTGGCACACATCCTATACTAGCGCAGTGGTTAAGTGTCTGAACTCTATAGCCCGAGACCCGAGCTCAAACCCGAGAGCTGGCATAATTTTTTTAATTTTTTTATATATCACTACCGGTTTTCAAAATAAACCGACAGTGATAACAAGCATCACTGTCGGTTTCTTCTCATCACTATCGGTTTTTTGAAACCGACAATGATGTTTATATATATTAAAAAAATTCTTTTATATACTGAATAAATAGAAGCATATGTATTCCTATGTTGAAATGGCTTGAATTTTTTTTGGCAAGCTTGTACACCGAAATTAAGATCCCACACAGGATCTTAGGTTTTTCTAATCATTTTTTTATTAATTATATTTTTCTGTGTGCTAAATGAGACAAAAAGAAGATGAATTTCATCTTGGACCCAATAGATTTTTTCATCCACCACCACAAAATTCTTATCCCTAGGACACATTAGAGCCTGTGTAAAAGATTGGCACCATTCCGGATTTTTTCGTGGATAGACTCAGTTCAACCTATAATTAAATGGTTTCGTCGCGCGGAAATTCAATTAAACCTCAGAAAGTAGCAAACCATCTCTAGAAAATCCTAAACTTGGTGTTTCCTTCACACGTGGCACGTGCAAGCTTAAGAAAAAGTTTGAGACCAATACAACACCGGAATACCTATAAACCATTGAAACCTTAATAACATATGTGTATAGTCATGGTTCGATGAAAGTGCACATGTACCTCTGTGAAGCATGTATACTCCACCTATGTCGACATGGCTTGAAATTTTTTTGGCAAGCTTATACACCCAAATTAAGACCCCACATAGGATCTTAGTTTTTTCTGATAATTTTTTATTTGTTATATTTTTCTCTGTGCCAAATGAGACAAAAGATGGTGAATTTCATCTTTGACCCAATAGATTTTTTCATCCACCTCCACAAAATTCTTATCTCTAGGGCACATTAGAGCCTATGTAAAAGTTTAGCATCATTTCGGATCTTTTCGTGGGTAGACTCAGTTCAACCTATAATTAATAGGTGTCGTCGCGCGGAAATTCAATTAAACCTCAGAAAGTAGCAAACCATCTCCGAAAAATCCCAAACTTGGTGTTTCCTTCACACGTGGCACGTGCAAGCATGAGAATAATTTTGAAACCATTACGACACCAGAATGCCTATGAACCACAGAAACCTTGATAACCTATGTGTATAGTCATGGTTCGATGAAATATCACATGTACCTCTGTGAAGCATGTATACTCCGCCTATGTTGAAATGGCTTGAATTTTTTTTGGCAAGCATGTACACCCAAATTAAGACCCCACACATGATCTTAGGTTTTTCTGATTATTTTTTTATTTATTATATTTTTCTCTGTGCCAAATGAGACAAAAGAGGGTGAATTTCATCTTTGACCCAATAGATTTTTTCATCCACCTCCACAAAATTGTTATCTCTAGGGCACATTAGAGCCTGTGTAAAAGTTTGGCACCATTCCGGATCTTTTCGTTGGTAGACTCAGTTCAACCTATAATTAATAGGTGTCGTCGCGCGGAAATTCAATTAAACCTCAGAAAGTAGCAAACCATCTCTGGAAAATCTCAAACTTGGTGTTTCCTTCACACGTGGCACGTGCAAGCCTGAGAATAATTTTGAGACCAATATGATACCGGAATGTATATTTCTAGTTGCCTAACAAATGTTACACGAATTACATACATGACAATAATTAAACACACAAAGCCGTACATATTAAAATTAGAACCTAATTAAACTATGACCTTAAAAACCTAGCTAAATAAATATTAATGACTATTAGAATCACTGCCGGGATCGATCGGGCCACGCACACTAACATGCCTCTATAGCCATATATGTCACGGATTATGTATCTGCTTGTATCGATGAAGTCGAATACCTGTATAAGTGCACTCTCTCATGCCTCATAATAGCGAAAGAATGGTCGGTCATAGATGTAACCTCTTCGAACGCGACCACTTTGCTTCTGATTAGTAATCCTTATGCAAAGATCTTGGCGTCCTTCTATAGTGATCTGCCGAGGTTTCCATTGCGAAGTCCCAATCGTGCAGGAGTTGCTTCGTAGCTTGGTCTAGAACGCCCACAAGCCACATGCAAGATAGGTAAGGTCCTGTAGCGCAATCTGCATGCGGAGAAAAAGAAAAAAATTAGAGAATGTTATTACAATAATAAACAACAAATAACCACGACTCAGGTATAAGTGACCATTTTACCACATCTGCATGGTTGTAGCTCGCAAACCATTCGCTTGCTTGCGGGACGGGGATATCACCAGCATTCAAAGCAAGTGCCTTGAAGTGCGAGAAATCAGACACATCATAGCAAATACATTGAAGTGCCTCTAAACAGATGCGCACGACACTTAATTGGGCGCTTATCACGTCCGGGCTCTGTATTTCCGTCTCGTGGATATGGTTCTCATGATTTGAACCCTTCACAGGGATGAAAAAACTGAGTTCACACGTCCATAGCCGACCACTTGCATTAGATGCCGTGTTCTCGACGATGTCCGAGATAAATAACCAGTTAAGTGCTATTCGCAGCCAATCTATTAGGCATATAGTCTGCGACATATATGCATGCAACAATGATATTAAACTAATTACATTTATTTGTTAGCATAAAAAAAACAAAAGATGTTGGAAAATATTTCATACAATAGCTGGAACAGGGAACCGTGGAATAGCCACATTAGGAGCGAATGGCTCATCGCTAGGGTGGAAACCTGGTTCTTGTGGTGGGGGAGGTCCATTGTTCATACCACCTGATCGATAAAATACAAAAAAAATATGAACATAAAATATATGCACACAAATTCTTCCAAGTAAAATGTGGCAACATAATTAAATATAGATCGAATGCAAGGAATAAGAATATATATAAATGTAGAATGCAAAGAAACATGAATATAAATATAGATCAAATGAATATAGATAGAATATTGGAGAAGACAACATATCAATACCATTGAAAAATGCAGGAGCCATGACCAAATCATGTAGAGAGAGAGTGGATGTCTTGAGAAGTGAGAGTAAAACGTGAGAAATGAGACTGAGAGAGTTCGTGGATGGGTGGGATCGATGTATGTGGCCGGCAGTTTGTTTTATATAGGGGGGCTGGACATCACTGCCGATTTTTAAATAGAACCACAGTGAAGGTGGCTATCACTGCCGGTTTCTAAATAGAACCGACAGTGAAGGTGCATATATGTAAAGGATATATTTATTTAGATACTATAGTGGGAAAGTTTTAACAAGAACGATATATTTATTTAGATAGTAATGAAATATATCAAAAAATTACAAAAAATTAGAAATAAGTTACATATATAACAACAAAGACCTTACACTAAAATTCCATATACTATAACAAAGATCAATTTGCGTACAGGTCATTGTTACGATCAATGTGTATCAACACATTATAATTTAACCACCTCAGTAGCATTCTTCTTGCACCAGCTAGGGTTCAAACAACAGCACCGAGGTGGTCTACGAGCTATACCGGTTGGAGATGATAAGGTGGCATCGATGAATCCATGCCTCTGCTGTACATGGCCTTTTTCTCGGTGCAGTCCAGAGCACATCGGATTCAGCTCGGCACCACAGCGGATGGGTCTATGAACCTCATGACATCTCCAATCTTCAGCGTTGCTCTATCTTCAGTAGCATTCTTCTAGTACCTCATGTGTGCACCATTTTGGTGGACTACGATGCATAACGATATCTATGATTTGTTGTGAGAGGAAAATATTGTATCATGGCTGATAAGGCCTAGCTAAAACCAACATGCATGGAGAGGCTAGCTCCTGGCCGAGGGCCATTTTATATGGGCTAGCAGTCGTGGTACATTTTTATTTCTAAACTAAAGTTGTCGGAGTAGGTGGGAGCAATGTTCCAACTGTTGTGGTCATGGGAGCACTATTGGCATGTGAGGAGCATCTACACATCACTATCGGTTTTAGTTTAAAAATCGACAGTGAATTGGGCCTTCTGTGTCGGTTTGAGCAACCGACTGTGATAGAAGCTATCACTGCCGGTTTTAAAATCAAAACCAGCAGTGAAGGGCCCTGCCGCCATCTTTTAGTAAAAAAATATAAAAAAACACTGTCGGTTTGGAGCCTGCCAACGCAGCCTTTTTGTAAAAAATATAAAAAAGTTTGGCCCGCCTGAGATTCGAGCGCGGGTCACGGGGTCGAGAGTGCGCGGCCTTAACCGCTGAGTTAGGATAGGGAGTTCGGTTAGAATGGTTTTATTTTTTTCTTTTATCCCATCGTAATGCACTACTAAATAATAAATGCAAAATGAAAAAAGTTCGCTTAGTTTGCTTTTATTTATTTATTTATTAATAGAAATAATGCAGTTAGTTTATATTTTAAAATAACACAAAAAATTGTGTCTTGATTATTTAATTCTTTCAAAAGGAAACATCTAATGCAGGTACATTGGGCCAAGGACTCTAATTTGGTCAACAAGATGAATGAGCAGATGCAATGAGATATCAAAGTAAGTCAGCGAGAAATGCATCTCAAGCCTAACAAGAGTTTCGGCTATGTCCCGCTGCAGCTGCTCTAGCGTGGACACATCAATGACCTTTTTTGAGATCGCGTTGAAGAACGAGCAAAGCTTTATGATTGGGCGCGGACCTTTGGGGGAGGATACCACGCAGGGCAATAGGGAGTAGCTGAGTCATAATGACATGACAGTCATGGGCCTTCATAGGGCCATAGTTGAACTTGAGTTCTCTCATGTTCACTAGCCTCTTTGGGTTTGTACAGTAGCCCGTCGAAACTTTGAGTTCATTGAAGAAAAAAATAAGTGCACGCTTTTCTTACTTCTTCAATGTCCATTACACAATCGGAAGTTCGAACTGGCCATTCTCTAGCTCCACAGGATGCATCTCCTTCCTGATTCCCAAGTGTTGCATGTCCAGACGTGTGGCTAGTGAATCCTTCGATGTCCCCCCGGTGTCCATCAAGGTGTTAAGAGTGTTAGCGCACACATTTTTAGTGATGTGCATGGGATCAAGACAGTGGCGTACACTCAGAAATGGCCAGTAAGGTAGTTTCTAGAAAACCGATTTTTTCTTCCAAACGCTTCCATCAGGCGCTGCTACTGCATTGTCCCCCTTCCCAAGGATAACCTCCAGTTTGTTGAGTTCTCGAAGTATCGCAGGCCCATCTCGATATTTTGGAGCTAAGCGTTTCTCAATAGTACCGTTGAAATCTTTTCTGTTCCTGTGGTAAGGGTGATCCTTAGGTAGGAACCTACGATGTCCCATATAAACTATCTTTAAGTTATTTGGCAGATTTACCGTATCGGTGTCGTCCAAGCACTCGACACATCTAGTATAGCCTTTTGTCTTCTCTCCGAACAACGAACCTCGACCTGATAGGTCGGTGATTGTAGCGATAAGTACTTCCTTGATCGTGACATGTTCCTTTTTGTACTCGTCCCAAACATCCGGCACACCCTTTTCAAACATCTCCACTAGTTCATCGATCACTGGTTCCAGATACACATCGATGTCATTCCCAGGCTATCTTGGCCCTTGGATCAGTAGTGGCATTTGGATGTATGACCGCTTTATATAGACCCAAGGTGGAAGGTTGTATATACAGAGCGTCACTAGCCAGGTGCTATGATTGCTTCTAACCTAGTCGAAAGGATTCGTCCCATCTGTGCTCAAAGTAAACCAAAGGTGCCTTACCTCTCCATCGATGTCCTTATAGAACATAGTATTGATAGTCCTCCAGTCATGCCCATCGGCGGGGTGCCTCATCATTGTATCTTTCTTACGCTCTTCGCCATGCCAGCGCAACAGCTTGGCTGACTTTGCACATGCAAATAGCCTATGCACCCAGGGAGCTATAGGGAAATACCAAACGACCTTTACGGGACCTCCTCTGGTCTTGGTACCCTCATCTAACGGCCCTTCCTTGTACCGTGGAGCATCACACTTAGGGCACTTGTCCAAGTCTTTGTATTTTTCTCCATGGTACAATATGCAATCATTGGAACACGTGTGGATTTTTTCAACCTCGAGGCCGTTGGGGCAGATCATTTGCTTGGCCAAGTATGTCTTTTCTGGCAACTCATTTTTTTCTGGGAGCATTTTCCTTATTATACCAAACAACTGATCGAAGCCTTTATCGCTCAATCCGTTTGTCGATTTAAACTCAAACAGCATGATGTCGGCTTCTAGTTTGCTCATTGGACAATTCCTATACAATGGTGTTTTGCCATCTTGTCTGATTTTCTCTAGCTTTCTCAGCTGTCTTTCACTAAGACATCCGGTCTCTACATTACGTAGCAGCTAAGAAATGCCATCGTTATCCTCGGTGTCGTCAGCTAGTGTGTTTCTAAACACATTATTAACTGTGGCCATAGGTTCCATGTTGACACCGGGTTCCTCATCAGCATCGTGGATGGCTACGTCAGGCATGTCCACATCATCATCGTTTTCCTACATAACATTCACACCAACCTCGCCATGCATAGTCCATACCGTATAGTTTGGCATGAACCCCCTGGTAATCAAGTGCAATCGTATAGACTCAATTTGACGAAAGTTCCTATGATTCTTGCAATCTTTGCATGGGCAGAAGACAGGGTTCCCATTCCTAGCATGGGCTTTGGCATCGGTGATAAACTGGCTGACACCATGCATATACCGCTTGTCCATTCAGGACAGATGCATCCACTCTCGATCCATCTCTGCACAAAAAAATACTGAGACAGTAATTACAAATAATTAATAAAAAATTGAGCTTCATGAACAACAATTGTAGCTCGAAAGTACCATTTTTGGAAAACATTATTGTACACTAATTATTGAAAAATTGAAATTGGTAACCCCGCCCTCAGAAATTGAAAATCATAGTAAAAAACAATTATTGCACAATATTGAAGAACAACTATTCTACTCTACTTCTAAGAACTAATTATAGCATCACATACTAACAATGATGATCTTGACCACCATGGAATAATTAGCTAGGCATTTAAATGTGTTCATAGACACCAACCTTTTGGATGATGGATTCACCATAATTTGAGCCTTACACAAATGTTCAATTAGAAAAGTGCTCTCTAGAATGGAGAAAGAACTAGAATGAGAATCAAGCAATGTAGCCATCAAAACGAAGCTAATTAAACAATAAAATCAAAGGAGTGGATGTTTGTTACTAACCTTAAAGCAAAAAGATCAAGCCATTCTTCAAAATCCAAGCACTAGCTTCATGGTGAAGAGCAGCCGCAACAATGGAGGGAAGGGTCCAAACGCGCGCCTCTGTTCTTGGGATGGAAGAGAGGAGGAAGGAGAGGACAGTTGTAGCCTTTTTGTGTTGTAGGCTTATCACCGTCGGTTCTTGGCTAGAACCGACAGTGATAGAGCCCAATCACTATCGGCTCTTGGCTTAAACCGGCAGTGATGAGTGCCCGCCAAAACACTGTCGGTTCAAGCCACAAACCGACAGTGATGTGGTCCTTCACTGTCAGTTTTAGCCTAGCCCCAATCATTTTTTCATTTTCAAGCTCATAACCGGTAGTGAAGGTACATCACTGCTGGTTCTCACAAATTCGGCAGTGATGATGCCGGCAGTGATGTGCAAATCTGGCGTAGTGCTGCGATTATGCGAAGGAGGGTTGCTGTGGCTGCATGCATGTGCTCGCGCCACCATTGTGTCGGGATTAATAGTGCGACCGACCTCGCATCCAGATCCAAGAAGCCACATGCTTCCTCGACAGCGTCCTACACGAGTCCTTCACTCGAAGCTCCACCCTAATGCCTCCATCCTTGTCACCATTCGCTCCCTTGCCTCTGCTTCCGCTTCCAAATCCAAGGCCAACGCCCAGTCCCTTGCAGACCACTACCCCTTTGTGGACCTTGTCTCCTTGCACATCGTGGTGGCCGACCAGGCGGCCACCATGGCTGGTCGTGCCCCGACAACCCATGAAGATAGAGACAACTCTAGAGAGAGGAAGAGATAGATTGTGTGGAGGACTGACGAGTGGGGTCCTTATGTTAGCTAGAAGGAGGTAGAAGGATAGGGGGGGCATTTCCATACATACGAAAATACAGAGTTGTTCGTACGCTGAATATAGGTCCAAAGACTCAATGGATGTACAAAGTGGCGTATTTCAGACTCTAAGAGAATTGTAGTGGGATTATCTTTGTTAGGTGAGGAGTAGTGGTGTTTCTTAAAAAGATTGAAATTAATGACATGTTTCTAATTAACCCTAGTTTTTGTGTGTTACTGTGTGCTTTCTTACTGGCCTTTCCCACGCTTTAATTTTATAAAACTACACGCCATTTTCTCTCCAACGAATTAATGAAGGAGCTACCTGCTTCCACAATTTTCTAGGAAAGATACGAAAGCTTTATTTTTTAATGACGTTTTGGTCTTCTCTAACTCGGTTTTTTAGTGTTTTTTTCCTTTTAATGAAGAATTTGGTTCATCGTAGGCATTTCCTGTTTTTATCACTTTGGCAGCCGCCGATGTGTATATCTTGGACGTACATCATCACCACTTCACCAGCTTACAACAAGAAAAAGAAAAGGGGGATGAGCTGAAATATTGGGCCCGCTCTCGCGTTATCAAGATAGCCTTAATAATGGTACACTATCCTTTTAATTATTGAATGATTAATTAGTTAGAGAAGTCTGCCCCACACGCATTGCCAAATTATTGGTGTTTCCTTTATGCGCAAAGGGGTAGAGATATTTTCTTTGAATGCGTGGTTGCAACCAATGGACTGATATGTAGCCCAATTTGTCAAACTCGCCTTTTGTTTTTGTTACAAATAACCTATTAAATTTTGAAATGTACTACAATAGATTTATTTGTCATATATTCCTTGTCACAACAAGCTAGCTAGTTGCATGCTCATCAGATGCTTGTGCATTTCGTTTTCACGAGGGAACAGTCTATCTGTGGCATTCTCACAAAAAAGAAGTCTACTTGTGGCATAATAATGACAACATAGCACGCAACGGCAATAACAATATTTTGTATCCTAAAAGAAAAGGCATAGATAGCTGAATCAAATGTGTAGTCTACTGATTAAAAAAATATATACGAACATTCCATCGCCAAAGGAAATTTGTATATTTTAGTATATATATAAAAGTATATGCTTCATGAAAATTTATTCATCTTTGACATGAATGGACCAATTAAAGTTGGTTAAATGTTAGTTTCTCTCTCCATCAATCGAATACGTAGGACCCCAAATCAAAGAGGAATAAATATCTTTGGTTCAGGGTCGCCATCGTCATTCCGTGTGATATGCGAGGAAAGCTCTATCTAGCTAGCTTTTGGGTTTTTTTCCCCAACCGGCCGACATCTTCTTCTCGTGATCCAAATGCATCAAATCGTAATCCTGCCTTTGCTCAAAGTGAATGCCAAAGGAGGAAAAGATCACCACACAGAGGTTGCTTAAGCCACAAACAACGAATATAATCAGCTGTGCCTGTTGCTGCAAAGCACTGAAGCACAACTTAATCAACAGATCACTCTGGCCATCATATATAATCAGGCATGCGTGTATATGCATGAATATCGATCATCACATGCATGCATGTTGATCATGCTGTCATGAGAGAGCTAGCAAGCTTCTTTGCAGAAGAATTAGGTTAGCTATCTAGCTCCTTTGGTTTGCTTTTAAGTTTGTGGGGGAACTAGTAGCTAATTGCCTTGATTGCTGCAGACATATATCATGAACAACTAGTGTGCAATCTGTGAAGTGCATAGACAATCATAGAAGATCAGCCTGTTCGCTTATTGGTTTCAGCCAGGGCTTATCAGCCAGCCAACAGTGTTTTCCTCTCATAACAAATCAGCACTAGCCGAGCTTATCAGCCTAGAAACCAACCAGCGAACAGGCTGGATATATGCAACTCCATTCCGTTTTGAAGGCTCCTATTTGTATATATGTTTCATGATTTGGACTTTGAAAATTTACACCTTAATTATCATATACTAACCAAAAACTTGTAGGTTCATTGAAACAGACAAAAATATTTATCGCTACCAGTTGGAAGTAGTTATAAGCTATTAAAGCAGCGTTTTCGGTGGCTCTCGGTCGTCTCCCTCCGGAGGTGACTCGGAGACGACCCGCACCACCATAGAAGCTCCCGCCATCCACTCCCCCTCCGGCCACCGCAAAAGCTCCCGCCTCCCACTGTCGCTGGTGAGTCTGGGAACGGCTCCGCGAGGTGTGGCGGTGGCCAGCAACCCCCTGTCCAGACGTGGATGCTGGCTGGCGTGCGCCTCCCACCAACGCGGACGAGTCCGGAAATGGCTCCGCGCGGTGTGGCGGCGGCCGGCACCCCCTCTATCCAAGCACAGACGCTTGCCGGTGCGCGCCTCCCACCGTCGCGGGTGAGTCCGGTAACGGCTCCGCGCAGTGTGGCGGCGGCTGGCACTCTCCCTCTCCTTCACCAATGATGGTAGCCGGTGCGCGCCTCCCACCGTCACGGGCGAGTTCGGAACGGCTCCGCACAACATGGCGTCGACTGGTACCCCCTCTCCGTCCAGGCGTTGATGATTGCCGGTGCCCGCCTCCCATCATCGTGGGCGAGTCCGGGAACGGCTCCGCGTGGTGTACCGGCGATCGGCATCCTACCTTCGTCGTCACGCGCCTCCCTCCGTCGCTGATGGGTCAATGGGAGCAGTGGCAAAGGTTCTGGGCGAAAGCTCAGCTCAGGTTAGTTTGGGCCAGCGACGAGGATATCCTTCTTGAAGGCGTCACTGAAGAACCTCTTGCTGTTGCTCCTAAATTGGCCCGATCCTTGGCAAAGAACTCGGGCGAAAGCCTTGCAAGCTCCTGCTTGGCTGACGATGATTACATTGCGGCATCATTAAAGTCCCTGGAGGCATCGTCTAAGAGTTCCTATGGCTTGGTGCTTTAGTGCTTTAGTTCTTTCTCTCGTTTTGGTGTATTTGTAGTTGTGCCACATTTCGCTCTTGTGCAAGGATATGTTGTTCTTTCTTGCTAGTGGATATGCCACAATCTAGCCCTTGTGCTGGGGCTACTGTACTGGTTTTAGCCTAGTTTTCCAAAATTAACCGAACGACAGGGTTTTTGTCTCGTTCCTAAAAACGAGGCTGTTGATAATAAATCAATACTATTCAGGTGGGGATTCTCTCCCCCGATGACAGTTCAAAAAAAGTTATAAGCTATTATTATGTTGGTGGGTGGTGTGAAAGAGGAAAGGGCTGGAGAGGAGGAGCCGACATGTGGGCCTCACATGTCAAATACATATTAACACTGAATCAAGATTGTCATGTACGTAGGATAGCAAGTTAGGTGGACGCTCGTTTGGATCAGTTTATCTTATTTATGCTGTCATACTTCTCCTCACTCGTACCTTGCGAAAAAAACTGAAGAGAGTTTAGAGACCAAGAAAAAAATAAGTTTGGAAACCTAAATAACACCGCGTGACAAGATTAAAGAGCACCATTGAGCTTTACTCTATAAAATAAAATAGCAATAATATAGGCATCATGTCATAATCAAGGCGCGCTGACGAGGAAAACAATATCACTATATGTGGGAATAAAATTGGTGGTCATCACAAATATACCTTTGATCCGGGATAACCACAAGGCCGGTGGAAGCACCGGACGTGATCTCACAAGTGTTTATTGCTTCCATGCAAGTTGTTTTGTTTTGTTTTTTTTTTTACCTTTTTTATACAAATTAAAGCTGGTATTTTGTGACCTTTGTTTCGAGATGTAGATCATAGTATGTTAACTTATCAATTCCCCAGTCTTCTCTCCACAATTATTCATGAATCATGAACACGTACGGTATATATTTAATGGAGTCATGATTCATGAACTGCGTACTAGGCCTTGTTTAGATGAGGTTGGAAATCAGTATTTGACACTGTAGCATTTACGTTTGTATTTGATAATTATTATTCAATCATGGCCTAACTAGGCTCAAAAGATTCGTCTCGTAATTTACAATCAAACAGTGTAATTAGTTTTTTTTTTATCTACATTTAATACTCCATGCATGTGTCAAAAATTTGATGTGATGGAAAGAGAGTGAAAAAACTTTGAAATCTAAACAAGGCGCTAGTATACAACAATCATTCTTTCATTTGATTCGACTACTAGTACTACGTTGGCCCCGTTCATTTCGCAAAAAAAAAAACAAGTCGAAATACTGTTCCAACTGATTTGTTGTGAGAGAAAAATATTATTCTAACTAAAAAAATAAACTGAAAAATATGGATTATCAGACAAACGAACATGGCCGTACTATATAAAAGCTGGCTTCGCGTGTTACCGATGTGTTGGAAATGCTGATCTCGGAATATTCCAAGGATTATCCATCTGCCGACACTCTGATTTCTTCGGTTAGAACCAACCAATCGCCGGCCGGTTCACGAGGTCGGTGGGCCGTGCCGCCCACTATAACCGTGGGGCCGGCCCGCTGCCCCCTGCCCTACGGTACCCGGTCCGGTGGGCAGTGCACGTACGTAGACGCGTGGTGCATATCAGATTCATTCACATTTTCGTCTCTATTCGTTCTCTCATTAACGCCCTCGTCACCATCGTGGATCACGACATTCACCGGTAAGAAACAAATTTATAGGGGACTTATAATATAGATGGACACCACCTCTAAAAAGATATTGAATAGCTCTTATAATCCGTTTTTTTCAGCTTGTTTTTCAGTCGGAACCGTGTTTTTCTCTCACAACAAATTAACCGGAACAGTATTTCGGCTTGTTTTTTCAGCGAAGCGAACGTGGCCTTTAGGTAGCTCGCTCTAACTAAACCTTATTTGCTCGCCTCTAAAAATAATTTTGGTCGTCCTCTGTTCAGTGCTTCGTCAGCCAATGCAACGCCATAGATACTCATCGTTCTTCACAGGTGTCATGGTCTCACCACAACTGCCTCTGCCCTGTGTAGCGAAGATGCCTTTGGGTTCCACCGTCATCATCCATGCCAATCTTCTCATACCTTAAGGTATCCAAATAAGCTCCTTAGCGAAAAAAAATACTAGTTAATACTATGATGAAAATGGTACCATCAATCACCTAAATTATGTAGTCCACGAGTCATTTTTACTTGTTTGATTATTGCTTTGCCTTGTCTTTAGTACATCGGTTAGTTCTTGTGGTCTGGTGCAATCAATAGGCAACCCCGGTAGGGGAAAGTGACGTATCGAGAATTGATTTGCTGACATATCTTAATTTTATATTTAGGTAATTGTGTACGTGGATTATGTTTTGAATGTATAATGATTAATAAACATTCATTGTACACCCTCTAGTATAGTGCATAGGTTAAAATTGTCGTTCACATTATGCATTTGAAAACAGAACCATGCACCCAAGAGCGGATCCAATGTGGGGGCTATGGGGGCTCAAGCCCAGCCCCCCCCCCCCCCATGCGCTAGAGCTCTATGTACAATTAACTATGTTACTAAGATCGCCTTCCACGTATATGTTATCTAGCAATAATAAAACATTATCTTAACTATTGACAGACTATGAAAGATGACCTGTAATAAAGTCCTAAAATAGAACAATGGAATGCTTGTGCTCCAAGTGCCGATTACCTATATTACTGAGGCCGCCTTCCACGTATATGTTGGTCTAGCAATAATAAAACATTCTCTTAACTATTGACAGACTATGAAAGACAACCTATAATAAAGTACTAAAATAGAACAATAGGAGGTTTGTGCTCCCTGACACCGCCATCCGCATGTAGCACGCCGCTCCATAGCCCTCTAGTAGAGGCAAAGGTTGAAATTGTCATTCGCATTGTACGTATGGAATCAGAACTATGCACCCAGGGGTGGATCCAGCGTGGGGGCTATGGGAGCTCAAGCCCCGCACGTGCTGGAGCTCTATGTACAATAATATTACTAAGACCGGCGCCTTCCGCGTATATGTTGATAGATCTAGCAATAACAAATCATTCTTCTTAATTATTGACGCACTATGATGACCTATAATAAAGTCCTAAAATAAAAGAGAGGAAGAAGGTGGTCTTGTCCGCAGCCCAATGCCACCATCCATGTGTAGCACGCCGCTCCATAGCCCTGAGTGCAAAGGTTGAAATTGCCATCCACATTATGCGTATGTAACTAGAACCATGCACCCATAGCGGCCCCCTGCGCTGGAGCTGCATAGAGTTAACAGAGAGGGAGGAGATCGAGAGGGGAAGATGGAGGAAAAGCAGCGGTGGATTTATGATTTAATGGAAGAGAGGCTGAAGTCATCTTCAACCTTGAGAGCCCCTCCTTTCTCTTTTTCATGTCTAAAAAATTTAGAAGAGGCTCTATTGTTATGGAGATGGTAGGAGGGGCTTGAGCCTCACCTACCTCACTGCTAGATCCGCCCCTGAGGAAAGAGGGAGGAGAAAGAAAAGGAGAAATGAACCCTACCTATGGTCTATCTTTGCGTTCGCTACTACATGCACCTTGCCGGAGCACGTACATGAGTGACGCATATAAAGTATGCAGGACTTGATTTAGAGCAATGTACTCAGAGTATATATATAAAAAAACACGAGCCGTGGAGGAGCGACATCCCCACTGGTTTTTCATTAAGAAAAAATTCTCATGCAGCTCGCGAAAAAACCTCCGAACCCTAGCCCCACCCATATATAGCGACACCTGCATCCCCGTGAGACGGGATAACTCCAGATCTGTACTTTGGAGTGGAACAGATGAAGGGGTTTTTATTACCCTCAAACCTGAAATTCGCCCCGTGAGGGTTCGAACTCAGGACTTGCTGGAACCCTCTAACCAGTCCGGCTAGAGATCCTTTGGTTCGAGTATATATGTCCACAATAATTTTCAAAATACTGCTATAAATCCGAGTATATATACAAGTGTCTTGTGCATACCGTATGACACGTGTACGTATTTTCGCATCACAATAATGACCGTCATCTCCACCGTCCATGCCACCACAGTCCACGGGCCGCCCGGCTCCATCCGGCTATATAAGACGAGCAAGTGCCAAGGCGACAAGCAAGCACAAGCAAAGCAACAACTAACCAACCCATCGATCCAATTGTCACTCGCTCAGTCGCTCTCCCTCCAACAAGGTCATCTCGATCTTGGTTTCATTATCCATGGCGGAGGAGAAGCACCACCACCATCACCTGTTCCACCACAAGAAGGACGAGGAGGAGCAGCTGGAGCAGCCCGCCGGCGGCGGGTACGGCGAGGCCGCCGAGTACACGGAGACCACGGAGACCACGGTGACGGAGGTGGTGTCCACCGGCGAGGACGAGTACGACAAGTACAAGAAGGAGGAGAAGGAGCACAAGCACAAGCAGCGCCTCGGCGAGGCCGGCGCCATCGCCGCCGGCGCCTTCGCACTCGTACGTCGTCGTGTACCTCTCGTCGTCGTCGTCCGGCGATTATCGTTAATTATTATCATATTACCTATACATATGAATTGAACGAACGAACTGATGATCGTTGTACATGTACATAGTACGAGAAGCACGAGGCGAAGAAGGACCCGGAGCACGCGCACCGCCACAAGATCGAGGAGGAGGTCGCAGCGGCGGCGGCCGTGGGATCCGGCGGCTTCGCCTTCCACGAGCACCACGAGAAGAAGAAGGACCACAAGGAGGCCGAAGAGGCCGGCGGCGAGAAGAAGCACCACTTCTTCGGCTGATCCCCTCGTCGTCCCGTCGACGTGCGTGCACGTACGGCCACATGTATGTATGTTTGTACACGTATATGTATCTACGCGTTCGTATGACAGTGAGATGGAGAGACTGGGAGGTGGGCCCACACGCCCGCCGGGTTGTGCATATACATATATGTACATGTATGTATTTGCGTGATGAATAAGTGGCTACGTAATCTGTCGTGTATATGTACCTGTGTATGCTTGTGATACGACGACTGAAAATGTGTGTGCAACTCTGATTTGCTTATGTTTATGTTTGTCAAACATTATAGTGCCCATTTTATTTTATTGGACTAGCTACTAGCCTAATCTTGTGCGCCGGTGGTATATGGATGAAATTACTATTTGAAGTAGGTGTTCAGCATGTACATCGAGATAATCTATCTGTTTTCTTACCTGTCGTATTAGTTCTGTTCTAAATTAAACATTTTTTTATCAAACTAGCAATTTTAAAAGTTCATACATTTTCTCAACATGTAAATTATATATTATAATATGATATTATAAAAGTACCGCAACTAAAGCTAGCTGCACTACTAGATCAAGATCACCTTTCTAAACTGAAAAAAAACATTCTAAACTCAGTACAAAAACTACATACTCACAAGATACAAAAAGGGACTACATACTCACAATTTGTCATTATCTAAAAGAGCATACTCACATTTAATTCTACATTTCGATACAGGGAGCAGAATAGAAAACGGAAGGCAGAGGGATAATGACATTTAATATTGAATTCTCAAGGCAGGATACTTTGCATATAGTCTAAGGTAGGATAAATAACGACGGCGACAGGCCGACAGCTCCTTTTGCTTGATCTTCGTCCGCCCACGAGGCCAAGAAAGAGATCTGCATTAATTATATGTGGGTGGCGAAAGAAATTGTGGATTTCAGAGCCCTGGTACACACTTTTGGTTGTGCTATCTAGTAGTAGGATAAATTGAGTACTATGCTTTTAGCACCTCCAACAAGCCTTGGTGTTTGTGTTCGGGAGGGTTGTCCGCGAGGCTAAGGGCACCCGCAATGGTTACAATTAATTACTAGTTTTAAGCCAACTTCTTCAACAGTACTAACTTTTAGCACATAGCTAACATGGATAGCTTCATATGACACTGCCATGTAACCTTCAAATGTATATAAGAGCTTAGCTCTTGATTAAGAGCTCTTTTCTCTCTCTTATATTAAAATATAAGATAAATACTTAAAGCTAGCTTAAAAGTCAATTATTGGAGCTGCCCTAAGATCATGTGAGGGCTGCTGGAGCAGCCTAGCACCGCCCCTTACCAGCACTTTGCCGACGTGCGTGCGTCCGGCTGGATGTACCAATATTGGTGAATACACAAGTCCTTAATTCGCAAGCAAATGGAAGCCTATTAGGGCCTTCACACTACACAAGCAAGGCCTTAACAAGATCACTAAAGGATAGGTCTAACCAAATATATCATAAGTCTTACACAAGTTTTAGTACAACCTAAAAGATCATAAGTTAACGTACTAGAGTAAGCATCGATCACACTAACAAATATGTCCTTAATTAGGTGCATGAAATAAACCTATGCTGAGAACACCTACAAGAATATCCAAGTTGTCACACAATGGAACTTGCAACCGATAAAAGTAAAGCAAGTATATATAAAACAGCAAGACAAAGAGACAATCTGACTTTTTCCTGTGGTATTTAGTTGTTGCCATGACCCCCTAACCATGTTGGAGCACCTAACAAACATATTGTTACACGCCTATCCCATAGTGAATACCCATTCGTCACTCTAGGGTGGTGGGTTTCAATACTATATACAAGCCTTCTTGGAGCCTCCTCACAATAGCTCCACTGAGGAAGATCACCAAGTCCTTCGCCGGAGCCATCTAGGTGTTGCCAAATACTAAGAGAGTAACAAGTCTTCAAGCTTCAACTTCAGAAAAGTTGAGCAAGAACGCTGATGCCACTCCGGGCTAACACTCAAATCTCACTTCTTGGCTTGTGTAGTTCTCCAAATGCTTCACAAACGCCTCTCTCTCTCTCTCTCTCTCTCTCTCTCTCTCTCTCTCTCTCTCTCTATATATATATATATATATATATATATATATATATATATATATATATATATATATATATATATATATATATATATATATATATATATAAAGACTATTCTAATACAAATTATAACTTATTCTATAGTCACCTTGTTTTACGATAATGTTTATACCAATTTACGATAATAACAAACACATTTACGATACATGGGGTACTATAATTCAAGATGATACTTACCATAATGTTATAATAAATCACTTATGAGAGAGGTACCATAATCTTGTAAATTAGTATAGTAATTATCGTAACTCAAAGTGGCCACAGAATAACTTATTCAGTGGCAGCTACAGAACAATACGTCTATATATATATTCAGTAGCCAGTTACAAAATAAGTTATTCTGTAGCCACCTCCATTTATGATAATGTCAATACATATTTATGATAGTTGTGTTACTATAACACATGGGGATATTTATCATAACGTCATAGTAAATATAGTAAATCACATAGTAAGGAGTTACTATAATCTCGTGAATTAGCATAGTAATTATCGTAACATAAAGTGGTCACATAATAAGTTATTTTATAGCCAGCTGCAGAACAGTATATATATATATAAGGTGAAGAGGCCACCAGCTACTACCCATTAGAACAAGTTGGCACACACAGTGAGCACCAGATGATCCGCGACTCAAAAGGAACCCGGCAGATCATATGGTGGCACTATATAGAGAATATTCTATAACTTATTTCAACATATGATACACTAGCGGGTCATACAGTCCCACCGAATCATATGGTACAGTGCATCATAGAGACTTGGTCAACTAGATAATCACAAAGTCTAGTTTGGCTCACTAGATGATCTACCAAGGTCACAAAGTCCTCCGCTAGATCATATGGCACACACTAGTAGCTATGTCAATAAGTCACTAAGTCAAGTTATCACATTAGTACAAACATAAGTTATAACATTTAAAATGTGCCGCACATTCTAGTATTAAAGTTGACTAAGTACATGTAACGTGGATCTCATTTTATAATACTCTTTAATAGAAAATGTAATATTGGTGCAAACAGAGTTAGAATCAACATAGTATTACATAATAAAAGTTGTGGTTATAAATTTTTCCCTCGCTATAGGCTGTTGGCCAGCCAACAAAACTATTTGATGGCCCACGTGGCCATTCTGTGTGATCTTACCAAACTTCCATTGCCGCACATAGACCGGCCCAACAGGAGATAATACGTGCATTGTAACCATCCAGTTGGCCGGTCCACTGTAAACCATCCAGTTGTGCGGGCCATGACACGAGGGGTGGTGACACGCTGATGATCCGGCAAGACCCTACCACGGGCCTTGCGTGTAGGGATGAAAGCGGCCGGGAACGGTCGGGAAAACACCTTAACCATTCCCTCTCCTGTATTTTTTGGTCGAAAACGGTAGCGGAAACGGGAAAGCCGGACGGGAAAACGAATTTGATATTATAGGATATCAGGAACGGAATATTTCGATCGGGAACATGTGGATTACGATCGGGAATCGATAACACAAAACGGGAACATCGATACATGTAAGTGTAACCACTTAAAACAGTTAGCTCGACGCAACAATTGCAACCATGCATAATCCATATTCAAACAAATGAACAATACACAGATAAGTTTATAAGATATTAAGATCATAGATTCATAGTCTCATAGTACATATCACACAACAGTACATCACAGGCAAGGCTGGCAACCACACGCACACAGCATTGTGCACAACGCAATAGCTGCCAACATTTCAACACTCAACCGATGAACATATCATAAGCAGCAGACAACACTACATGTCAAAGAAGCCCAGATCATCTGCATGTGGCCCATCTACTTCATCATCACTGTCCGCGACATCGTCGTCCTACAACAAATAGGAGGCATCAGTCTTATAGTAACAAACAATGTAGCAAAATGACTTAAAGATAACTCAATTGACAATACCTCAATCTTCAGCTTTGAAGCAAGGGCCTCAATAACTTCAAGATCACCAACAATTGAACCAATCTTCTTATCTGAAAATCAAAGTAAGACAAGACTCATATATCAACAAGCATGATTATGATAAAATATTGTACAACAACTAAAACTGAGATGCTTTTCTAACCTCTTCTTCCTGCAGCAACCCAATCTTTCATGCATATCAAAGCTACAACTAAAACTCAGTTGCACGCTTCATGAGCTCCTCCCATTGCAATGGAGATCCTTTGACAGCAAGAACTAGTTGTCTAATATTCTCAATTGTGGGTGTAATTACACTCAAGCCATCCCTAGCAACATGGTTCAGGATGTGACAAGCACACCTCACATGGAAGAATATTCCATCACATATCAAAGACGTTGCACTAGCATTGGCCTTTAGATCAGAGATGATGTCTTTGACTGCTACTTCATTTGCTGATGCATTGTCCAAGGTCAGAGCAAACATTCTCTTGTCAATATACCACTTAACCATAAGTTCAGTAAATGTCTCCGACAGCTTTGTACCAGTATGATGGCCCTCTACATGCACAAAGTTCACAATCCTTTTCTGGATAGACCAATTGTCATCTATCCAATGTATAGTGACACACATGTATGACTTGTTCTGATTTGAAGTCCACATGTCCATGGTGGCACTAAACCGGAAAGAGACAGATTTGAAGTAGTCATACAACCTGTCCTTTTCAGCTAAGAACATGTTCATAATTTCCTTCCTAATGGTAACCCGAGATCTGATTGGAAAGGTAGGACGCAGCGATTTGATGAACTCAACAAAATACTCATGCTCGGATATATTAAATGGGTACTCATGCATGACTATTGCCAGGTAAAGCTTTCTCAAGCTAGCTTCTTCATCATACATGTATGGTACCACAACAGTGATGTCTTTCTTCCCATCTTTTTCCACTTTGAGCTGATGCTGACCCTTCACTACACTATGTGTCATCCTCAGATGGGTCCAAAATCTAGTTGTTCCATAATTTGTAGCACCCGGTTTTAAGAACAAAACCCGATACACACCATATGTGAGCCTAGGAAGTCAATATAGCTACAAATAAGGGTAATATCAAAAGACAATGCTTAAATACATAGCGTATTAGTATAAAGATTGTAACCTCAGAGTATAGACAGCGGAAAGACAACTTCGATCCTCAGGCGAAGACTCCAAATCCATAGGGACAACTGACTGGTTGACCACAAGCCTAATTCCTCCAAACTCTAGCAATCTGGTACCCATCCGGGATTTTTCCAAAGATTTAAAAAGTAAAGCAAGCGTAAGTACATGTCATACTCAACAAATATAACATGGGGTTCATAAGGCTCAAAAGGTTGACACTGATTTAACTGCGATTAGCTTTTAATGAGTCATCTTTTAGCAATTGGGTGACAACAAGTTTATTCACAAGCCCATAAACACATGATCAGGTAATCATAAATAATGAATAGCATAAACAGTAATCATTAGTGAGCATATCCATCATCAGTATCATCCATGTTTATCATCATTAACCATTAGTGATCATCTATTCCGTAAGGGTTCCAAGGCCGCTCGTGACTGTGAGCACGGCTGATATATCAGTTTTACACTCTGCAGAGGTTGTACACTTTCACTGTGAGTCGTGATTTACCCTTTCGTCCGAGATAGCTAATCTCTTGACCCACTTCCAAGGAAGGTCGGTAGGGTTCACTATGAAGCCTTTCAAAGGTTCGTCTAACAAGTTAGGGCCATTAGATTCACTCGACAAACAAATGTAGAGCCCCCCTTCCCGATGGCACAATGACACATAGCCTATACACAAGGGGACAGAGGCCGCACTATACCTGATTTGGCAAGCCATTCTTATGCCAATAAAGGTAACCACTAACAAGCTAGAAAAGGTCCTCATACTGAGCTAAAGTCAGAGCCATATAGCCCTCACAGCTATACTGTAAGTCCCGGATGATCACTTACAGATAAGTCCTTAGGGAGAGGAATCTAGAGCACCATAAAAACAGCCCAATGCTCTAGCCCCCTGGTTCCATGTTGCTAAAACATCTTTTAGTGTTTATTACATATTACATTAGTCAAGTTACAAGATCATGGTTGTAGTTGAACACTAGCATCATGCTACCCAATGCAATACCCCATAGATATCAAGGCACAAGGTACAAAGTACTAGGAAATCCTTACTGCCAGTCAAGGTAGACATATGTAGTATGAATTAAATGATTAAAGGTGTATAGAACAACAAAGAAGATCCCATGCTATACTTGCCTTAAACACCAATCCTTCGGTAAGCTTTAATCTTTAACGTTCTTCTTCTTTTTCTTGATCACCACGTATATCTCATCGACTGGACGTAATCATAAAGCACCACACAAGCATCCATATAATCATACATGAAGCAAACAATAGAACTAAATCAGAACAATACACCAATCATAGAAAATTAAGTAAAAGAGTTTGAAACACGATTCTACACATCGCTACAAACACACAGTTGCGAAAAGCACACTAATCGGAGCTACGGTGTAGAAGGTACATCTGCCGATAGATTTGCATAATACGTGGAAAAGAAAACTATAGGCTTCATTTATTTTAACTATATAAAAGCTTATATAAATTGAATTAAGTCAAATTTAGATTTGAATTATAAAACTAAAGTAAAACAAATCATATTTTATCTATAAAATCCAGTTGCATAATTATTAATCAAGATATGATTTAAACCATGAAATTCCAGAAATAGTAATATGATAAACATTGTTACTAACGCTAGATCTCGTTGCTATGAATCTAACACAACTTGAATGGGTTAAAACGGAGTTAAAACGTAAAAGATATGAAATAAACAAGATTTTCTTTAATAAAATAATAGATTAAATCTAACCTCAAATTTTAAAAGTTGAAAACATATCTAACAGTCGTATAAACATGTAGACAACGCAAATACGAAAACCTAACGCAAGTTGAACGGATCAAATCGGAGTTAAAACAGAGAAATTATGGTTAAAACAAAATCAGTGGCAAATCTGTAAATAACTGAAAACGTATTTTAGACTTAACCAAAACAAAATACGCTTTCAAAAGAAGAAAACGGAATCGAGGAAAATGTTTTGGACTGCGGGTTCTATTATTGAAAAACATAGGGACTCTTTAGCAAGATGGCCACGCGAAGGGGTACGTTCTAATCTGGACTCTTGATTTCGAATCGGACGGTCGAGAGCGAAGAGAAGGGGATGGAGGTCGTCGGCCTACTGCTCTAGGCGGCGGCGCCATTGCCGGCATTGAGGAACTCAGCGGCGAGCAGGGGAAAACACCTACGGGCCACAAGAGAACCAACTGGGAGCACGGGAAGATGGAGAAGGAGATGGCGAACTCACCTAGGCCAAGGTTGGCGGCGCGGAGCGAATGACGATGGCGCTTCTCTCAGCGGACGACGGCGACTCGACGGCGCTAGGTTGCGGTGTGCGGCTGGGGTGCTCAGGCAATGCAGCAGCTGGAAATCGGGTTTGGGGAAAACGACGCGGGCTCGGCTTCGGTATTTATGAGGCTAGGCTACTTGAGTCGCAAGGCAAGGCGGCGACGGGATGGACGCGGACACTCGACGCGGTGGCGGAGGAGTCTGGTTCGGCGACGGCACGAGGAAGAAGAAAACCGGCTAACATGGGGGCCTAGGGTGTCAGTGAAGCATGGTGGGGTCGGGCTATCAGAGAGTGAGCGTAGGCGCGAGGAAACGGCGTGTCGGTGCGGCTTGCTGCTGCACTGGGCCGAAGGAGAGGAGGGGAGCGAGAATGGGCCGGGGGTCCGGTGCGCGAGAGAGGGAGACCGGGATGGGCCACCGGGAGCAAAGGCCGAGCGGGGAAGTGGGAAACGGGAAGCGGGCCACACGGTTGGGAGGAAGAGAGTTGGGCTGGTGCCAGGGCAAAAGCCCACGCGAAGAAAGGAAGTGAGGAAGAGAGGGAAAGAGAGTTTTTTTTCTTCTTCTTTTCCTATTTTGTTTTCAACCCAAATTCAAATGTAAACCAAATCAAATTTACATAGGATTTCAAATACACTTTTTCAATTCAAATAAAAATGAGAAATTTTGATAAGTTTTCCAAAAATAAATTTTACACCTTTTTAAATTCTTTTATTTTCAATTTTTCTTTTCTTCCGTTTCTAAGCCATTTTCAATTTTTGTTTCCAAAGAATTTGAATTCATTTTGAATCTTGATTCAAACCACTCAATCAACAAATCAAATGCTCCGGCATGTATGCACAACCATGTTGCTACCTTATGATGAGTTTTAATTTAATGAAAAATTTTATTTTCTTACATTTCATGAGCATAAAATTCAGAAATAAATCATTTTAAACCAATTTTCAAAAGATGCAAATTTTACGGTGTTACATAATTACTCTCACATCTGCCCTTGTGCTTGCATCTTGGCCACTTGCAATGAGCCCACATTTGAACATATGTCTTCCCATTGTCCTCATTGACCACCCTCTTCTTGGTAAAGTACTGCCATACATCAGATGTGCACCTCTTCTACCTCTTTCCACAAGGTCGATCATCTTCACCGAGCACGTGCTCATCACCCTCAATAATGATGGCATTTGCTCTATCTATTCCTTGTTGTCCACCCTTGCCACCATCAAGCAGACCACCATTTCCACCACCATCAAAGAGCACCACCATTTCCACCACCATCATGAAGACCACCATTTCCACCACCACCAAGCTTTTGCCTACATCAATTTGCAGACAAAGACTGCCCCACCACTACCAAAGCCACCTCCACTTGGCAAAGAAACCCCATCATCGGGCTTGTTGTTGCTTTGGACTAGATGCACGAGTTGCACTAGATGACACACAAACCCTTGTTGACCTTGACATCTTAGATCCCGCCAAGAGAAAAAATTACAGTAAGAATTCAGCCTGTATGGGGACCGCATAATGATGAAAATGATGTCCCGTAGAGAAGTAATCCTTGAAAATAATGATGTTCACTGGAATAGAGTGGCAATCATTATCCATGAAAAATTATCACACCATCCGACTTAGTTTCGTTTCGGGTTTAAAATGGTATTTGCGATTCTGAACAAGCGTATGCAATCAAACACTTAATAAAAAATTTTCTTGGCAAACCAAAAACTGCATTAATTTTCTCTTATTATTGAAAATACCCCCTTCTTCAGTGACAAACTTTTTATTTGCAGTAAGCCAAAGAAAATTCTGACATGCAAATAAGCAGCACCAGGTTCACGGATAATCAAATTGAGTTCATTATCAAAGATCCACCTTATCAACCATGTCAATGTCCTAAATGGCATTCACTTTGAATCGGACAAACAATTAGCATTTGTAATTTCTTCATTAACCTAGCATACATTGGTTTGTATCTAGCCTACATTCGCACACTAGCAGTAGCAATACACAGCTCTATATAACACAGAAGTTCAGTGGTTGAAGACATGCAGTTTACCTGGGGTTGGAGTTGGAGTAGGAAGTGTGGTGCTATGCACCACCACCGGTAGTGGCGGCTCTAGGATGAGCCGGCGCTTGGATCCTGACGAGCCAGCAGCAGAGGCGGCAGGACCCCCAGTCGGCGGCATCATTGGTTCGCCGGGGTTCTGGCCGGCTAGGGGCGGCAGGGGCCGGAGGCTGGGCGTGGGGGCTGGCGGCGGGGGTGGAGGAGGACAACTGGCGGGGCGGAGGCCGGAGGGCGTGCGATGGGGCGAGGCAGAGGCAGGGCACCGGGGGTCTGGCCGGCTGGGAACATGGCCGCGGGAGCCTAGAGTCCGAGCCGAGGCCGCGACTGCGCCTGGAGGAGGACCCTGGAGGCGGCACGCCGGCGCCTGGAGCCTAGATGCGGCGTGATTCGCGTGAACGAGTCGGGGATGGATGGACGATTAGGGTTTGGCGATGTCGCGATGGCACCGGTTTTGTTCGACCGCACGGGAACAGACGGGGAGTGCCTACTTGGCTGGGCTAGTGGCGCGGCCGCATGGGAGTTTCCTGGGCTACATGTTGATGTGGGCTGAATATGAGGTATAGGTGTACAAAATACGAGAATACCACTGGTAATATTCCTGGCCGAATACGGGAACCGTGAATACGGTCGGGAAAACCCCTTCCCTGATTTCGTTCCTGTTCCCACCGTAAATTCCCGTATTTTTTGGTTTCCTATTTTTCCTGCAAAAACGGTATGCGATCGGTTAATGCGGTATACGATGTCGGTCGGGATAGGAATTTCCCGTCCCGTTTTCATCCATATCCACATCAAATTATGCGATGGAGTAAAATAATTCCTCCTGTTGTAAATACATCATGGCCATCTACATGTGAACTAGGTCAAAATTTTCAAGCTTTAGACTATTAGCTATTTTTTTCTTGAATACGCAAAAGATTTGCGTATCTATGTATTAAGTAGAAGAGTTTAAACAAACATACAACGCGCTTTCTATCGAGCTATGAAGGAGGTCGACCTAACATAGCCAATGCTGGACCATCCTAGCAACAAATCTCTTGTTTCGATATTGCATAAAAGAAAACAACCAATACGACACAATGGTGCGACTTAGGAGGTGGCCTTGCGTCTTCACGGCTGCCTAGACGAGCCCTTTCCAATGGCTAGGAAGAGCGTGTCTAGTGCTTCGGTGTTGGACGCAGTCAGGTTGCCATCGAAGAGCTTGTCAAAGGTCTCTAGCTCCAACACGGATGGCTGACGGACCCTAGGTGTAGCCCATACGCTGCATGATCAGCACCTCGCCTCGCTTGGAAGCCGGTACTCGGGAGAGGCTCAGAGCCGCCAACCACCTGCTCTACCACGGCAGCACCGGCTTGGTAGGAGGCTGCTTGGGAGGCTCATGAATCAGCGGAGAGCCCCTCTTACGCGTCACTTTATTGATGAAGCTGTCGAGGCTGCGTTTGGTAGAGTCGTTGTTGTCCACAGTCTGGTGGGTATCCACCGACGGTGAACTAGGAGGGCCAACACCCACCATGAGTCTTCGGTGAGTCCCCTACCCACTAAATGGGGTGCGGGGCTGGTGTCCGTAGCTCATAGGAGACCACTGTTGGGTCCTCATCCTCCAGCTGGGGGGCCGCCACCACCGGGGCCTCATTCTATAGCTAGGGGTGCCGAAGGTGACAACAGGTGCTCAAGGGAAGGCCACATGACGATCCGACTGTCGACGAGCAAGGCTATGAATTCCTCGATCATTGGGTCCTCCAAGATGTCGCGATCATGCGTGGCATTTAGGTACAATGTTAGCGTCAATGGATCGGGCTCAACGATGCCTGTCTCATTGGTCAGCTCACCATGCCCTACCTGAGCCCCAGTAGCGACCGAGGTGAAGGCCGGTGCCGTCAGGGCGGCCCCTATCGACCACCTATGACTGTCGTTGGTGACACTCGATGCTACAGCGGTGTTGTCCCCCTTCAGTAGTCACCGCCGTCTCCGACGTCTCCGATGTCGGCGCCCACTGTCGCCGCACGAAGCCGTACTCGACTCGGCTATAGCCGCACCTGGCATAGCTCCAGCCGAGCTCGGCGTGTCGCCCTGTAGGGTTGAGATGGCGACTAGAGGGGGGCGGTGAATTGTCGTTACTAAATTCTAATCGCGCCGGCTAACCGAAACAAATGCGGAATTAAAACAATCGGTCTAGCCAAGACTACACCCCTCTATTTATGTTCTCTAGCACCGATAACATGTGCTTGATTATGTCAGCCTTGGATAACATGTGCTTGATTATGTCAGCCTTGGAAACAACCGTACATTCGGTCGACAATAAGTAATGCCTCAACTTGGTGCAAGAGAAATATAAGCACAAGCATAACTTTTCGGTGGGAGAATATCTTGTTTCTGGATCTAAAAGTCTCCTGCTTAGATAAAAACCATTCGCTCCTTTCCTTCAAACTCTTGCATCAGGGCCGATCCAATTGTTTTGTCATTGGCCGATATGTACAACTTATAAGTGCTGCGGAGGAACTAGCATGGGTGGACGCTTCATATACTCTTTTATCTCTTCAAACGCCTTCTGTTGTATGTCACCCCATCTGAATTCTTGATCATTCTTTAATTTCAACAAGGGAGAAAATGGAAGAACCCTTTCCGACAAATTTGAAATAAACCTTCTGATGAAATTAATCTTGCTAAGCAAAGATTGCAACTCTGTCTTAGTAGTCAGGGGCACCGCATTGTCAATTGCTTTCATGCTCTTCTGACCGACCTCAATCCCTCTCTCATGGACCATAAAACCCAAGAATTGCCCAGCTGATACCCCAAAGGCACACTTATTAGGATTCATCTTCAGACCATGTTTTCTTGTGCATTCCAGAGTCTCCCGCAAATCAGCTAGATGCTCTTTGTATCCTTTTGATTTTATCATCACATCATCAATGTAGATTTCAACAATCCTGCCGATCAACTTATGAAAAATATAATTCATTGCCCTTTGATAAGTGGCACCAGCATTCTTCAGACCGAAGGTCATCACAACCCACTCGAACAAACCGATTGCGCCGGGGCACCTGAAAGCGGTCTTCGCTATGTCCTCTTCAGCCATGAAAATTTGGTTATACCCTGCATTGCCGTCCATGAAGCTAATAACCTTGTGCCCGGCTGCTGCATCTACTAACATATCGGCTATCGGCATTGGATAACCATCCATGGGTGTGGCTTTGTTCAAATCCCTGAAATCAATGCAAACCCTTAATTTTCCATTCTTCTTGTATATAGGGACAACATTCGATATCCACTCTGCATATCGGCATGGTCGGATGAACTTCGCCTCTTGTAGCCTTTCAGTCTCTTTTTAATATCATTAAGCACGTTTGGATTGAATCTCCTTGGAGCTTGCTTGAATGGCCGATATCCAGGTTTGATTGGCAACCGATGCTCAACAATTGACCGGTCTAAACCAGGCATCTCGTAGTATTCCCAAGCAAAGCAGTCTTTAAATTCTTTTAATAAATTAATTAATTCCTGCTTATACTCCGGATCCAATTTAGCACTTACATACGTCGGCCTAGGTCTGTCTCTAGAACCAATATCCACTTCTTCCAATTCATCAGCCGACGTGAAGCCGTGTCCTAGTTTACCATCTGTACCATCTATTGGATTATCCAGTAAAACAAAATTTCAAAGCCGACTGCTAGGATCGGCTGTGGGCTTTCACCATTGACTCTGAATTCTGATGGCAACAGAAAAACCATTTGAATATTAGCCGATGGTTGCTTTCTATCGTCTATTTGCTTGGCACGCCATACTTGAGTTTTACTGGATGCCTGAACTTGTTCCAACTCCTTATTCCTTAGGCGTTGCACCCTTCTCTTCTGGCTTCTTGTTAAACCTCCGGGGCACCATTAGCCTTCCTGCCAAACATGTTCCCTCTGGTTGCTTCCTTCTTCATGATCAGCCCAGTCCTGGTCAACAACTCTTTTTCCCAGCCGATCATAAATACTTTTATTTTTTAAGCACCGATCCATGTTATTATGATGATATGCATCCTGGGTATGGATAGACCAGCGGTTGATTTGAGATTGCCTAAACTCCCAATATTGATTGCTGCATTCTGGACAGTTATATCTGGTACGCAATTTCAAACCTTCATTCCAGCAGTATCTAAAGAAAGGACAATTCCAGTGTGATTCGGCTTGCTTCCTTTCATACTTTTCTCCTTTCAGTTGACGCTAGTATTTTTGATCCTCTAACCATCACTGATAATCTTTTTCCTTCTGCCGCCGCCACTTATTCAACAGGATCCGAGATGTGACTCGCGGCTTCGTCGCTCCATCCTTTGATGTTTCCCCCTACACATATCGTCTCCTCTGCTGATCACGACGTTTTCTAGTCTCTCTGTATTCATCAGTCGATATTTGCATCTTGGTATCAACTGTTCCAGCTTCTATCGACCTGGCCGATGTTAGGACCTTAGTTTTTCCTTTGAATAGCCCAACATCAACCATATTTTGATCTCCTGGGAAAGGATTATCATCCACCTTCATCTTCCGAGGTGTATCAAACTTGAGCCTCCCTTGCTGAATAGCCCTCTGTATATGCTGTCGGAAAATTCTGCACTCATTAGTGGAATGAGAAGTATCATTATGGAACTTGTAGAACTTCTTATTCTTCAACTGTTCAGGGGGCAACATAACATGATTGTCTAGCAATTTGATTTGGCCCTTCTCAAATAAGAAGTCAAAGAGCTTGTCTGATTTTGTGATATCAAAATCATAGCTCTCCTCGACTCCCCTTCCCCAAGGATTTGGCACCATTACTGTCTTCTTGCCCTAATTCCATTCAGCTGCAGCAACCTCTTCTTCTTCATCTTCATAGCCGTCATCAGCTGAGCATGGATCGTAAGATTCGGCTATGGTGGTACTCTTCTGGAATCGGGTATCTCTACGCATAATCTGGAATTGGCTATTGAGCACTGCTACTCGTTGAGCCAATTGACCCAAGTTGTCAAATTCTTATCCTAGCAGCTTTTCCTTCCACATTGGCAATATTCCTTAGATGCTAAGCTAAAGACTAGTGATCATCGCCAAGTTCAACGAGAAGCACAAGTTCCTAGTCTCTCGGAATCTCTGAAGAAACTCAATGCCCGATTCATTAGTCCTTTGTTTCATAGTTGTCAAATCGGTTATCTTCTTTCCTCTAGTCCTAGTGTAAAAATATGTATGAAACTTCTTTTCGTGTCAGCCCAATTGGCAATGGAATTGACCGGCAACGATAAAAACCACGTGAAGGCTGGCCCCGACAAGGACAGAGAAAAGAAACTTCGATGGGCAACCTCAACCGATGCCCTCGCCCAATTGTGTTAGATACCGAATCGACATATTCTATTGTGCTTGTCTTGTCTTGACCAAAGAACTTGGTGAACTCGGGAGCCTCAGTAATTTGTTGGAAGAGCGACCAAATCATACCATTCTGGATATGGGCGTTTGTATGAAAAGCTCGGCCCTTTTGGCTTCGTAATCAAACTAATTCTTCATCATCTCGGTCACCTTCAGCAGCAACTTGTCAGCTTGGATTTGGATTTCTCGGTACTTGCTGACCCATCTGTGGATTGAAATCCTGCGTGCCCTGATATCCTGGATTTGGCATCATGTGGAGGGTGTTATAATCTGTGCCATAGTGATAGCCTTGTGGAATCTTAATCTGTTGGGTCCTTTGCTGGCTTGCTGCTTGAAGTCTCTGATTATAGACATAAGGATCTATATCCCTACAGATCCTTTGAACTGATGGTGCTATTTTTTGAGCCGACGATGGTATGTGGCCTGATGTGCCAAAATTGATCATCTGGTTCTAACTTTGTCCCGCCGGCTGTTGCACATGCTGTATTGATGGTCTAGGATTGTACTGTATTTGATTCATAGTAGTACCTGGAGCTTGTTCAGATGAACCTTGAAGTGTCTGGACGTCACCATTACCAGCTGGTGTTGCTTCTTGATGGCTGGTACCAACTTGATTAGTCCCTTGAGTTGACGGATCTGAAATGTTGTAACAAGTCGATCCAACTCCGACCAACCGGAATTCCATGAATCGTCTCTTTCAAGGCGTTGTGAAATGCGTCAACGAAAGCTTCATTGCGACTTGATATGACATCACGAATGACTTGTCTCTATGGTTTCCGTAAAGAAATACATGTCTTCAGCTTCGACTATATCTGTCTGCCCGTGTAGTAGAACTCTTGGTAGTGTAAATTTCTGAATAATTGTGCTGTCACGTGTTTTGGTGTAGGACAACAAACACTTCTTCTGAAATTCTTCTGTAGCTTTGTTGATGGTATCCTTATCTTCATCAGATAGGTCTTCATAATGTACCATAAGGATATTGTCGTTGTTGTGAACTGCCATGACGATTGTGGGGTCCCACCGGGCGTGCCAGAAATGTGTGTCGACACAGAATTTTATCCCCATGCCAAGGACACACGCAGCAAGCGAGAAGGGTCCGCTCGATGGAGCAGATCCGCCTAGCTTCAGCGCAAAGGGTGGTTGATCTGCGCAATCCTCACGAGACATACCACCAATTTGACCCTATAATTGACAAGGAGAGAAAGCTCATCAATAATTAAGGGCGGAATGTGCGGTGTTGCCAAACAGTCCCGAATGTGCGGCTCTGAGAGCCGATATGAGAGGAGATCGACTAAATAGTCAATTCTAGCATATTCATAAGAATAAATCGATTAAAGCTCATGGAGATGTATAAGAAGAATCGGTTATCATTCGTGATAAACATTATTTAGGCAAATATTAATTAATGGCAATAAGATATTAATAATGATTGGTTTATACTAAGCCAATGATTACAAGTAACCGAACCCCTTTTCATATAAAGAAATAATTCAACACCACTTAACCATTTAATAAAGATAAATCTAATGAACATGTTAGATCTCATCTATCACCATGACCAATGGGGCATGAGGCGTAATCATACAGTAGTAGAAACAACAATAGACTTGACCACCCTAACTCATTACTAATATCGGGGGGAATGAGGCGTAATCATGTAGGCCGTAATACAATAATAAGATCATGGGGCTAACATATCTTTCAACTTATCTCTACTTCAATGATCTCGTAATGTGAACTGTTCGTGAAAGCGCTCGATATCGGCTAAACAGCCGATTCAGGCATAGCGCACAGTTAAGGTCATGCCTTCTCAGGAACGGATCTACCAATTAACGATCCCCACTCCATGGTGCTAACAGTGGGGTGAGTGGCGAAATCCCACGAGCCATGATAATGGGCCATGAAACAGTTCTCGCTAACCAATAGATCTACTCAAGATCGAACATGCCTTAACCGCACGCTATGCACGATTAAGATTGATATAAAACAGTCGATAAAGCATAACTCATCGTTTAAGGTGTTGGTTAGATCAACTTTAGATTAGCAAACGATGGGTTAAATAAGATATAAGGCCGATCTAGATCAATCTCAATCGAAGGCGAGTGATATTGCTTTAGATTAGATAGACGATGAAAGCAATAAGCAATATCGGTAACTTAATGAATCTACCAAAGACTGCCATACTAAGGTAGAGCCGATAACTTAACCTTGATCTAGTTCAAGCAGTGGGGTGTGAGGCAGAATCACACAGGCCATACTTGAACTAGGCAAAAGTCCATAACTAGCCTATACCAGAGCCGCAGTGGGGGTCGACCGGATCGATGCAGCCATACGAACAGAGGTATAAACCATGATGGTACTTACAAACAAGCAGTGGAGGTCGACCGGATCGATGCAAATATATACTTGTCAAGAACTCACTTGAGATCTACTCTACTCCTACTCCTAAGGGGTGGCCGAAGCCAAAAAAAGTAATTGACTTGTATTTGATTGATTGTTGATCTTTTACAATAGCTGGGGTTTGATATTTATACCCGGAGTCTAAACACGAACCTTACTCGAGTATGACTCAATACAATCTTTGGCATAATGAAAACATTCCTAATTTAAGATAACTTGGACTCGATCTTTCCTTTTGTAGAGTCCAAAGATGTCTCGTCCCAAATACCGATCGTAGCCTCTCGTCGTCATCTGCTCAAGCGCTATCTCAAGAAAGCCGATTCTAGTGCGTCCAAATCAACTAGCTCCGACCTCCATGCAAATGATTCCTTGATGATGACATGATTTTTGGGAGCTTCCAAATCCCTGCAACTCTTCTTCCAAATTCTGGTGTAAACAGTACTGAAACTTGTTTGGGTCCTTGAAGGTTAGTGACCAAGCTCTTTGGCACCCAAATGGCTTTCATCTTTGAGCCCATCCATGGTTTACTAATGAACTTAGCATTTACACCATTTGCACCCTTGGTAAGCATATAGAAAGAATCAAGCTTAATAGAGGATATATTAGCATTTTTGCTCTTGTTCTTGCACTCATGCTCTTTATGACCAACTTGCTTGCAACTAGTGCAAAACCGATTATTGTTCTTCACAAAACTAGTCTTGTGAGGAGCAAAGGTCGCCTTACCTTTCTTGGGGGTATAGCTCAATCCCTCTTTGTAGAGAGAAGCTCTTTGGCGACCCAAGCACATAAGCAAGCGGTCCTCACCACCATAGGCCTTAGCTAAGGTGTGAGTGAGCTTATTGACCTCCTTCTTGAGGGTCTCATTCTCAACTATTAGTGAGGCATCACAAGTGAGACCATCACTACTAGATGAGGTGGAAGTAGAAGTACTACAAGAAGGGTTAGCGGGAGCAACAATGATAGGCATAGATAATGATTCATCAATTATATCATAAGTTAAGCCTACATCACAAGTCTCAACATGCTTCTTTTTTATTTTGTTCATTAAGCAAAGAGGAATGAGCTTTTTTCAAGCTTCTTATGAGCCTTGCCAAGCTTCTCATGGGCTTCATCTAGCCTCTCATGAGATGCATTAAGCTCATCAAAGGCTTGCTTAAGGACTTTTAGTTCCTTACGCAAGCTTTTGCATTCCTTTCTCTTAATACCAAAGTGTTTTTTAGCATCTTCTAGCATGTCAAATAGTTCATCCTTAGTAGGTTCATCATCGTCACTATCACTTTCATTTTCAATTTCATTTTCATTATCATGCTCTTCATCACTTCCATCATCACAAATTTGTACCTTAGTGGCCTTAGCCATGAATCATGATGGAGTGTCAAAGAGAGAAAGCTTCTCATTGATAGCAATGCTTGCAAGTGCCTTCTTCTTAGTGGTCTTGTCGACATCACTATCATCATCATCACTTGAGGAAGCATCACTATCCTAAGTGACCACATATGAACCACCCTTCTTCTTCTTGAAGGTCATCTTGTTCTTCTTCTCTTTCTTTTCCTTCTTGTCCTTCTTGTCATCATCTTTGTCACTATTGTATGGACATTGAGCAACAAGATGACATTTGCTTCCACAATTGAAGCACCTTCTTGACTCTTCCTTATTCTTAGATGAAGACTTCTTTCTTCTAACATGGTAGCCCTTCTTTATCATGAACTTGCCAAATCTTTTAACAAAGAGAGCCATCTTTTCATCATCCATCTCATCAAATGAACTATCATCTTCACTTGATGTTTCTTGCTTTGCCTTGCCCTTGGATGATGTGGCCTTGAATGACACGCTCTTCTTCTTCTCGTCCTTCTTCTCATCTTTCTTCTCCTTCTTTTCTTCCTTCTCATCATCATCTCTATATGTATCATCGGTCATTATGTCTCCTAATACTTGGTTTGGTGTCATGGTGTCCAAACCACTCCTCACTAGAATAGTGACCAATGTGCCAAATCTTGAAGGCAAGCATCTCAAGAACTTGTGGGAGAAGTCCTTGTCCTTCACCTCTTCTCCAAGTGCTTTGAGATCATTGACAAGCACTTGAAGCCTATGAAACATCTCCGGCACACTCTCATCCTCCTTCAACTTGAAGCTTGCAAACTTCTCTTTGAGAATGTATGCCTTTGCACCCTTCATAGCTTGAGTGCCCCCAAATGATTCCTCCAATTTCTTCCATGCCTCATGAGCTCTCTTAATATTCTTGATTTGCTCAAATGTTCTCTCATCCAAAGCATCATGGATGGCACTAAGAGCAATGTCATTATTTTAGAGTAGCATTTCTTCGGCGGTGGTGGGAGCCTCTTCATCATCAATCTCAATCTTGGTCTCTACCACCTTCCAAACCTTCCTATTGATTGACTTGATATAAGTTGTCATCTTAGCCTTCTAATAGGGATAGTTGGAGCCATCAAATTGGGGTGGCTTCTTGGTGTTGTTGATTTGAGCCATTTTTACACCAAAGGTTGTTAAGCCTCAAATCACGATGACCTCGGCTCCGATACCACTTAAAAGGTCCTAATGGCTAGAGGGGGTGAATAGCCTATTAAAAATTTCTACAACAACACTTAGCAAACCGGTTAGACAATTATGAGGCGAAGCAAGTGTTGCGCTAGCCTACTAAAATTGCAAGCCACCTACCACAATTCTAGTTTATATAGTTTCTATCCACACAATAGCTATGTCACTATACTAAGTGCACTCTCAAAAGCTAACTAAAGAGCCACACTAACCAAACTAACTAGCTTTCACAACTAGCTACACTAAAGAGCTTGACAACTAGTTTGCGGTAATGTAAAGAGAGTGAGCAAGATGGTTATACCGCCATGTCGAGGAAGGAGCTAATCAATCACAAGAATGAATACCAATGAAGACCAATCACCTCGGAATCAAATGATGACACAACGATTTTTTATCGAGGTTCACTTGCTTGCTTGAGCAAGCTAGTCCTCGTTATGCGATTCACTCACTTGGAGGTTCACGACTAATTGGCATCACACGTCAAACCCTCAATAGGGTGCCGCACAACCAATACAAGATGAGGATCACATAAGCCACGAGCAATCCACTAGAGTACCTTTTGGCTCTCCGTCGGGGAAAGGTCAAGAACCCCTCACAATCACCACGATCGGAGCCGGAGACAATCACCAACCTCCGCTCGACGATCCTTGCTGCTTCAAGCCGTCTAGGTGGCAGCAACCACCAAGAGTAACAAGTGAATCCCGCAGCAAAACACAAACACTAAGTGCCTCTATATGCAAACACTCAAGCAATGCACTTGGATTCACTCCCAATCTCACAAGGATGTTGAATCAATGATGGAGATGAATGGGAGGGCTTTGGCTAAGCTCACAAGGTTGCTATGTCAATGCAAATGGCCAAGAGAGTGAGCTTGAGCCGGCCATGGGGCTTAAATAGAAGCCCCCATGAAATAGAGCCGTTGTACTCCTTCACTGGGCACAACACAGGGTGACTGGACGCTCCGGTCAGATTGACCGGACGTAGGACCCCAGCGTCCGGTCGCCCGATGCTTGCCACGTGTCATCGGCTTCAAACGCTGATCGCCCGAGCTCAACGATCATCAATATATTTAAGTAGTGACCGGACGCGCTGCTCAAAGTGACCGGACGCATCAACACCAGCATTCGGTCGTTTCTAGTAAGGTACCAGAAGTGAAAAATCATGACCGGATGCCCGATCGGACTCACCCAGCGTCCGGTCACTCAACGTCTCCCTTGTGCACTACATATGTCATCATACGTCATACTGACCGGACTCAGGCCATGAGCATCTGGTCATTTCTCGCGCCAGCGTCCGGTCATGAGACCAAAACCGCACGCTCACAGCTGCCACTGATCGGACGCGTCGGTCCTATCGAGACCAGCATCCGGTCACTTACAGTGACCTCCGTTCACCTAGGTTAAGCCACCGGACACGTCCGTTATGCTATGTGAAACCCTATCTTTTCTATACAGTGCGCCGGTGGCACCGTCGGACACTCCGCTGGTGAAGTTTCTAACTCTTGCTCAAATATGCCAACCACCAAGTGTATCACCTTGTGCACATGTGTTAGCATATTTTCACAAATATTTTTAAGGGTGTTAGCACTCCACTAGATCCTAAATGTATATGCAATGAGTTAGAGCATCTAGTGGCGCTTTGATAACCGCATTTCGATACGAGTTTCACCCCTCTTAATAGTATGGCTATCGATCCTAAATATGATCACACTCACTAAGTGTCTTGATCACCAAAAACAAATTGGCTCCTACCACTTATACCTTTGCCTTGAGCCTTTTGTTTTTCTCTTTCTTCTTTACAAGTCCAAGCACTTGATCATCACCATGGCATCGCCATCATCATGTCATGATCTTTATTTGCTTCACCACTTGGAATGTGCTACCTATCTCATGATTACTTAATAAACTAGGTTAGCACTTAGGGTTTTATCAATTCACCAAAACCAAACTAGAGCTTTCACCTGTGCATGATGGAGAGACAGTTGAAGCACTTCCCAAGTAGGTCCGCTGGATAGCGGGGTAGGGGGCTGCTGGTTCGCCGATGCAGTGTGGGCGAGGCATGCCCTGCCGTTGCCACATGACGACCCCTATGACAGGACCTCACGCCAGCCATCGATGTCTGGAGTGGAGATGCGTCGAGCCGCATGTGGGCCAGTACCCATCCACGGCGGCCAAGATGCTGGCGGGCAGGGACGCGACCCTCCATTGGCCGCACTAGCAAGCCGTTCGCCAGCTGTGGACGCGGCCGGTTGCACTTTCTCTATCTATGGTCGTGTCCCTGTTGATCGGGGTCCGCTCCAGCATGGCCCGAACCCGAGGCAGGGCGAGTCTTGGCGTTAACGGGCACCATGACCGCCTTCTCCGGGTGACGAACGACGTCGAGGTAGCTTGAGGGGCGGCCATCGTTGGACTCCTCGCCGTCATCGTTCGCCCACCGGCGATGTTTTGGACGACCTCCTGAGACTGGCTAGAAAGGAGCCGTAGCCGCCGATAGGAAGGAGGAGCTTGGGGTGGCCGACGTTGGCGCGGTGGTCAGTGACTGATGGCACTGCAACCCCAGAGCTGACCTCGCTTCCCCAGTCCCAGATCCTGTCCCTAACCCTAGCGCCAGGTCATCGGTAGATGCCACGGACCCGTTGTTGGGGGCCGTGGCGGTTCTAGCACCTAGCCCCGGCGTAGCAGGCGGGTCTGGGTGGTCGCTGCATTGATGGAATCCAACGCTAGTGTCCATGGGGCGCCAGATCTGGCCTCCATTCGCTGCTCCAGGGTGGCTGCGGCGGAGGGTGAGGGGAGGCAGCCGCCCGAGAGAGGCGTGAGGACAGTGGTGTCCACGCATGGCGTGCCCTAGCACTGGCTCCTGGTTTAGCGGCCTCCGCGCGTAGCAGCTCGATGGCCGTGGCAGTGGTGACCTCGCACGACTGCGTGATGGCCACGGCGCAGCGTCCTCCGCCGGAGACGGAGGGGTCAGAGAGGTAGCCGCCAAGGCACAGCTCGAGGATCGGTGCGGGTGGCGGCGATAGTCACAAGGCAAGGCCTCCCGGCTTGCACTCCCACGCATAGGTGGGGAGGGAGGGCGCTAGACGGGGAAGGAGGAGGAGGAGAGAGGGCGGGCGGCGGCGGCGTGGCGAGATCCGCCAGGCGCAGGCTAGGGTTTGGTGGGAGCTGTCCTATTGATAGGGTTGTGGATGGAAGTGCCAGAGCTAGAGCAAATCCGAGGGGGTTGCGCTTGTCTTGTGGATGCATAGATATTTATTATGTTGGTGGGAATATGGTGAAAATTTGATCATAATCACTGTTTTTTTCATTTTACTGTGGTGCGGCCTCACCCACACCCACATACATGGATCCGCGCATGGTGGATGGGGAGGGGGAGGGGAGGGAGAGGAGGACAAGGGAGGCGGGCGCCGTGTGTCGGCGGGGGGTGGTGGCTGAGCGGGTCGCGTCCCGCCTCGCTAAGCTCATACTCTTGTCCGCCCGCTACTTTTTCTATTAAGTTCTACATTTTATATATAATCACAATACAATTATAATGAATGGTGTTTGTGGCTTAGTTAGTTTTTTTATGGTAAAACCTGGCCACCTAAGATTAAGTTCTTGACTTTTTTTATGAGATTATTATTCGATCTAATAAGAAATGGTTAAAGTACTTGACTTGGTATGAATGCTTGCATTTTTCTAGATTTAGGTGTTTATGTCTACGTATGTGCTCATAAGGGCTCAAGTTTATATGCATGCACTTATAGTGGTGAGTGTGCCTACATATTTATTTATGAGTCATACTATATACTACGTAATTAGTGTTCATCCTTGAATTTTTAATTCAACCAATGTCCGGTTACATATCGTGCCCCACAACATGTAGCCGTGTGACAAGTATAAATGTATAATGGACCTTTCCCCCAGCCTACAGAGCGGCTTTTGTAGCTCGGTTGGTTAGAGCACCCGTTTAGTAAGTGGAGGTATTGTGTTCAAATCTGAACAAAAGCCCATTTTTTGTTCTTTTTTGTTTGCCCTTAGTTTTCATTCAAATGATTTATTGTTCTTTTTGTTCGCTTTTTTTTTCCTTTTTTACTTTAACCTTGAACGATAGTTTGACCTTAGTTTTCTTCATTTCATTTTTGAACTCTAATAACCTTCAAATGATTTATTGTTCTTTTTGTTCACTTATTTTTTTTTTTTTTACTTTAACCTTGAACGATAGTTTGACCTTAGTTTTTTTTTTTACTTCAACCTAGAAGGCTAGAACGTAACAAAAATGATTTGAACTAAAACTAGTTCAGCAAAAGAGAAAAAAAAGTTACTAACAAGCCCATGCAGACAACTCCGACTCTTTTTTATGAAAATCAATATGAAGATGCTAACATATATTCACTCTATAAACGGAAGTACTCACACTTATCATTATGAGCACTTCCGAATGACTGAACTAGATCGGCAAATCTCGAGAAAAGGTTGAAGGGAGAAAAGCATAAGTGATTAGATTCAGGCAAAGGATTTGTTTTCAACTATCATTAGATTATTAATCAAGCCTAACTTATGAATCAAACATAACTAGATAATTAATTATTCAGCTTCATCACTTTTTTAAGATAATGAAAAGATTTATTCCATCTTCATTTACTTTTCTCCAACTACTACAAAGATAGACATATGACCTAAGGGCATATGGCCAATATATCTCCTCCAAAAGATGCTCACTATGTTGTCAAACTTGTGCGTTTATCTGACGTCTCCTCCAAAATAATCAATCTAACCATAAAAAATAAGTGAGAGTGGAACCTAATAAGCCCGAGCCAAATTAAACATAGATGAAGAACAACAACTCCAAATGCTGACTGAGCTTTGATCAACAAGCCAAGAAACGAACACCACACCACCACCACAAAGGGCATTATAAATCCAACAAAGACACTGACCGCACTTTTTTTTTGAGAGACACTGGACACTAGAACTTGGCACGAGCAAGTCCCCAAGGTGCAAGATAAAAACCACCTTTGAACAATGGTGGACATCACACGTGATTCTCCACTAACAGTGCTATGTCATTCAACCGTCGTTGAATGGAAGCACCTAAGCCCTAAGGTAGGTGCCATCGTCGCCGAAACCGACCCATAGGGCCACCATGCCTCAAGCCCCCAACCACACCCGATCGTTGACACGCACCCAAGTAGAGGATCAAGATCGCCTTCATCTAGAATCACAGGTCTCTCTCTTGTCCCTGTGTGTTTCGATTCATCACCCATATATAGCAATCGTAAATTCATGACTAGTTTATCTTGCTGAAGGAGCCTACTGAACCTTTAGCAGCAGCAAATGCGTGCTCCACGGCGGCTCTTGCGTTGGAAGCCACTACTCGGCCAAAGGATGAAGGTGCCCATTCGGTTGGGATTAATCAATTTGTCAATACCAAAAATGACTTTCTGGGCCAGCAACCCAGGCTGAGACTACTCTGGCTCTCGCAGTCTCGCATCATCATCTCACTAGTGTACACCAACAACGGATTTTGTTTTACTCAGAAGAAGAAGAAGAAGAAGAAGAAGAAGAAGAAGAAGAAGAAGAAGAAGAAAACTAGTGCACGCGAGTAACTTCACCATCAACCTCTCAAACCCAAGTAAACCTCGTGCTTCTCTTTAGGTCATGCTAACAATAACATGAGTTTTAGTGAATGATGTGCTGGCCTGCTGGGGGGTATGATTCATCATCAATGTTGATAGGCTGCGACAATGTGATCCTTCGTCTCCCTTGCTATTCATCCATCTTAGTCGTCATGGATTATACTTAATGCTGCATTAATCAACAAAGCAAGCGAAGGTAGATTGTTGCGGACACTTCCTCCAATAGGTCCTAGAAAAAAAAAACTCGATCCGCAGTGGCTAGACAGTCCACGAGTATTCCGGCTTTAGAAGAAGATCTTCTCACGCAGATCGAGAAAACCCCCGAACCCCTGCCTCACTCATACACAGCGGCATCGCAGCTCTGTGAGATGAGCTGACCACAGACCTATGCTTTGGATGTAGGGCAGACGATGGAGTTTTTTTCCCCACCCTGGTTGCTGTGGCCGAAGCCACGAGAGTGAGTCTCTTGGGACTCGAACTCTGACCACCGGGGGATATAGTTCTCTTCTTGCGGCCTTATATATGTTGCATATGGATATGATCATGGGAATTCTCCATATGTTCCAGATCATAAGTGTTTCGGTTTTATATATAGTTTTTATTATGCACATAGATATATGATATGCCTAAGATATATATAACAAAAGCTATGTACCTAGAAAAGCCAAAACAACTTATAATCTAGAGTAGAGGGAGTATCTAATTGGGGGATTTCATGGCTTGATATGCATGATTCGCGTTGTGCTTTAGCTGCTCACTCACGGGATCTGGGTTGTGAATGACGACTTTGTAGCATTTAGTGACCCGATAATAAGTAAGTTAAAGAGTAAAGGATGATCGACATGTGAGAGGTACGCCTCTGATTCTCCCAAACCTAGATGCTTTGCCAATTCATTAACCCAATTTAAATATGGAAGAACAAAAATATTTACAAAACAAGATACTTTGCCAATTCATTAAGCCAATTCGAAGACTAGAACAAAAGTATTTAAATACAAAACAAGAAAAACAAGAGCTTTCGTAGCTCAGTTGGTTAGAGCACCCGTTTAGTAAGCGGGAGGTCTTGAGTTCGACTCTCAACGAAAGCAATTTCATTTTTGTAATTTTTTGGCACTCTTAACGAAAGCAATTGCACTTTTCTTCGTTTTTTTCCTCCTAAAAACTGGTACACCCTTTGGGAAATAGTATGCTGCAGATATAATTTCCCTTTCTAAAAAAAATGGTACACCATTTGGGAAATAGGTTGCAGATACAATTTCTCTTTTTCAAATTTTTAAGAAATTAAACTTGAATAATACCAATAATTTGAACGACTCAACTTTGCAAAATTTGTTAAATAAAGCTACCGACCCCTTTCTGCAGACTCTTTTCGACTTTGAAATTTGAACGAATGAACAGTACACGCTTTGGAAAATTAGTTGTACACTCTGTTTCCATTTTTATAAAAGAAATTAAAGTTGAATAATACCAATAATTTGAACGAGTCGCTTTGCAAAATTTGTTACATAAAGCTACCGACCCTTTTCCACAGACTGTTTCCGTCTCTTGTAAAGGCAAAATGCAGAAAAGTTGCAGATGATGGTACAGGACGCAGTCTGACTTACAGGCGAATGCACATCCAGTACCTGTTCCATCTGAAATCAAATAGACACAACTTGGCACGTCAAACTTGAGTGGCATTTTCATTGCAGCAGATGTTGCAAAATTACATTTCATATCTCCTACACAGTCAAAATTTCGATGCAGACTCTACAACCTTTGCTTCTCTTGCCAGTTGGAAGACTACCACATTTTGACAGCTGTGCAGTAGTAGTGGTCTAAACACAACACATCTTGACTCGTTTACAACTCCATGACTACATTGCTACATGTGCTACCCATTGCTAGCCTTTAAACACCGCCCTGGAACCTTTGCTTCTCTTGCCAGTTGGAAGACTACCACATTTGGAAGTTGTGTTGGTGTGCAAATGATACAAGTCTCCTTCTTGTGCATCAGCTTGTTCGGTCAGATCTTCAGTTGTACTCATGTTAGCTTACTGAAGCTTCAGTGCCTTGACAAGATATACACCCCTCACTAAACCTTTACCAACATCTCCAACCTCCTTAAGGATAGATGTCGGCTCTGGCGCAGTTTCATCGGCCTCCTCTCTGCCACGCTTCTGTGACATGTAAAAAATTCATACAACTTAAAATACATCTGCATTTGTGCTACGCCCAGGAAAAAAAAGTTCTGCATGATAGAGTGCTTATTGGGAAAACCAACAAAAATATTGCTTGTCGCAAGTCTGTGTAGTGTTGAGTGTAAGAGGGATCTTTTCTTTCTGAGCAGATACAAGGGAAAAAAAAATGTTCTATGGCCCATGCTGTCACTAATACCTTTGGGTTCTCCCATGTAAGACCCACAGCGTCTCCTCCAATTGAACCATACCACAGCTTGAAAGTCTTGGAGAATTCACACTGTAAGTAGAAGATGTTAAATTTTATTCCAAATGGATGAACATATTTTCAAGAGATCAAGAGCTACACTTTTACCTTCAAGTCTCGCAAGAAGTATGTAGTTGGGTCAAAGTTTACCAGAAGTTTATCTCTTGCATCATGCAAACCTTTCACGGCCCCTTTGTTGAGTGGCATATAGGGGCGGAAATCTTTACTTGGTTTGCCCCAGACCACCAACTTGCCTGTAAGGTTGTTACAGTAGAACAAAAAATATGAAGAATTGAAGGTAGGCTATTGTATCAAAAGATTAATTGAGTTCTGGTCAGCAAGAAATCCCAATTAATTTCTGTTAATTGTAGAGGTGAAATTGATTATGCTTTACAACTTTAGTATTTGGTGGTACATTTTTGCCGAAAGAATACTTCTGTAACAACATCAGGGAATTGGGAAGCAACTGTAGTTGATATAAACCAGAACTGACCATCTGGAGTTTCGGCAGGAAAAAGTACATGATGGGGACAACAAAGCTTCTCTCGATGGAGGAGAATAACAGCATCATAATTGCTCATAGGTGTTCGGAACAGGCACTACAGCATGCAAAGATTCATACTGAGTATGAAAAAAAGACACTAAAATAAGATAAAGCCAATGAAGTAGTGGATGAACAAAATTACCTCCCATGTATATTCCCCTGATTGACCATGGAGTATAAGATTTGTTAAAAGCTCTGCACTGTTTTTAGCATAAGCAGCCATCCGTTTAAGGACCTACGTTTATAATGAACAGAAAGAATAAATAACTCCATCTATAAAACAATATAATAGGCAAGGTTCCAAAAGGCGCTAGGACACTGCCTAGCACCTAAGGTGCCTAAGCGGAGATTAAACGCGATAGTGTATGTGTCTTTTCTTTTATTCTACTGGGATGTAAATAAGTGCATCACTACATATTCATCCCATCCTTGACACAACATAAGGCCCAGCAGGGCAGCAGTACTATCTCCTTGGCCAGAAAACATTGTGGCCCAAGCCCATTCTATTCACAGCCTTATCCACAACCCTATCCAGCCACAGCCCCCTGTTTCCTTCCCAAAGCCACACGCCCGCACTTCTTTCCTCTTCCCAGCACTGCACGCTCGCCCCACACCGCCAGCCGCACTTCGCACGCTGTGAGGCCTTGTGTCGCCAGCCTCAGGTGGCCCAAGCCTTGCTAGAGCACGTGCCAGGGAGGATGCATGTGGGGTGGCAGGGCGGCACTACGCCAGCAGCAACTTGAGGAGCTCCAGCTCACACACTCCTTCTGTCTGCTTGTCCTGCCGCCTCTCCTGTCGCCTGCCCATGCCCACACGAGCCTTCCTCGCTCCCGATTTTCCCTGATTCTGTGCTACTTACCTGCTGGCCTGTTTAATTGGACGCCTATGGCCTAGGCTACCAGGGCTCCACCTTACACTTAAGCGCGCCTAGGCGAGTGCTTAATTGTGTTTTTGAACACTAATATCATATTGCAAGAACAAATCCAATATTACAAACTGGGAAAAATGTGTCATATATGCATGATAAATGGAAATAGATTGCATTTTGAACATTTCTACTTCACTACCAAAGCCTTGATGCACACTTGTGCAACAGCAAGAGTCATTTTCAGCTGTCAAACAATAAAACACATACCGACTTGCTTGGTGACTGTTTTGTCCATGCTTCAGATGCTTTATCATATGACGTAGCAAGAAACATTGCAGGCTCTATATCATGAGGGTTTTGTTCATAAGATTTTCTGCTCAGCATAAAGTTATCCTGTAGTTGTATGAATCAATATGTTAACAGCTATAGAGCTAACTAAAAAAATGAAAAGGAGAGAGAGAGAGAGAGAGAGAGAACTGACATTGATCTCCTTCTCATCCTTCAGGTTGAAGTCATTATTTATGTCAATAACCATGGGTGAAAAGGTCCAGTCAAAACTCGATAACAACCGCAAAAACCTGTGATTTTTTTAGTGATTCGTCAGAGGACTTTGACACCTTTCATCGGTCATGATTATTAAGACTGGTAAAAGGTATAACCAACTAGGAAAGTAGGCTGGATGGATGGAGAGTCGCACTGAAACCTAATAAGGTGATTAATAACCTTATGAGCCTTATAAGCCTGGTATGTTTAGGTATAAGAAACTAGATGCAATGGCTTCATTATCTAAGAGTAATTGTAACTTATAATCAGCAACATATCATTTTCGTTTTCCTTTAACATAGTATCACATTTGCTATAATGCGTATTAAGAAACCAAAATGGATTCCCTCTATGTGAAAACATTCACTCCTCTATACACTGAATATTGGGATTCACAAGAAGATACTATAATACAAGGGATGGTCAGACCACATGGCTCAAGTAGTATTAGGGTATGCAAAAGGATAATTAGAACATGATATAGGGATAGGGATGAAATAGTACTGGTGGGAGACTAGACTCATTCTTATCCAGAACAATGATACAAGGCCTCCTTAAAATAGTGGATCCTGGGCCCTCCCAAATCCTTAACTCTGATAATCATTCCTAACTAAATATGACCTTAAATATTCATAACTCCCTTTCCTGGCTGAAACCCATTACCACATCCTCCTGGCTCAGACTCCAGCTGCTATGCATCTCTTCCACATGTCCAATTAACTACTCCCTCCATTCAAAATTATAAGACGTTTTGGCTTTTCTATAGATACATTGCTTTTACTACGCATCTAGACATAGTGTATATCTAAATGCATAGCAAAAGTTATGTATCTAGAAAAGCGAAAACATCTTATAATTTGGAATGGAGGGAGTAGATTAGAATATGCAACTTGAGAAATGGGTTTTGGAGGGGGGAAATTGTGGCTTTCACAGGATGGCTAAGAGATCTTCAACAAAACTGTTCACAATTTTCAGAACTACTAATGAACTTTTTTTTTCAGCAGTCAAGAAATAACAAAGATAGCTGGTTGGAATGTAGCATTAGGCATCTGTCTATGACATAACAGAAAGAATGAAGCTGACAAAATGAGCAACAATACAGATGGTAAACCAGAGGCTGATAAAGGTTCCAGAAGTTTACCTGAGAAACCCAGCAACCCGAGAAGAAGGGGCATGGAATGGGAATGGCTTCATAAATATATACGCAACTACCAACTCGACTGCCTCCTCTGAGATAAATGAAGAAAATAGATGTGCAGAAATCCATCTTTTTGCTAGCCTTTGAAACAGAAAACAAATGCAAGCTTCATAAGCATGTTTCATAGTTTAAGATATGGGGTGTTTAAATAACATTCAGAACCTTGGCAGTTACCTAACTACTGGTCCATACACCTGGTAGCGGCCATGCAGACCATTAATCATACTAGAGTGTTGGCTCCGCTGAAAAAGCATCTTATCTTCTGATAGAGCACTTTGTATCTTGTCATCTCCAACTGCCAGATAATGAAATAAAGTTATGGAACTCTGCGATCTTTCTACAGTAACCAATTAGCAAACATAGGAAATTATTTGAATACATAATAAAAGACAAACCTGGCTTTTGCAGCCCTAAACCTCTTTCATGAAATATTTTGAGTAAGAATGAATATCCAGATGTAAGGACATTCACCTCATCTTCACTGGCTGAAACAAACATTCCTCGATCCTCCAAGCTGAAATTAAAAACAATGAGCCAGTAGAACAGAAAGCAAATCAAGCAAACAATTTTTTTTCCTTAAATGCTATCGCATACCTTTCACCAATTTTTAAAAGAAATGCAGCCTTTGTCTTCTCCATGGCCACGGGATCCAAGGGCCAGTTACCAGATCCCTCTAGCTATTATTAAAATAGTGGTGAGGAGAAATTTGTGAACAAAGCAAATCCCAAAATGAAGCCTAGCTCTATCAGATAAACATCATGACATGTAAGTTTCTGAGCAAATCAGCACCATATATGAAATTATCTATGCTTCTATTATTTTCTTGCCAGTAAGGATGTAAAGAAAGAAGTAACAATTAATGTGTGTGCTACCCACCCCTATTGTAGGAACAGTCTGCAAAGCCCAAAGTTCTAGAATAGAAAATGGAATGAAGAAGGGGTGTGATATAGTAGCTCCCATAGAGGGATAATAAGAAATTAATATTATTCTATTGTGATACAGCACAACTAAAGAAAGGTCATACCTGAATCATAACTTCTAAAGATCTTATGCAAGTTGTTGCGAATTTCGGTAGCCTCTGAGAGTTCCTTCCATATGCCAGTGGATGAGGTTCAGGAGGAAACACAGAAGTGTGCCTAAAAGCTGGTGTAAGAAAAGGAAAAACGAAAGGAAATGTCACATACAATGAGAGAAATGTGAAAACAAGATCATGCATAAAGAATACAAAAAGATACTGTGTCAAACCTGAGTCTAGGGGTTGCACGGTAGATATTTTAAGAGGAATATCATCTAAGAGACGTAACTGCTTAGAAATAGTATCAAAAGCTTCAAGCAAAGCTCCAGAAGACGAGACCGGATCTGCATAATTAGGAATAAGCTTAAAACCAAGGATATGTAAACTGTAAAGCAACACATAGAAAGATCTGAAACTTACCTTGGCCATCAACTAAGAGGCAAAAGTCCAGCTGATCAACAACATGAATCAAATCATCCTTCTGCAGTGACAAATGTTTCATAAGCACATAATCAGCAATCCTTTTAATAATTGTGTGCTTCTCCCAAGATTGGCATTCCCAAACTGCAGTTAAGCAAGTAGGATCCATTAAGAATAAAATGCAACAGCTATCCACACTTTTTAGATATAATGAAGTAAAATAAAATGCATCAGCTACCTGTGCTTTCAGCAATATTTCCATCCTTGAATCTTCTAAGCTCAGCTTTCTCTCCCCAAAATTTCCTAAATTTAATAGCCTGTGATTTAATAATGCATATCAGAGTGTTAGATCGCAATAGTGGCAGTTCATTGTTCCGTAATCTAGAAAAGGAAAAATACCTCAATGCGGTTCTCAGGGTTTGGACCAATATCAACAAGGCAAAAACTTTTTTCCAATGAGCTAACCATCATACCAACGAGAAGCGGACTGCTGCCAAATTCTGAGAAACCCTACAAAATTGTGCTTGTCACTGGACTGAAATGCAGGAAGGTGATCAATAATACTAATGCTCACACTACATACTTCCACTATTTTCCATTCAGAAGGTGTGCTTCTCCACAGGACTCGGATCATCTTTGTTCTATCTGTAAGTCCTCGTTGCAGCAAAGACTGAACATCTTTCTCAAGAATTCTCCAAGACTCGTCATCCACACAATAGCTTAATGCAGTAACCTTAGAGTTCCCTTTCAAGTTTATCCTGACAGAAAGAAATACAAGTGAAAACTTGATCAGCTGATGGAGAAGTCTTTAATCTGGGATGACACTAGAAGGCAAAATTGGCTCAATGACAATAGGAATATGTGCAGATTGGAAACAATATGAAAAGAGGCTGACAAGTTGGGCCAGAGCCACATTAAGTAGGAGAGAAAAGTTGGTGCATAACGGCAGAAGCAGAATGTAACTAGAGAGTCTCAAACTGAGGACGTGCTGCACTGTTCACTCAAATAACGGTTCCAGTAGAAGTCCATAATACATGTACCAATGTGATGCATCATAATTCAGTTTCAGCGTACCTCAAGCATGAGTCAAACTTAGCACCAAAGTCAACTTTGGTCATGAAAAGCTCTTCAAGTCCACCATCTCTGCATTTATCAAGGCAACTAAGTGCGCAAGCTGCCTCATCTTGAAGCTGAACAAGGAAAGACAGGCAGAGGCCACAAGAGTTGAACTCAAAGAAATTTGAAAGGTTGACTACAGATGTGGAGAGCATTACTCTGAATCTGAAGAATAAAAAAACATCCAACTAGATATCTACCAGTGATTGCTGGATTATACCGCAAGGTTGTACATTTGAGTAGTTATACAGAGATATAAATAAAGGGAAAAACAAGCTGAATGAAAAATGGTTTGGTGGATATAGACTAGTTTAATAATGGTACATACCTCTAAAAAAGCAGACTTCGTCATCCGAAACGCCAAATTTACGTGGCCAGATATATCAAATACGGCAACATCAAATGTCTTCAGGCAAGTGGCAATGTCCTGAAACATTTCACTTCTGATCAGAACTGAAGATCAATGGGTTACTCAACGTTATTGCACTAGTCAATAGCACTCTGTGCAAAGGTTGCACACAGAACTAAGTATCATGTACATCAAGTAACTCTTCAGGTATTTTTATTGCTATAATCTCCAGGAATCCATGGTGAAATATGACCAGACAAGCAATTAAGTATGGCATAGCAATTTCCAATTTGTCATACTCATACTGTATTACCATGTTCACACTATAAGGCAAAGGACTTATCTGTAGACATTATGGTTTTGTATGGAAAATACTATTCCATTTACTCTACATATACAGGTATAGATACAAATCTAGTTTGATGGCTCCCAACAATGGACTCTATGCAGAAGGTTGACAAACCTCCTTGGTGATCGTACGCTTCTTCATTGATTGAATCACCAATCCCTTTGCCCACACCTTGGAAGTTGCTACAAGAATACAGATATGCTTCAATTGAGTAAACATGGTCAGATATACCTAGAAAATCAACTTTTTGTTGCTTGGATGTACCCAAAAAATTCATCAATACACGGAAAATTTGTCTTGTGGTCATTGATCTAATAATCATGCTTCCTCCAGAGTCCACAGTAAGAAACACAAGGATGGCAGAAATTAAGTATCCATTGAGACAATCATGTGTGTATATTGAAGTTCTTTGACGTGCCCAAACCTACATTTCAATTAAACATTAGGCTGCTTTAAACAGGAAGAGAACACATGTACAAGCATTAACCAACTATAGTTTAGGATGAAATATACCTTTACCAACACCAAGGCCTCTTGCAAAGCTTTCCAGTTAGCAAAGGTGCTACTCATAAAGTCTGCATTTTCCTCCAAAAACATATCCTCCAATATGCTACAATTGTACTTTGGTGTGGGTAGGTTTACACCATCTGAAATGCAAATCCAATCAGCAAAGTTTCAAAGAAAAAACTATATAACTATGCTAAAGGCCAAAACTATGGTATATTGACACTAGTTTCAAAGAACAAGAACATATGTAAAGCAGTCATATCACCTTTTGTATATGCCCGGACATTGTTTCTCGTTGATACATTCAACTTTGAAACGTTGAACAAAGAATCCGCAGTCGGGATTATTCTTATATAGAATCCAGGAAGGTCTGCAATTTCGTTTGCTGCACCAATGGAAGTTAAAAAAAATGAGAAGGGAGCATAATAACAAAAATGCCACTTGTAGGAGTATCAGCTTCGAGTGCACCAACGAAGTGAAAAAAGGGGAGGTTGGTAGAAGAACCTGGATATACATGAAGCACAGGCTTCCGAGCCTCATCTTGGAAGGTAGACCATGAAACTTTGCAGATAAATTTAGAGAACCTCAAGTTTTTCTCGATGACACAGAGGTAAAGACACCTCTTTGCATGGTACCGGTGATTTAGGAAATCCTTCTCGTGGAAGCATTCCTGTAGTAAATGCATACAAAACAAATCACATGACAATCTAAAACCAAAATTTTGTTTAACCGCTTCCAAAAGTAGCAGTCTTGATTCAAGTCGGCAAGCAAAATAAAAGCATGAGAAGAGTCAGCTTTGTAACCATAGCAAGCTCATTTTCCATTAAAATACCCAGACACTTATGAATTCGGAATGGCGCATTCCATGTTAGGCATCTTCACAACCCTAACATGCTAATTCTGTTTCAAATGACAGACATTGGTGAAATTTCAATCTTTGTTGCAATAGGATCTTTGTATGCTTTCCTTTGTTCAGGAACTGTCTTTGTAAGCTGGTCACCACAGCAGTTGTGCCAAACTAGTTGCTGAGAAAACTCTTTTCGGGAAAAAAAGAAAAGATGGACAAAAGGAGGTTATTCTGACTGGGAGCATCACTTATTCTAATTATAATCTTTCCAACCAACGAAATTTTGTTGAGACGACTTGATTGAACAATTTAGCATAGCTCAGCAGTTCTACGTCAATCAAATAAAACTAAATGTTTGTGAAGAAGGAAAACTAATGGCACCAAGAGCAAACATAAAGAAAATCCATAGTTCCCAACAACACCTTCCCTTCAGCTTATTTGAGTATAAGAAGCACAATCAAATATAAGCACCACAATAGCTGAGATTTGTTTGACAGCAGGCACATTGTAGCAAAGCAAAAATAAACATGAAAACAGAATTTTTAATGAACAAGCTGTGCATTGAACAATAACTGAACCATTTTTACCAAACAAGCATACATTGTTATAAGCTGACATCCTGAACAAGGTACAAACATAACACTAGAAATTTTGAAGGTAAAATGAACATCGCCCAGCTGCCACACAGGCAGAACCACGCCAATGAATCCCATGAAAAATAAACAGCTCCTCTGTCGACGGTAATACAAAGCAAGTTCTTGGGAGTGAATCAGACAGGTGAATTCGAAGAACCCCGCATACCTTTGGCAAGCGTACGAGAAGGTCGGCAGCGACGTCGGGCCTCGCGACCGCGCCGGCCGCGTGGCTCCCGGCGAGCCGCACCACCTCCGGCGGCCGGAAGGTGAACGAAAGCTTCTCGGATTCCAGCCCTAGGTCCCTCACGAACCCCCGCGCGGCCTCCGGCGTCGCTTGCTGCTGCGGCACCCTCTTGATGAGCTCTGCGACGGCGTCAACGGCCTCGGCGGCGGCGCGCATGGCCGCCGCGCTCGGCCGAGCTTGCTCCACGAGCGCGGAGAGCTTGCGGTCGATGGAGTATTCGGAGGCGGCGGAGGTGGCCATGGTGGCTGGCTTCGGTGCTCGCCGGCGGCGGGAAGGCGAGCGTGGTTACGGGTTTAGGGTTCAGCCACGCTTGGAATGAGAAAGACCGTACTTTCGTTAGTAGGCTGCATATGAGGGTCCAAAGGCCCATGAATGAGGTCCGACCTGGTACGGTCGGGCGGTCCAGCCCAACAACAGGAACTGGGGCCTGCTTCCCAGCGACGGGAGATCCCCGTCGCCCCGTCGGATGCCCGAGGACGCGCTTCTGCTGCCGATGCGCCGGGCGCGCCCACAAACGCAGCCGCGGAGCAGCCCCGCCGCCGCCGCTGACGACGGACGCGCCACCGGTCGCAGCTGCAGCAGCTCCGCCGCCGCCCCACTGTCGGACACAGCTCTGCAGCAGGAGTGCGGGGTTGGGGTTGCCGAAGGGCCAAAAGGCCGAAGGGGAACAGGAGGGATTGGGAGAGCTCCGAGCTGGACTCCCAATTGGGCTGCTGTTTGCTATTGGGCTGGCTGGGGCTGCTGTGTGCAAGCGCTAACCCTAAAAAAAATCCCCTAAAAACATTCCACTAAAAAAAAACTGATCGCTGCTCATGTGCAGGTTCGGTTGTTATGATTTCTGGAAGCCGAACTTCTCCGATACCAGACCGAAATCGAAACCGAAAGCTGAAAAAACTGACATTTCAGCTCGATTCAGTTCGGTTTCCGGTTAAAATATGTCTAGCTGGTTATCAGCTTGGAGCTGGGCTTTCTAATCTTCAACGCTGAATAAATTGGAGCACGGCCATGGCATCCGCGTAATTGGCCGTATCATCTTCTACCGTGTGGCGTTTTTTACCGCCTGGTGCCCGTCAATTTGGTTGATGTCTACGGGTTCAGTCGGTCTTACCTGACGCTTTACCAGAGGGGATCCCAGTCTCCTCGCGAAAAAATCGCCTGCCGTTCACACTCACACATCTCTGCGTCTGTGGGGCAGCGCTGTAGCGAACAAAGGAGCGCAGGGACGTTACAGCGGAGGTCCTCCGCCGCGATTCAGGCCGAGGGTCTTCAGAATCGATTTAGTTTTTTTTTTCTTTTCTTTTCTTTTCCTCAACTTCTCCGCTTCCCCGTCTGGAGGCGCACCGTTCCTTGGCTTTGCGGCTTCGGCACTTCTGGATACGGATACCTTACCTCTGCCAGGTCTGTCATCTCCAGCTCCAATGAGGAGGTACAGCTGGTGCAGTTCCCTAACCTGTGAGCCAACGTCTTCAGTTGCTCCTTCGCCTTCCTGCTGTATAACTGTCGAGCCACGAAGATAGAGAGCAGCAGTGGGCTGGATTTTTGTTCTCAGATGTAAGCCTAATTGCAGTTGCAATGCTTAGGCCTTGTTTAGTTGACGAAATTTTTTGGAAAATGGTACTGTAGCGCTTTCGTTATTATTTGGCAATTAGTGTCCAATCATAGTCTAATTAGGCTTAAAAGATTCGTCTCGTGAATTTCGTCTAAACTGTGTAATTAGTTTTATTTTTTATTTATATTCAATGCTTCATGCATGCATCCAAAGATTCGATGTGACGAGGAATCTTGAAAAATTTTGCAAAATTTTGGGAACTAAACAGACACTTATTTTGTTCACTCTATTGTACTTATTTAGGTTGTCATCAGATTCTGATTATTGGACTCAGCCAGATTCATTTTTTTTTTGTGCCAAACTTGACAGAGAGGAACAAATACATAGGGTAACGTCTATAGTACCTGCTGCTAATTGACCACAGAGACGATTTCCCAAGTCCCCGCGACATGATTACATGATTACGGACGCTCCTCCCCAATATCAGCAACACTGGCCGCTTTAAGGTCTCGGCAACGTGCCGCCACCCTCCTGCGAACCTGTCGCTATATCGTCATAGTTACAACAGCAGCCCTCCTCTCATATTTATGAGGAGACCGGGTTACAGAGTCCAACAACAACTCTACCCTAACGTTTGGCAATTCTGCAATATGCAGATGACACAATCATCTTTCTCAAACATGACTGGGAAGGGGCAATAAACTTGAAATTGTTACTCTACATGTATGAAATGAAGGCTGAGCTGAAAATTAATTTCAATAAGAGTGAAGTTGTTACGATCAATGACACTGAGAACTGGGGATCCTTGTACGCTGATTTATTTAACTGTCAGATTGGTCTTTTTCCAATGAAGTACTTGGGGTTCCAGTTAGTCCTAGCAGGCTCCATCTAAGTGACTGGGCTCCTTTAGTTGATAAAAGTCACAAAAGCCTGCACATATGGAAAGGGGTACTATGTCCATTGCTGGGACAACTGCTCTCATCAGTGCTTGCTTGAATAATTCACCCATTTATCAAATGTTTGTTTATCTGGCCCCAAAGACAATCTCTGACAAAATTGATAAAATTAGAATAACATTCTTTTGGCAAGGAGAGGGACCAAGAGGAAATACCACTTGGTTAAATGGGTTAAAATCTGTAAAAGCAAGAAGAAAGGTGTAGCATCCGGTTTTAAAACAAAATCAGATACACACCATATGTGAGCCCAGGAAGTCAAATCTCACGTATAGCTACAAATAGAGGTAATATCAATAGACAATGCTTAATATATAACATACTTAGTATAAAGAATATAACCTTAGACAGCAAATAGCGGAAAAACAACTCCGATCTTCGGGTGAAAGACTCCAATTCCGCTGGAACAACTGATTAGTTGATTACAAGCCTAACTTCTTCAAACTCTAGCAATCTAATACCCATCCAGAATTTTTATCCAAATAATTGAAAAAGTAAAACAAGCGTACGTACATGTCGTACTCAACAAATATAATATGGGGTTCATGAGGCTTAAAAGGCTGACACTGTTTAACTGCGATTAACTTTTAATGAGCCATGATTTTAAGCAGTTGAGTAGCATCAAATTTATATTAAGCCCGTATAAACACATGATCAGGTAAACATGAATAGCAAAAACAATAATCATAAGTGAGCATCTGTATCATCAATATTATTAGTGTTCATCATCTATTCCGTAAGGGTTCTAAAGCCGCTCGTGACCGTGAGCACGACTGTTATAACAGTTTTATACTCTGCAAAGGTTGTACACTTTCACTATGAGTCATGATTTACCCTTTCATCCGAGATGATCAACCTCTTGATCCACTACCAAGGAAGGTCGGCATGGTTTACTATGAAGCCTTTCAAAGGTTCATCTAACAAGTTAGGGCCGTTAGGATTCACTTGGCAAGCAGATATAGGAACCCTCTTTCGAATGTCACAATTCCTTCACGGCTATACATATAAGAGTAGAGGTTGTCCTATACCCGACTCGACAAGCCCCTTTTGCGCCATAAAGGTAAGCACTAACAAGCTAGAAAAGGTCCTCATACTTGACTAAAGCCAGAGCCATGTGACCCTCACAGTTGTACTGTAAGTCTTGGATGATCACTTACAGATAAGTCATTAGGGAGAGAAATCTATAGCACCATAATAATAGCCCAATGCTCTAGCCCCCTTGTTCCATATTGCTAAAAAGCATCTTTTAGTGTTTATTGCATATTTCATTAGTCAAGTTACAAGATCATGACTTTAGTTGAGCACTAGCATCATACTACCCAATGCAATACCCCATAGGTGATAAGGAATCCAAGATATCAAATAGCTAGGAAAATTTACTACGGTTGCCGAGGTAGACACATGCATATGATTAAATTATTAAAGTGAATAGGACAACAAGGATGATCTCATTCTATACTTACCTTAAACTCATATCCTTATTCAAGTCGAACCTTCAATGAATTGCTTCTGGATTCACCACGTATAGCTCACCGACTGGACATGATCATAGAACACCATATAAGCATCCATTCAATCATACACGAAGCAAACAATAGAACTAAATTAGAATAGTACAACAATAGTATAAAATCAAGATGAAAAGTTTGTAAAACGAATCTACGTCTCGCGACAAACACACAGACGCGAAGATCATGAAAATCGGAGCTATAACGAAGAAGTTATGAATTAATCAAGATTTCCTTTAATAAAATAATAAATTAAATCTAACCTCGAATTTCAAAAGTTGAAAACATGTTTAACAGTAGGATGAACATGTAGATTACGCAATTACGAATCCAACGCAACTTGAACGGATCAAAACAGAGTTAAAACGTAGAAGATACGATGAAAACAGTGTTGGTGGCAGTTTTGTAAATAACCCGAACTAGGTTATGTTTTTAAAACATGAAAACGTATTTTGAATCTAACCGAAGGAAACTACGCTTTCAAAAGAAGAAAATGTATTCTAGGAATACGCTTTGGACCGCGGGTTCTATTTTGAAAAGACAGAGGGGCTCTTTTTGCAAAAGTGCCAGCCGAAACGGTATCGGCCGATCTCGGTCGCTAGATCGAACCTGGACGATCCATATTAGAAGGGAGGGAGAGAAAGTTGCCGCCGGCTAGCTGGACAGCGGCGCCATGGCCGGAAAAAGCTTGGGACCTCGCCGGAGTTCACGGATACCGGCCTACGGGCCACGGTTCGACGAACCAAGAGCACAGGAAGCACGAGGATGGCGAACTCAACTGGGCAACTTACAGTGGTTGACGGCTTAGGGTTGCAGCGTCACGGCTAGGGCACAGAGGCGGCTACCGGCTATGCTTGGGCTCGGGATGGAGGCGGCGGACACGGGGCTCGATATTTATGGGGGGGGGGAAAGCTTGGAGTGCATGCCAAGGCGAGGAATCATGGCGGCGGCGAACTCCGGCGGCGGTGTCCGATGCGGATACGGCGCGAGGTAGAAGACGATGGCACGGACACGCGGGCCCCACTAGTCAGCGACTCCAGGCGCGGGGTCGTCCTGTCAGTGAGGGAGCGAGGAGAAGGGACGCGCTGCGTGGGTTAGCTGGGCTGGCCTACTGCGGAGGCACGGGGAAGACTAGAGGTGGGCCGCTGCGGGAGAAGGAAGCTGGGCCGTGGGAGACAAAGGCAGCTGGGCCAGGCGCTGGGCCTGCGAGTGAAGCAGGGAAACGGGCCACGCGGAAGGAAAAAGCTGGGCCGGCCATAAGCCAGGAGGGGAGAGAGAGAGAGAGAGTAAAGAATCCCTTTTCTTTGTTTAAACACATTTTCAAAATCCAAATTGAATTCAATTTAAAGCATTTTGCAATTTTGATCAAACCCAAGCATCAAAAAAAAATATGTATCAGCATGAATGCACAAACATGTAGCTAGACCTTGTATTTGATTTTAATTTTAACAAAGTTTTTATTTTTCTAAATTTGCATGCTCACAAAATGCATAATTAAATCATTTTAAGCTATTTTAAAAACTTGCAAATTTTAGGGTGTTACAAAAGGAGGGCTGGAAATTAAAGACCTAAGGAAAATGAATGTATGTCTTTTATCAAAATGGTGGTGGAAGCTGGAACAAGAAGACGGATTATGGCAAGAAATTGTTAAAGCTAAATATCTGCAAAATAAGACCATCTTCTCTGTCTCTCATAAGAATACTGATTCTGCTATCTGGGCTGACCTGCTCAAGGTCAAGGATTTGTATCTTCAGGGCAGAACCATTAGAATGAACAATGGGCAAAAAACAGATTCTAGTCAGATCCATGGTTGTATGATAAATCCATTCAAAACATTGCTCCTGTTCTTTTCATTTTGAGTGAACAAAAGGATGTTTCTGTAGCTGATGTGAAAAGTGGGAGGGTCCTTTCATCATTTAGAAGATGGCTCACTAGTGAATTGCAAACATGTTGGGGTATATGATTTTGTCTTATGTTTATAATGTTGAACTTTCGGAGTCAAATGATATCATCTTGTGAAAACTTGGAAAGAATTGTAAATTCTCTGTTAAATCATTATATAATGCTCTTACAAGTAGTGATGCTGGCCCTTCTCACAAGGTGATCTGGAAGGGTAAAGCCCCTCCAAAGATTAAAATCTTCATTTGGCTCATGACTAATAATGCTGTTTTGACTAAAGACAATCTTATTAAAAGAGAATGGTCAGGCAACCCAACTTGTCAGTTTTGTGACCATGACGAATCTGTTGATCATCTTTTCTTTACTTGCCCGATTGCAAAAGTTGTTTGGGTGATTATTGCCAAGATCATTGGGGCTAGCAATGTTCCCACTTCACTAGCCCGGTGCTGGAGGTGGTGTGACCATTGGCTGCCTGATGGGAAGAAGTTCCATTTTTGGGGTGTTTCTGCAATCTGTTGGGCAATATGGAAGGCTAGGAACAAAGCTTGTTTCTAAGGGGTGGTTATTAAAAATTCCATTGAGATCATATGTCATGCAGGGGCGCTAATGCGGTTTTGGACAGGGTTGTATGCTGAAGTTGATAGAGAGATGCTGATCAACGGAGTCAACACTATGCTCCAGGTGGCTGCAAGGCTTCTGCTCCCGAAGGACACAGCTAGTGCCGGCCAGAAGCGTTTGAAGCTTGATGATGACGAAGAAGATGGAAATATGTGAAGCTGATAGGAATGGATTACAACACTTTGATCCCTTATGCCTGCTTTTGTTGCCTGTAATGTTGGCGGCCATCTTTGGGTCCTGCCGTTGAAAATTGGGATGTTGCTCTTGTTCTGTTCTTGGTTTCCTCAAACTGCTCTGTCTATTAAATGTTGCTAGCTAGCAGCCTCTGAGACAGAGGGTCAGGTTAGCTAGTGTGGTTAAGTCTAGCTTTTCTCTTTCTCGTGTCTTCTAAACAAACTTCATGTATTTCCGTTTTTCTTGAAATGGAAATGGAGAAGGTTCTTTGGGTGGAAAAAAAAACAACTCTACCCTATACTGTCAAATACAACTCAGAGTCCTAGCGTAACCAAACTTATACGTAATATTCGATACATATTCTACCAAGCTCCACCTTGGCGAATATTCTGCCACTTGAAACCATCTATGCGCGAACCTCCATGTACACCTGACTTGAGTTGTTCCTTACGCCGCTCCACAGGAGCTGCCCGACGAGTCTCAGCACAGACCCGCCGCAAACAAGAGCCTCCTCTATTCCTGCAATTCCATACTCCTTGACTCCACCCGCAGTTGTGCACCCTTCTCTTTTATCACCATAATCTCCATCAAGTAAAATTAGATTCCTCTCCAGCTCTTACACAAGCCTGACTCCCTGAAGCACGTCTGCTCCATGCTAGGCACCACACAAGCTAACTGAATCCAATAACATACTCGATCCGATTGTACTTGTGACACTGAGAACCTCAAAACCGCTATCTGAGTCATATATAGAAATTGCCACATTAGCTTGCTCTTCCGTTTTCACTGCAATGCTACGCCCGACGTTTTACAGCATAGCCTCCTGCAGCCTGACCAACCAGATTACTCCAGTTGCAAGTACAGACACTCGTCGTCCATACTTTCTTCCAGTTTAGCCCTTGAAGCCTCTTCACGTCATTCGATCCGCACTTCAGAACTTGCACGTGCAATTTGAATCGATCCACACCCTTGCTGATTTGGAAGCACGCAAACTCCTCTACAAGGGCGTTGATCGATTCAAATTGCACGTGCAAGTTCTGAAGTGTGGATATCTGCATCCTGAGCTCGCGCCGCGTGTCACCACGCCACAGAGATCGAGAAACCCCATCAGCCATCACGCTCCTACGTCGTCGCCGCTGATCCTGTCATCGCCTCTGCCCACGGTATGACTAGCCTGTCGCCGCCAGTCTCTCCGCCATGCAAGCAAACTGTCCGCCAGCCATCCTGAACTGCTCGCATTGTGCCTCGCGAACTGTTCGGCCCCGATCCATCAATCTCAGACAGATCACCAACGAGTTGCTCTTCACCTCGACCCTGTCAGTCTGCACCTGACTCCGTCGCTCTCGAGAACACCCGCTTAAAATACCACTGTCGAACTCCCATCAATCGCCATGTGCACCACGACCGAACACTGTCGACAGCCTCCGCTCGCCGCCAACGAGCACTGCAACACCGGTCCGAGGTTTGGTTTGCCGAACGCTACCTCTCCTCCATCGCCTGTTGCAAATTCCATCAGCATCCACAACGTCTTGTCGCGCCTGTAGCCCCGCTGTGCGCACAACCCTGCCACAACACCCTCGTTGTCTTCCACGCTGATCCGATCGACATATGCTGATCACCAGACCATCTACTATCACCAGACTGTCTGCCCTGGTTCATCACCGAACCCCAACTGTTGTCGTCGAATAGTATTTATTGCCTGCTGAACAGCTCGACCTTACAAGCCAATTGAAACTGAACTAAAACCCCACATGAATCTTTCCTTCGGTGCCTCTTTTTTGGCCATGCATCACACACGCCTCCGCCACATACACGTGTACGTAAAAAAAACACAAGCTTCCTGCATGCAAATCATTTCCATACTGCATGCTACTTGCCTTGCTTAAGCACGTGCACCTGACACCCGGGACACACCCTGCCCCGCGTGAATCACGAACATGCCCAAAACAAAAAGTGCACCACCGAACCAAAAACATCACGCCTATCCGGGGTTTACTAGCTCACGTTCAGGATTCCGCTTGTGCCCAATTCGAACACGTCAGGCACCCCAAAACGACTCCGACTCAATTTGAGTCCCTGCCGAATCCGCTGCCTCGATCCACGAGTTTCCTTCACAAGCCATGCCCAGGTCTCCCAAACTGATCATCACCAACCGCTTGTGCCCCTGCCTCCCACGGCAACTCCGGCCACATCGACCAACTTTTTTTTTCCGATCTAAGAAGAATTATATTAGATAATAGAAGGGTACATCAACACGTTACAAGCATTGTAATCCAGAAACTGATTTTCATCTAAATTGTACCCATGCTGTGAATAGTTGTAGATCTCAAAACCAAATATGTACGACGCTTTGCAGTATGGATGACCGCACAGGCAAACACTCGGCAAAAGACCTGAGAACAGATGCTCAACGAACGACGGTCAACATTCATGTAGGTGGAGTTGAGAAACTTCTTCTTTCTGGTGTCTTCCTTCTTCTTCTTTCTGGTGTCTTCCTTCTTCTTCTTTCTACCACCGAAAAATGAGAAAGACCGATCTGAAACTTAATCTCCCTAGTCCTTCATTGTGGTCAGATCTAACCGCGATAAAATGGGGAAGAGACCGGAGAAAATTATTCCATAGCGGCGACACCATGTCCGTCTTGATGTCGCTGTCTGAAAATAAAAATCTCCATGTCATACTGGTGAGGATGCTGACGCCGTAGTTGTCGCCTTCATCTTCAACAGAGCCACCATGGAGAAAACGATTCCACCCTGCCCTCTCGCCGTCGCCGGAGAGGTGGAGGAGTTAAATCTCCAAAATCAAGAAACTTAGCATGGAAAGACCCTAATCCTAAGGACTCGATCTACTAAAAACACTTATTAAAAATAATGGATCCCCACTCCCTCCAGCCTCCGGCGATATGCCGGAGAGGGAAGGGAGGGGGACCAGCGGTGGTGGAGACAGGGGGCGCCGGCGGCGGCAGGGCTCCCAGCAGCAAGACACGAGACCTAACGAGTCCTTCGTCGGACTTGGGAGAGGTGTGCCACATCGACCAACGAGATCGATCTCATGGTCCAAGCGTCTTGCCATCCGAGTACACCATAGCTGGTCACATCTTAGCCTTTGTGGATGTTGCCGCTGACCTGCTGCGACCATACACGCAACCACGTGCGCCGGCCACAATCATGCTCTACCTTGTGTCGTATCCACTTCGTATCACCATACGTTACACGACGCCTTGTAGATGCATAATCCTTGAACGTCTGAGTGATCTTCCACACAGCCTCTAGATCCATCCAACCATAGCTCTGGATACCAATCGTTAGAAATTAGCCCCCCACAGCGGCGAGCTGTCTGCTAATCTCCACGCGCGAAAGCGTTGATTAGATCCACCGAGACGAACATGCAAGATCACAGACGACACCAGAGGTACGATATTTGTTAACGAGGTTTAGCTAAAGCCTAGTCCCTGGGGCACGATTACGGGCGCCCTCCCCAATACCAGCAACACCGGCCGCTCCAGGGTTCCGACAATGTGCCGCCGCCCTCCTGCGATGAATCTGTCGCTATGTCGTCATGGTTACAACAGCAGCCCTCCTCTCATATTTATGAGGAGACCAGGTTACAGAGTCCAACAACAATTCTACCCTATACTACAAAATACAACTCAGAGTCCTAGCGTAACCAAACTCATACATAATATTCGACATGTATTCTAAACACTTGTGATCGCGTGCATCTCCGTCTTCCCAGCTCGTGTCGCCGCGCTGTACGTATATCCTTTTTCATATATATGTTATCGATCTCCGACAAATGCATACATGTGTGTACGCGTACGTGTGCAGGGTGTCATGCACGCAGTTGTTCTTCTTGTTCCTTCCGGTCCGTGCCACGGACAAATGGGGCCGCTCCATCGCGAGGTTCATATATGCAAACATGGGCTTAGCTACTTCCCCGTTACTCTGCATGTGGAGCACTACGAAGCCTTTGATCCTAAAACAGCTTACGGTACAACTTACGTACCTCTCTTTATCTTTTTGATTGACACACCAATCATGGTACTCTATGTTATAGGATGTTTTTGTTAGTTGATCTCCACCAATAGGTTCAACGGTCTATTGGGCCCTTGTCTTTGCGCCCTGATCGGGGGCGCCCAACCCTAATACGGTTGGTGGACCCCTGTCGCACAGCACATATAAAGACAGGTGGGGATCACGGCTCAAGTCACGAGGTTGGTCTGAGCCGCCATTGATCCACCACGATAGAAACCCTAAACCGATCTAAAGCAGTGCTGCCAGCGACGGGAAGCTCCACCACACCGCCGTCTCCTCTGCAGGGTCACCACGGTCTTCACCAGCGCCACTGGACTTCATCTCCACCGTGCTGGAGGCCTACTACACCGCGGCACCGGCGTCCGTGAGGCTACAACCAAGGTGTGCAGAGGAACCCAAAGCAGAGGTCTACCCGGTTCTACGGTTACATAGAGGTACACCCACGATACTAACATTGGTACCAGAGCCAGGTTGCCAGTGTGTAACCCTAACCCTAATCGGGTAAAAGCAAAAAGGAAAAGAGACCGGGGGTGGCGGACGTCACTGGAACCCCGATCACCACCGCCATCGCGCGGGGAAAAGTGCCGGTGCGGCAAGAAAAGAAGAGTTCCTTATGGATCTGAACAGAGAGAGGGTTCACTAACCCTAACCCTAAACCCGTAAAAGCCTTCAACGGGAAGAGAAACAGTAGAATCAAGAAGAAGAGTGGGTTCGGATTTGGCCGAACCCTAAGACCTAACCCTAATTTTAACCCCATCCCAAATCGGGTTAATCCCAAAAGAAGAATGGGAAGGGGAAAGAAGGGGAAGGAATCAGTCTGGGGAAGAACAGTGAACCTTAGCATCTCGATCTCGATTCAAAACAAATTGGGTTCAACCGAACCCTAACCCTAACTGGCATGGAGAAAGGGAAAAGGGAAAAGCCATTCAGATGAACTTCGAAAAGAAAAAGAAATCAAAAGAAAAGTGCAAATCTCGAAACCCTAACCCAATCGGTTGAATCCGTAGAAAGAAGTAGATTCAAAAGAAAAGGGAAGAGGGGATAATCTTGCTGATCTCGAATCAAACCAAAAGAAAACACGAATCGGGTTCAACCGAACCCTAACCCTAGATCTCTTTTTTGGGTGAACAAGCGAAAAGAAAGAAAGCAGATACAACTCAAATCAGAGAAGGAGAAAAGGAGACAAACCTCGCCGTGCGTCGGGATGGCCCTTCGCCGGCGCGGGAGAAGAAGGGCCGAGCCGGGGGGCAGCTGCTCGCCGGGCTCAGCCAAGGGAGCGCCGTGGCCAGGCCGCTCGACGGTGGCGTGCTCACCCGTTGGGGAGCACGCGCGCCGGTGAGGGGGCCGGCGATGGTGCCATGGTCGCTCCACCGCCGTAGTTGCTCGGTCGCTGCTCGGTGCTCGCTGCGCTGAGAGAGGAGAGAGCGCCGAAGACAGAACGAAGAGAGAGAAGCAGACAGAGCAAATGAGGCTAGGGTTTCCAGCCGTCGCGGCCGAGCGTCGTTTTGACCCCGCGAAGCCTGCGGGTGACCATCGGATGCGATCCAACGGCGGAGCATGATCGGGCCGACCCGCGGCCTAGGCGGGCGAGCGCACCGGCGCGGCTTTGCCGGCCCAGGCCCAGGTTGCGGCCTGGGTGCCGCAGCGCGCGCGGAGAGTAGCTGGGCTGGGTTGTTTTGCTGGCCGGGCCGAAAGAACATGATCAATTTGAGTCATTTTTTGTTTTTTCATTTTCCAGTAAAGATTTTATTTCCTGGAAATTGATTAATGGCTTAAATAAAATAGAAAAGTAAATTTTCCCTGTAGGTAAAATTCAAGAAATTGAGTGAAAGTTTTTCCGCTGCTAAAGAAGTTGTTTATTCTACAGAGTTATTTTGAACCAATGTGATATTTAATTGGAGAAAAAGAGTTTTGACATGATTAAGATGTTGTTATTTTCTGACCAACATTGTTAATAATAATATCATAATTTTAATGATTTATGCATTAATTCTACTTCTGTCCAACGGTGATGTAGAATTAGTGTATAAGAACAGATGTAAATTTTAATGATTTATACATTAATTCTATTTCTGCCCAACGGTGATGTAGAATTAGTGTGCAAGAACAGTTGTGAAAGTTAATGATTTATGTATTAATTCTATTTCTGTCCAATGATGATGTAGAATTAGTGTATAAGAATAATTGTATGTTTTGATTTTGACCAACGTTGGAATCAAGGCATGCAAATGGTGTTATTTTTATGTTAAGAAAGGGTTTGACCTAGTTTTCATCTTGATTGAGGTGGACTGGGTAGTCACCTCATCGTGTCCCACTAAGTCTGTGGTACCGGTGAGGGAGACAAAAGAGAATGATGCCGATTAGGCAACCAAAGAAAGGGATTTTGAATCCCAAAAGATGTCCTATGACTTTGAGCATAGGAAGTAGGTCACTGCCAACATGAAATGTTTGGCTGTGATAAAGAACACGATTGAGCCTGCAATTGTGGACTCAATCCTAGAGTGTGACACGGTCACCGAGTACCTCGATAGAATAAAGAGTCAGTTCACTGGCTCTTCAAAGATATATGTTACCCAGCTGATAAAGCAGCTGGTGACAGAGAGTTACTCTAGAAATGATGGCATAAGAGAGCTCAAGATGCGTCGTCGAAATTATGGCACTGTCGTTCAGGCCATATTTCGAGGGGAAGAATAGAAAGACTAGTTAAGAATGATATTTTTTCCTCCATTAGAGCTTTCAGATTTAGAGATTTAGAACAATGCAGAGAATGCATAAAAGAAATGTATGTAAAGAAAGATGACAAATGAAGCGTAGGAATTTTATAGATTATTCACACAGACATCTGTGGTCATTTTCCTGTAAAGAGTGTGGATGGTTATGATTCGTTCATAACATTCACAAATGATTACTCCCATTATGGCTATATTTATCCAATCAAAGAAAGAACAGAAGCATTGGATAAATTTAAGATATTAAAGATTAAGATAGTCAGGTCTGACCGTGGGGGAGTATTACGGTCGGCATACCCTAAAAGAATGGCATAGTAGCCTAGTATTCTACACCGGGTGAACCTCAGCAGAATAGAGTAGATAAAAGAATCAATCGTACCCTGATGGATATGGTGGGCAGTATGATAAGTTACTCCACCTTACAGTTAAGCCTATGGATGGAGGTGATAAAAACCGCCATTCATATTCTCAATAGAGTATCAAGAAAGTCGGTGCCCAAAACACCGTATGAGTTGTGGACAGAAAGAGTACCCTCACTAAACCACTTGCGTGTGTGTGGGGGAGCCTTGCTGAGGCTAAAGTATTTAACCCAAATATTGTGAAGTTATATCCCAAAACAGTAAGTTGCCATTTGTTTGGCTACCCAGAAAAGTCAAAAGGTTTTCGTTTTCTACTATCCAGAGAGACATACAAAGTTTATGGAAACGAGACACGCTGTCTTTCTAGAGGATGAAATGATAAAGGGGAGCATGGTAGCTCGAGAAATTGACCTTGAAGAGAAACGGGTGTATGCGCCCACTCCGATGATTCATGAGTCATTTTTCTCACTACCTGCTGTTGCTGCACCGATAGTGCAAGATACTATGGTGCCAGCACCTGTTGTTATTCCGCCCGTGGCAACAATGAATGACGATGAGGAACCTGTTCCTCAGGATCCTATAGAACCTATTGCCACACATGAGGGGGAGCAACAGCAGCCTCAAACAGAAGATGTGCCAAATGTGAAGGCCCCTAGAAGGTCTCAGAGAGTTAGAAAATCAGCTATTCCTACTGATTATGAAGTGTACAACACTGAGGAATTTCAAATGGAGGATGATCCCACCTCATTTGAAGAAGCCATGAGAAGTGATCATTCATCAAAGTGGCTTGAGGCCATGGAAAATGGAATGAAATCAATGAATGCCAATAAAGTTTGGGACTTGGAAGTAATTCCTAAAAGAGCCAAAATAGTAGGCTGTAAATGGGTCTACAGAACAAAATTTGACTCTCAAAGGAATATAGAGACATATAAAGCGTGACTTGTGGCAAAAGGCTTTATGCAAAGAGAAGGGATTGATTACAATGAGACCTTTCTCCAGTCTCATGTAAAGTTTCCTTCAGAATCATAATGGCATTAGTGGCACATTACAATTTAGAATTACATCATATGGATATAAAGACGGCATTTCTCAATGGGGACTTGGAGGAAAATGTTTACATGGCACAACCGAAAGGTTTTGTCATGGAAGGAAAAGAACGAATGGGATGCCGCATAAAGAAATCCATTTATGGATTAAAACAAGCTTCAAGACAGTGGTGCCTGAAGTTCGATCAGATAATAAAGAATTTTGGGTTTAAAGAGAATGTTGAGGACAATTGTGTTTATGCAAAGTTTAAGAAAGGAAAGTTTATCTTCCTTGTCCTGTATGTGGATGATATCTTACTTGCTAGTAGTGATGTCAGTCTACTACTGGAGACAAAGAAGTTTTGTCCTCAAAATTTGATATGAAAGATCTTGGTGAAGCTTCGTTCGTTCTAGGGATCGAGATTCACCAAGATAGAAAAAAGGGGTATTAGGACTGTCACAAAAGGCATACATAGAAAGAATCTTAAAGAAATTCAGTATGCACAAATGTAGTCCCTCACCTGCTCCTATAGTCAAGGGCGACAGATATAGAGATTTTCAATGCCCTAGGAACCAATATGAGCTCAATCAAATGAAAGTGGTTCCATATGCTTCAACTGTCGAAAGCTTACAATATGCTCAAGAATGTACGCGCCCTGACTTGACATTTGTTATCGGGTTTTACTTGGCAGATTCCAGAGCAATTCTGGAATAGAACACTAAAATTGATAAAGAAAGTCTTGCGTTATTTGCAAGGAATGAAAGGCCTCATGATGACATATAGAAGATCTGATTCACTCCACATAGTGGGATATTCAGATTCTGATTATGCGAGAGATGATAGAAAATTAAGAAAGGATATGAATTCACTCTCGCAAAGGGGGAGCTATTTCATGGAAAAGCTCAAATCAAACCGTCACTATATCGTCCACAATGTATGATAGTTTATAGCGTGTTATGAGGCAACAGGCAGGTGAACTGACTAAAGAAGTTCATACCTGGTTTGAAGGTGGTTGACGACATCTATAGACCACTTAAGTTCTACTACGATTATAATCTGGCAGTACAGTATGCTCACAACATAAGTCAAGTGGTGCTGCCAAACACATTGACATAGAGTATTATGTTGTGAAAGATAAAGTCCAGAATCAAGTCATAAATCTTGAGCATATAAGTACAGAAAGGATGCTAGCGGATCCGCTTACAAAAGGCTTATCACCCAACGTGTTCAGAGAACATGGTGTTCAGAGAACATGTAGCTAGCATGGGTTTAAGGAAAAGCCTAAAATTCCTGGACAAAAGAAGGCCCAAAGATAAGTATCTATTTTAAAATAGAGTAGTGTGTTGTAGCTGTTAAGTCTATCGGCAATGGACCGTGACGATGAGACATGCTCTATGCGCTAATCTGTAATGGAATGAACAAAAGTAAATGACATGAAATTGAAATATAGTAATGAGATCAAGGGGGAGAATGTTAGTTGATCTCCACCAATAGGTCCAACGGCCTATTGGGCCCTTGTCTTTGTGCCCTGATCGGGGGCGCCCAACCCTAATACGGTTGGTGGGCTCCTATCGCACAGCACCTATATAAAGACAGGTGGGGATCACAGCTCGAGTCACGAGGTTGGTCTGAGCCGCTGTTGATCCACCACGATAGAAACCCTAAACCGATCTAAAGCAGTGCTGCCAACGACGGGAAGCTCCACCACACCGCTGTCTCCTCTGCAGGGTCACCACAGTCTTCACCAGCGCCACTGGACTTCATCTCCACCGCACTGGAGGCCTACTACACCATGGCACCGGCATCCGCGAGGCTACAACCAAGGTGTGCAGAGGAACCCAAAGCAGAGGTCTATCCGATTCTACGGTTACACAGAGGTACACCCACGATACTAACAGTATTGACTGAAAATGAACTAATAAGTTAATAATATTAATCTTGCATTTAGTTGGCATGTGATACCAAAATAATGTGGTGCTCAAACATGCTATGTCTGAAAAATACGAGGGTCATGCCGTCCATAGGATCTTAGCATGTTGGGTGGCATGGCGCAACTCATATTTAATTTTGAGCTATGGTTGGCCACGACATGGCATAAAAGTGGCACATAAGCACATCTACAACGTTACAATGCAATATTAGTTTTTACTACACTAACTCTCGTCCAATTCTTGAATAAATTATTAACATCGTTTCATCTTTTTATGAAAATGGTACGCATAAAATGTGTTTTTCCTATGTCATGAGCGGATGAATAAAACATGCAAAGGTAATCCAAAGGCCGTGCTTTTGCCAGCAAGTCACGGAGGCGTGCCAAAATGTGCCATGGACTTGTGTCGAAGCATGGCAAAACCGGACGTGCCTCATGTACCGAAAGGTTATTGCCTAAAACGACACAATTAAAGCACAAGAGGGCCATGCCGTGCTTTATTAGGCAACATGTTTTCCCTTTCCACACATATAACAAGAGGTTTAGTATAGGACCGAAGTTTTTATTTTTTAGTCCTTTTTTTGAAAAAATTTCACAAATTTTCCCCTGGAGGTATGATTTCAAAATCTGGACCCTTAGCTCGGCGCCATCGTTGGTGGCGCCGAGCTTACATGTCTCGGCGCCATAGATTTTGGTGCCTAGGTCTTAGGCTCGACGTAGACATGGCGATGACTTAGCAGACAGCTTGGCGCCGAGCTCGGCGCCGTAGATCTTGGAGCTGAGCTTGGTGCAATGGTTATTGACGCCGAGAACGGCGCCAAGATCTATGGCGTCGAGGTGGTGTTTTAACCCGACCCCCAACCTTTCTGCCCGAACCTTCTTCCTCTTCTTTCTCCTCCCTCTCGGGTTTTTTCTCTCCCCACTTCGTGCTACCTCACAAATCGGCATATTGGACCTTGGAAACTTTGATTTGATCCGTAGATCTTCGAGAGCAAGGTATCCTCGCTCCCTCCTAGTTTTTTTTCACATCGATTCGGTATATATTAGTTGGATTTTTCAACTTAAGAATCGTCATTACTTAGGGTTTTATGCAATTTTAATATTTATATTATACAACCGTTGGATGCCAAGACGTGGAAAAGATAGCAAACCAAGGTAACATCATCACATGTCGTTATGTTATGGGTTCATTATTGTCCGATCAAATGGGAAACCCTAGGTGTAGGGTTTAATGTTAATAGATTTTGGTTCTTAAAACAAAAAATGGCTAAATTGTAGTTATGGCTGGATGACCGGAAATATCTTTGACCCATTGCCTCTGCCTAGTGGTGTTCTAGTGCCCATGTGTTTTTGCAGCGATCCTTGCAAGGTAGCCAAGTCCGATGAAGAGGACACGTATAGACAGAGGTATTGGATGTGTTCCAATTTTACGTTTGAGCCTACACTTCGTTAGCGCCGCATTAACAAGATGGTGAGGAATTAATGTTTGTGTCATATGACATCTTACATGATTTTTTTATTTTGTAACAATTGCATTTTTTGCAGACCCCTCCACCGCTCTGTGATTTTGAGTAGTGGATCGACACTGAGATGAAGCCTGAAGACAAGGAATGGATGCAGAAACTGTTGCGGTGGGACGTAGAGGACAAGGAGATGATGGAGAAGAGATGCGGAGAGGATGCTGCAAAAAAGGAGCACAAGGAAGAGAAGGAAAGGAGGTGTGTTGCTGCGTACAGGGAGGAGAGGGAAAAGAAGCTTGAGCATGCACACCGAGCGAAAGCAGCGATGGAGAAGAATCCCATTGCCCTGAGGAAGGGAAAGTGGCCTCGTTGCACTCAGTAGTCTCCATGACTTGCTGGTTCTATGGTTTATTCATGAATAATATTATCTACTGTTGGACTTTTCATTGTGTTGTCATGTAATGCACTCCGCATGTGGATAAATAGGTCGAGGATCGACCCACCTAATGAACCCATAGTTTTCTTCGGCCAAGGAAGACTGCAATAAGTATGTCATGTAAGTTGTATAGAAGAGGAACATATTGAAGAAATAAATAGTAATAGCAATTACCCATGCTCGCGGGCATTTGAAGAAACGACGACCTCTATCTATTCCCTCGGTGAACATATGCACTAGGCAGTCCTCACCATGCATGCATTTTGGTCACTCTTCTTTCCGTTTATCGTATCCTCTCAGTGGTGTCTCTTTGGTGAAATCACTTTTGCTCTCAACTGGGAACCTCTCATAAAGAGCTTTCTCAAAGAAATCGGGACCAAGAGAACCCTCCCACACAATGGTAGTTCTCTTCCTCTTTCCTCTCCCTCTAGATGACCCTCCAGACATTGATACTGTAACGAAAGAAAATACTAGTTGGGAAGTAAGTAGCAATGCATCCAACATTGCGTATATATAGGCAGAGGCAGGTTTAGTACCATTTCAATGTGTTATAACTGGTCACAAGAAGCCTAATTAGTTTCACTGAAGAGCCTATTTCAATGGACACTGAAAAGCCTAGATTTGTTTCCGAAAAAGTCTATTCGTCGTTGACATGATAAATCACTGAAAAGCCTAGATGCTATAGGTGTACTATGTAAGTGAAGTGATAAATCGCTACTGTCATCGTACTCCTCATCCTTGTAACTGAAAAGTCTATTTTCATTGTCTAAAAAGCCTAGATTCATTCACTGTTACTAAAAAGCCTAAATTCATCTGCAAAGTGTCTGTATACGATTGGACTATACACATTCTAATGAATTTACATTTAATCTGTGTACCTGTTGTCGTACTGCATGTCCAAGAACCCATTGTGGGTTCTAGGATGAAGGAGCGGAAGGTCCTGCATGGAATAAAACATAGTATCTTGTTACTTCACGAACACATGTAGGCTCACAAAAATTTGAACAAAACGTATAGATTATTACCTGCCCCTCCGCTATGAGACGTCCTCGGTGGGTCTCCTTGTACATTGGGTTGAGCAGGTGGAATTATGCCATACTACAAAAAAAGTCAATGAAATAGAAATTCAATATACAATGAAACATGAACTTAGAAATCTATAAGTAATTGACACAATTACAAGCATAAATTGAGACATGCATAATTAATTAAATAAATACGATAAATATGAAATAATGAAAACAACCAATAGTCGCATCTCACTAATCTGCCAATGGCAAGTGCGTGAATTGTGGCCCAGTCTACCACACTTGCCGCACTCGTATTGCTTGGGGTTAGTAAGAAATGGAATTCCTCTCCCATGCCTCGTTCTTCCGGGTATCTGATCCCTAACCATCCTGTGCCTCGTCCTCTTTCTTGATCCACGCTTGTTCCAACGGTAAGCTGGATCCGCAATGTACTTTGGCCCATCATATGGAGGCCACTCTCTAGGGTCCTGAAATGGCACGAAGCGCGGGCTCCATGTGTGCACAAACGTGTCAACACTAAACTCGTGAGGTATCTTGCTCTCGATATTATAGTTGCGATGCCTAGCTGCTGCCACCAAATAGGAACATAGAAAGTGGTACTGCCTTAGTTTACCACAAGTGCATGTGAAATCTTGGAGGATTACCATATGCATCCTCGACTCTCGGACCTCACCGTCGGACGTTGTACCACCCCTATGCTCAACCATCACTCTCTGTTAGCTCTCCAACAGGACAATCATCATCAGAATCAAGAGCCCTTACCATCTCATATGACTCTGAATCATTTATAATTTCAACACTATTGGAGCCACGGAATCCATCTCCACAGAGCACTTGTGCAGCAACAGTGGACACATCCACATTGTCAGGAATGTCTATTGCAACGTAAGTAGAAAAATGAGGAAAGAATGAAAAATTGGATGTAAGGAATGGGGTAAGCTCCCAATAACCATGCGGATAAGACACTTACTCGGATGATTATGTGTTAAAGGGATCTCATGAGGAGGATATGCCACAACATCATGAGTCTGACAAGCATCTCCAACTAGCTTATTAGGGACAGATTAAGCATCGGGAACCATAGGTGCAACCTCCACATCCATATCAGGTTCCGGAACGGGAGGGTCGAAGTGTGCCTGTTGACCCATTGGTGGGGCAAACGTATGAGGGATGGGATCAACTAACACCCAACGCACAACCACGTCCAAACATTGTAGCTGGCTCTTTATAGCCGATCTCATATAGTTCTCCCACTGATCCGCACACCCAATTAGGATCATTCGCCTGAGGATGTTGGGAGAAGAACCTAGATGCAGTACACCCTCAACTGCAATGTCATCATCATCATCTCCAAGGCAGTGCAGCTCCTCCGGAACCCTTGCAACTATCTCACTAAATGAAGGCCTATCATTGAATAGCACAGGCACGGTTTGCATGTCAACAAACTCAACATATCCATAGCAATCGCTTTCAACGGTGCATTCATGATATATGGTCACTAGGTTGTCCATCTAGTTCAAACACGTAACAAAACGCATATCCTTTAGTCCAAATTAGACGATAGATAATACATAACAAGTACTTTCTAACTACAAACTAAGTATGTGAATGCAAAAAGGTATGTCATGTTGGCATGTCACGTCACCAAGAAATGTCATATGTGGCTGGTATAGACACGTGGTGTACCATTTAAAAAGTTTAGAGTCCAAAAAATACAATTTTAGAATTTATGGACATAAGTGATACACATTTAATATCACTTGCATGTGTAACTTTAGCAAGACTGCAGGCACTCTACATCCCGTTCATGAGACAAATATGGACATGGCTTGGCTCAGTTCCTGCAACGAGAGAAATTTTTTTCTCCCACCTTGCCGATGGCTACAGTTGTGTTGTTTGTCCGGGAAGGCTACGGGAGACGCAACATATGAATTCTGGCTCTCGGAGGTTAATACTGTTTCCCACATATAATATATAATAATATATCACAATAATGCTTGGGCGCCTTGCAAATGTTAATAATGCAAAATTAATGACCTCCACAGGTTGCTTTCATTAAGTCAAGAAAAGGTTTTGTGAGGATCGCTATACAAAATGGTTCCCCTTTAGTGCCCGTTTTCTGCTTTGGACAGGTCACGCCATTCTCCAACCGATCCCATGATCATACATGTCAAATCCATGTATATATGCATTACCGTAATTACATCTCTGTGGATGTGCGCTGATATAGTTTATGTAGTATAAATCAAAATGCTAAATTGCGAAATGTATCATTCTTTTTCTTTTTCTTTTTCAGAGTGATATATACAGGTGGTGGAATCCACATATCAAATCACTGTCACGGATTGCAACAGCATTGAAATTCATTCCTGTTATCTAGGAAGTTCGGGTAAATATAGCTCCGAAAAAGTAGCCTATTCTTTTTCAACCAGGGGTGGATCGGATCTCTAGCACAAGGGTGGGGTGGGTTTGTGCCCCCCACCCCCCAATAGAATCTTTGGAAGAAGTGGCAGAGGTAGAAGACGATGGGAAAGAGCTCCTCCTAGTATATTTTAGTATATTTTCTTATACGTCGTCCTTACATTTAATATATTTCTTCTTCTCCCGTAAGCAAATCAATGAATTGAATATAATAAGTAGTGCTCAAGAGATACCGAGGAATCATCCTTTTGGGGATGTGGCCACTTACCCATGCTATTAATGATGAACATTTCATGATGCATATAAAGATAAATCATGATCAAAATAGGATATGTCCAAATGAATATTGCTGCTCTTATAGATAGACGGCATGCACAGTGTATGCTTCTCTACATTCCCAATACATTAACTAGTGGCGTGAGCTTTGTCCTAAGTCAAACTATTAAAAGTTGACCAAATCTTATACAATAGAATACTAATGTTTATTTTACCAAATAAGTAACATTATATTCTTATATATAGGACATATTTTCATTAATTGTATACCCATTTGTTATCATAAATTTTGATAACTAGAAGCATACCCCGCGCTTTGCTGCGGGAATTGCAGATCAGTGAATTGTATGGTATGATGACATATATAATAAAAATGCTCATGTGTCTTGCTGACGTGGAAGTTACATGTGCTAGTGAATTTTAATTGTATGTGATAGTGTATTGCATAGTAGAACAACTTGCATGTTGAGATAAATAGTTAGTGGGTTTTACTTAGTGAATTTTAATTGTATGTAATAGTGCATTGCCTAGTTGGATAGCTTGCATGTTGAGATAAATAGCTAGTGGGGTTTTGCTTTATAAGAGTATAAGATTTTCTCTTTAAATTTGATCAAACTTGAGATAGTTTCACTTATCAACAAAAACATAAGTTTTTGGGCAGAGACTGTGCTTGTTTATTCTTACTATATACTCCCTCAACCTAGACTACTTTTATCTTTCCATACTACTCCATTATGTAAACGTATCCTTTCTATTGAACATTATGCTATGACACTAAATGCAGGATGCCAATACCATTCCCTTCCCCCATGCATGTTTTTGTTGGAAAACCAATCCTTGTTGAGAAAAAAGGTCAACCTACGACTAATGAGGTAAGGTATCAGATTGTTTAAGATGATTGTAGTGTATTTTGGGTTGTATGCAGTCAAATACTCTCTCCACATTCTAAGCCGTTTTGCTTATCTAGAAACATAACTTTTAATATTTATTTAGACATAGCGTACATAGCAAAAATTATATATGTACTTAGAAAAGCCAAAATGATTACAATTTTGAACATGAACAGTACTGTAACATTTGTCCGTAATGAGTATATTAAATTTGCCTCCAAAAACATATTACAATTCTATTAAAATTGTGTTGTGTGTTCCTTATCACGATCGACACTATTTTGGCTAGAGGCAGGTTACTGGCCGCCATTTCAACAATCAAGCACTACGTGAAAAACAGTTTGTAGCAACGGAGCTTTTTTTTAGGGCAGCTGGCATTGGAGCCGCCCCTACAGTGGCGTACTCGGGCTCCAGCACAGCAGCCGCCCCTACAAATGGCACAGTAGGGGAGGCTGGTAATACGAGCCGCCTCTACAAATGAGTAGATTTGTAGGGGCGGCTAGTACCAACCGCCCCTGCTGTGTCCATTTCTAGGGGCAGCTGAATCACCTCTCGCGCATCCACATCCTACCTCCCTCCAGCCCGAGAAAAAAAAAATCCAACCCTAGCTCCATCTCGCGCATCCACATCCTCTCTCGACGGCGGCTCCCTCTCTCTCTTGTCTCCGCTCTCCTCCCTCCCTCTTCTCTTAGCAGCTCCGTCGTCCTCCCGTCGTCCCTCCCCTCCGCTGACACGACGCCCACCTCGGCCCGCACTGGTTTCCGTTCGCGCAGTGACTGACCACGCGGCCGTGCGGGCGCGAGATGAGACGAGACCACCACGTGCTCGCGGCTCCCGGCTCCGCACCTAGATCCGCTCCGCACCCAGATCCGCTCCCAGACCCGCTCCGCACGGGTGAGTCCAGGTAGTCTCTTCTCTTCCCCTCCCTCTCTCCCCCATCTCCCCCGCCGCGGGCAGACCTCCGCGCGGCAGTGGTCGGCCTTCTCCTCGTCCACGCCCCCTCGTGCCGCACAGGCTGGGTGACGGTGGCCCCCCAGTGCGGCGGTGGCGCCGACCTCAGGTTCTGCCTCTCCGTCATCTTCCATTTGTGGCGCCCCCTTCTCCATTCGTGGCGTCTCCCAGGTGAAGCAAGGTCATTCCTCTCCTCTGTGTTGGTTGAGGGATTCAGGTGCTTCCCTCCATCCCTATCTCTCCATTTATTACGTACTGATGCACAGATGAATATAGATCCATTCATTTTCTTGCAACGGGAACACCTGTGTGCCTTGGATTTGCAAAAGATGTTGTTCTTTCCCCCAAATCTGCTTCTTGTTTATGATGGTACACGTGATTCTCCCCATTAATCCCCATCCCCATCTCCATATTAGTTTAGCGTATCCATACATCTGTGAATGGATAGCGCTTCTGTAAATACATGCTTTGCTCCATTTCTTCCTCCCCGAGCTTGCTTGGTCTTCGTACGGTATTCATTTTGATTATGCCTCTGATCCCTTGAATTCATTTTCTGTGTGTACGCATTTATTTTGATTATACATAGGGTCGCTGTTCTGGCAAAAAAAGACCATGCCTGAATGCATTGTGCTGCTCTTATAATCTTTTCAGTATATATAGGCGTGTGTCTATGGTGAGGACTGAGGAGAAAAGTAAAGGAAAACAGGAAGGGGGAAGGCGATTCAGGTTACTCTTGGCGTGTCAAGATGAAGTACATGAAGCTTGGATAGAAGCCGGATGTCTTTCAGACAGAGGGGAACAGTATCAGGTGAAGTTGTCCTTACCTGCTCTTGTTTACAGTTTCCGGTGCCTTAATCTGAATTTCCAATTTCTCCAACTGTAAGTTTGATTCACCTGACGTCTTGTTTTTTGATGGTAGAAATTTGTAGTTTGCGAGTTTATTTTTTACTACAAAATTGACCATGGATAAAGCTGTTTACAAGTATTTAACTATTTATATGATGCTATTTGTGTAGTGTTCCCAGGCTGAGAGCACCACAAATGTCAGTTAATAAATCTGTTTGAACAATTTCACCTTGAGTAGTCATTGTCAGTGATGGTATTTGCCATACTGCATTCATCATTTGCTAGGGTCAAAGCCTCCATTTCCAGGTTGCGTGTGTGACCCTTGGTAGTCATATTTGTTTAATTTTCAGTTCTTGAGTACAAGGGTTCTAGGAGAGTTCTGTTGCTCTTCATGTTTTTATCGATAGGTTGTAAGAAGTCCTTCAGTTTCTTTTGGTTCTGTTTCTGGTTGGAACCAGGTTCTCCAGGCTTCGGCAGAGGTCTGGGCGTGGTTTTAAACTGCCCTGTATTGAATTTAGACTTCTGACAATAGTTAAAAGGCTAGGGTGTTTTGCCCTAGAACTCTAAAAAAAGAAAGTTCTTGAGTACGATGGTTTGGTAAGTCGAGATACTATTCTCTACTCAGTGGAGATGAGATTAGTAGACAATTCTTTATGACTTCTTTCGTTAAGTCAGTTTGCTTAGAATCAAGTATGCAAGGTCAAATGTTACTTTAGGAGCTAGTCGACTTGTTTTTACAGTTGCCTCTGTCGAAACGGTGGACAGATTCTTATTGTCGTTTTAGTAAGAAGAGGGTTAACGCTTGATTTGAGGTATCTTTGACTCTAAATTTTGTTCATCGATTTATTTTGGTTTTATTAACTTGCAGTTTCATATCTGTAACCTGCAGCCTGGTCCAAGGGATGCCCCAATTAAATGTTTCATTAGGAGGAACCGGGTGACTCAGTCATATTCTCTGTGCGTTGGAGTCACTGATGGTATGCTTTTTTCACCCCTATATGTATGACTCTTGAACAAATACAGTGTGGATGTCATCATTGTTGATGGACACTGTTTTTTTGCTTCTTTTGCTCTGCGGCGTTAGCTGATGATGGGAAATTTGTACTTGCTGCACGCAGAAGTCATAGGCCCAGGCCCGCAGGCACCGAATACCTGATCTCGCTTGATGCAAAGAATACATCAAAAGGTACCTACATTGGCAAGCTAAGGTGAGCATTCAAGAAACAGTGTCTGAAATTCAAAACTTGCTCTGTTTTTTCAATGCCGTGCATCGGATCAAAAGTATGGCTATGACAGAGACCTCAGTTTACCATATTCTTCTCTGTTGATCAGATCAAACTTCTTGGAAACAAAATTTACTGTCTATGATGCCCATCCACCTTGTGCCGGAGCTGTGGTTTCAAAGGGTCCGTCTGCACACCTGATCGGTTCAACCCAAGTTTCTCCTGGGGTGCCTGCTGCAAATTATCCAATTTCGCACATTTCTTACGAAGCAACTTTTGGTTCTAGGTATGGCAAACCATGTGGTAGACATTTATTCTTCCAATGTTAGGTTCATATTTCTTTCCAAGAAAACATTCTGCTATGAATGGACCATCATGTAAATACATTTTTTATGAGAATTACAAATACTGCTCCCAAGAAAGATGAACTGTGTCATGGATTCCATCCCTGTATCAGCGATTAAAGGAGGGACTGCTCCCATGCAGACTGAGGCCCCCTTTGGCACGGCTCATCCAAAACGGCTTCACCGGTGAAGCCAAAGCCGATGAAGCCAGAAAAACTGGCTTTTCCCGGCTTCTAGTTCATTTTAACCTCGGCTTACAAAACGGCTTCACGCTACAGTGCCTCGATTTACGTAAAATAGATGAAGCCGAAGCCGACATAAGTCGTGCCAAAGAGGCCCTGAATTTCCATCTGTTAACTCCAACTATTTTGCATCAGTTCCATTCTTCAGGAAATCAGGTGTATTGTCATTGAGTTTCACCAATGGACAGAGAGAGCATTTAATAATTAGACTACCACATAAAAATCATTTGAGTATTGTCATTGTCTTTCACATAAATATATATTGTCATTGAGTTCTAGTACAATCGCAGAAGAAGATAAGTCATGATGGAGTTGTGCATGAAAAATATATGTTCTAGTCGAATTTGAATTGTAAATTTAAATTTTTTTAACGAAAAAATATACTGTAGGGGCGGTTCTAAACTGAACCGCCCCTACAAACAGGTATTATAGGGGCGGCTGGTACTACGGCCGCCTCTACAAATTGATTTGTAGGGGCGGCTGATAACCACCCCTACAAATGCATGATTTGTAGAGACGGTATGGTAGGGGCGGCTAGTCGAGCTGCCTCTACAAACTATCGCCAGCCGCCCCCTACAAATGCTTATTGTAGCAGTGACATGGAGCCCATGGTTGCATAATCAATACCTTAATTATTACAAATATTTGAATTTTTCAGTAATGGCAGTGCCTTTTTTTGTCACATTTACTAGATATATAGGCCTATGGATGGCATTTAATGAGATGGATTACGTGCTGACTACCTCACCGCGTTCTTAATTAGATTATGATTTTTGAAGCAAAAAGCATAACTAGCATTTACAATCTAATGGTTTCCCCTTCAATTCAAAACTGTATGATGCATGTATGCAATAATGCAATATAATGCTGCTGGTTGCAGGTAAATGAAGTCCATCGACAATTTGTCATCGCACTGCAGGAGCTATTCGAGGAAAACAAAGCTAAAGCAGGATACCCTGGCCTCCATCTGCAAATCATGTGACTCGATTCCAAGTGGTTTTAGCACTTGATCAAATGCGTAGTGGTACCTTCTAAATTAGGGATTTGCACTGGTGTGTTTGAACTCAATTACTCAAATACGGCATATCAGTATTTTTAGCCCCTTTGAGCAAACACATTTTTGTTTTACTTTCCGATAGTTCGGTAGACCTTTTTAACCCTCTCATGCTATGTTCCTTTCATCAAGCTATCAGGACTATATGAGATTTCGAATGAGAATAATTAATGGAAATTCTAGCTGTATATATTATTAATTTATCTCTTGTAATCAGGCTCTGTGTGGATTAGCTTGCTAAAACATGCAAAAAAAAGATATAGTATATTTTCAATAGGCCGTTTCTCATACCTACTTAAAAAGCTGAGTTAGTGATGATATATGTGGTACTCCCTCCATCATGAAATATAGCACATTCTAGCCATTCTCACACAAAATAAGAAAGAGTGCAATAGACGCATGTACCCCTTAACTTCCTAATCTATTGAAATCCGTTTCTATTCCCCATGATTAAAAGGTGGACTCTCAGTTCCCTTTATACAAAAATATGGCAAGTACTGAATCAAGTATTTCTATTTAGTAAGCACTACTCTCTTCGCCCTAAAATATAGTGAATTGTGACTTCTAAAATTTGTATTGAAATATAATGCATTATATGTAATGATTATGCCTATATTTGGCAAAGTTTGTTAAGAAGGAAACCATGATTTAAGAAGAAACTCCTTAATAGGAACAATCCATGGGTACATGCGTCATTTGAGTGTTCCCTTAAGTTGTCTTAATTTTTAGAATGTACTATATTACAGGATGGATGGAGTATCTTTTTGTTCCCCGGATCCCTTATATTTTAGGATACATTTCAAATGCCAGAATGCGCTATATTATAGGACAAAGGGAGTATGCCTGCTATACCTCTCAATCCTACATATATACCCTTTTTCTTACCAGCTATCCCATAATACTAAGTACTCCCTCCATTTTAAATGGTAAGTCGCTTTGACTTCTTTGGTACATAGATTTTTCTATGTATCTAGATACATATATCTTGATATGTAGCAAAATCTATATACCAAAAAATCAAAATGGTTTACAATTTGGAATGGAGGAAGTACTAACGAAGCGTGAGCGAATCTTACCGTTGATATAAGACGGATGGATAGGATCAACCAGAGGGAAAACAACTGATATATAAGCCTGGCCAAGACCGTAATCAACCGCAACCGTCACTCTGTCTTTTCCCTCATGCACTCATACTATGGCGTGGGTGGGTCAAGGGCGACTCCCCTCCGGCCACCAAGCGGCAATGGCGGCGACGACACGCGATCCTTTGGCCACACTACTATATAATCTATTTTGCGAGATAGCCGACAAGGATATCACTCCTTCGGATGCACCCGCTATTCTTCCAACCACTATGAAATGACCAATGACTAGAGCTCAAATGCGAAAATTAAATCTAGAGGCTAGTTCGTTCTTAAGCGATTTTTTCATGATTCTGAGAATAGTTTGCTATCTATTGATTTTATCATTCTTGGGAACATTGTAGAGGATCATGAAGAGCTTGGAGAAAGGCCTAGAGGTGAAGAGGACCAGCAAGGGCATCCAAGTCATGAGGGAGGTCCAGCCCGAGTTGAGTTTAAGACCATCTTGGCCTCCAGGAGCAGTCCACACTAAAATGGATGCCCAGGATGTGTACGGGGACTTTGTTTTGAACATTCTACCTATGCGTGGAAACTTTAGAAGATAACCTAACCAAAGGTGTTAGTTTCAATGGGAATCATCAAAATAATTTAGCGTCTAATCTGTCAGTGTGTTGTGACACTATCTTTTGGTCTGCTAGGCCATGTATCGTCTTTAAGCCCACTAGATAAATTTCCCACGCATTACTGCAGCGATTTTTTGATGACACTAATTTTAAAGGACCAGACAAATGGAAGTGGGACGTAGAGAAAAATAGTAGAATTTTAATTAGGAGAGTCGACGTTTCTAGAAACGTTGTAGCTTGTCATGGCTCTTGAACTGAGACGTACCCCCCCCCTCCGTCCCATTTTAATTGCTCCTCTGCAGTTCAAAAAAAAAAATCTCAAAATGAAGGGCTCTATGGCATCTGAAGCATAGCAGTCCTGGCCTGCTAGTAGCTGCAAGTACAGGCGTGGAAATAAAAAAAAAAGCTGCTGGAGTGCTCTCGTCCACACGTTTGAATTCCCACCGAGCGGAGGCAAAAAAAAAAAAAAATCGCTACCAAGCGTCCCATCCACACCTGCGAGGGAGTCTCCAGAAGCTCCTGGTCTACTCATTCACAGATTCTCTGTTCTCCCTCACACAGGGAGTCGTTCCTTCACCAATCACCATCTCGTTGCCACAGATTGGTTCCCCATAGCTGCCACCTGTGCTAGCCCTCTCAGAAATGCATTTGGGCCTCGTTCACTTTTGCAAAAAAAAAAGTGAACCCGATGAATAGTACCACTTTCGTCTTATTTGGTAAATATTATCCAATCGTGGATCAACTAGCTTCAAAAGATTCATCTCGTGATTTCCAACTAAACTGTGTAATTAGTTATTTTTTTTACCTACATTTAATATTTCATACAAACGGCTAAAAATTGATGTGATAAAGAGAGAGCGAAAAAACTTAGAATTTGGATGGCATCTAAACAAGGCGTTGGTTCTCCACGGCGACAAGATGGTGATTGGTGAAGGAATGAGGCCCAGTTTAGTTTCCTCCAAAATCTAAAAAATTTTGTGCAGTACCCGTCACATCGAATTTTGCGGTACATGCATGGAGTACTAAATGTAGACGAAAAAAAAACTAATTACATAGTTGGCCGAGAAATCGTGAGACGAATCTTTTAAGCCTAAATAGTCCATAATTGGACAATTTTTATCAAATACAAACGAAAGTGCTGCGGTAGTCAAAAGCCAAAAATTTTCGGAACTAAACACGTGTGTGAGGGCGAAAAGAGAATCTGTAAATGAGGACCAGGAGCTTCTGGATTCTCCCTCGCAGGTGTGAACGGGACGCTCAGTGGGGATTTTTTTTTTGCCTCCGCTCGGTGGGGTTTCAAACGTGTGGACGTGAGAACTCCAGCAGTTTTTTTATTTCCATGCCTGTACTTGCAGGTACTAGCAGGCCAGGACTGCTATGTTTCAGATGCTATGGAGCCCTTCTTTTTGGTATTTTTTTGAACTGCAAATGAGATATTAAAATGGGACGGAGGGAGTAGAGTTTGGTAGTACGTATATGGTGACATATTAGTAGAAAAGAAAAAATATGTATAGCATAGTACTTTCATATTAAATTTACATATTTTAGTACATAGATGTGGTGATAAAAGAACTCTAATCCGTAAATCAAATAGAATAGTGATAAGCTATGTAAATAAAACAAGTGATAAGCTATACTAAATTAAATTCATATTATTATTGCTGGTCCCTTCACTAAATAGCCTGGGTGTTTACTTCAACGTTTTTGGGCCTGTTCGCTGGTCGGTGCTGGTGCTGGTTTGGGCTGACTGGTGCTGGTTTTTTGTGAGAGGAAAACACTGTTGGCTGGTTGGTTTTGGCTGGCTGAAACCAACAAGCGAACAGGCTGTTTATGTAGTCAACCTTGAGAATGTGATGATCCAAATCCAATAACAGCTCATTGGTGATGTCTTCACATTGACACTTTCTTGAGAGTTAGACAAAGTTCACGTTGACGTCATTGATTGCATTCATGTATATGTACTGTGTGTTCTTGGAAGAACCGATGAAAGAATCATAAAGGCCACAATAAGAGGATTTCTCGGTGGCATCCTGGTAATAATAAGTTTCAATTTTGTTAGTTACAGAAGTTTTGATATAAAAAAATGAAAAAACTTTTAATAATCCGTTATTGATGGTGTAAAAAGTTTTGATGTATATGAGTATTTGAGTGATGGTATTATTTTTTTTGGTATTATTGATGGCTTAACTGCCTGTGATATGTAAGATTGCTATTGATCGTACTTTTGATGACGCTTGATGATAGAGACATGAATAATAATCCACGTCGATGATCTAGCTAGGCTTTGGTCTGGGCACCTCTCATCAGAGACATGGCCTTACAGCGGTACATCTGCCCACCAAAACAAACCACAGACCGACATCACAATGGTTCGTACGCGGACCAAATAGAAAGCAGACAGCCAGATCAATTACCCATATGTGATATTGGATACATGACAGACGGGCCAGATCAAATAACCACCTTTGATATGGGATATGTCATAGATGGGTAGTAACCATGCATATCAAGGACGGGTAAAAGAACCATCGAGTTGGAGTCTGTGATGAACACCCACATCACAGACGGGTAATAAACCGTCTGTGATACACATACCACGCAGACAGGTAATCAAACCATCTGTGCTTAAAAACATACCACAGACGGGTTTGCAAACCGTCTGTGACACATTAACCACCGACTGTTCTTTAACTATCTATAGAGACACACATTTTTCTACCTGTCTGCAATTATTGTTATCACAGACATGCCATATATTTGTCTTTGCTTTAATTAATTATAGACAGGTGAATTGTTCGTAGATGTGGTCACATCGCAGACCCTTACGCACAGACACACGTGAAATCACCGCATGTGATGCAGTTGAGGCCCGTCTGTGATTATCGGATCTGACGTATAGTGTTGCGTGTACCAAAATTGTTAAACGAGACCAATTATGTGAGCTAGCTAGGGTTGGGTGAGTCATTTTTGTCGATATATTTTCAGTAATTCTATACGTCAACCGACTGATTTTGGTTGATCTATCAAACGAATTCTGGACGGTTTGATTTGCCGCGTACTACTATAGAAATGAGATCTAGTCCCGGTTGGGAACTAGCTCTACTCCTGGTTTCCCAACCGGGACTAGCAATCCGGGACTAAAGGTGTTGTTCTTTAGTCCCGGTTTGCCACAACCGGGACTAAAGATCCCCCCAGCTTTAAAAAAAATAATGTCTCCCACCGCTGTGTCCCGTGAGATTCGAACCCAAGACCTCATGCATTGCCTCGCGCGTAACTTACCACCCCACCTACACAACACATCTAACAATGGATGTGATGCTTTCTTTTTGAACTAACCCATCGGGGGACCTTTAGTCCCGGTTGGACCAACCGGGACTAAAGGGTCCTTTAGTCCGGGTTGGTGTTACCAACCGGGACTAAAGGGTCTACCTTTAGTCTGGGTTGGTATTACCAACCGGGACTAAAGGTTGGAGGACTTTTAGTCCCGGTTGGTGGCTCCAACCGGGAGTAAAGGTCCACCTTTAGTCCCGGTTGGTGTCTTCAACCGGAACTAAAGGTCCCCTGCCACTGTGCCGAGCGCAGTAGCCGTTGGGCAGGGACCTTTAGTCCCGGTTGGAGACACCAACCGGAACTAAAGGCCTCTCTAGTCCCGAGGGCAAAAAAAAATGCCGAGGCTAAAGCCAAATTGGGACATCGTTCTAAAGTATGTTCCTTGTGCCGCCCGATCGGAATTCAGTTGTGTCTCCTTCCTTGACATCGCGCTGCTCGCCGCCGCTGGCCTGCTCACGCGCTGGTGCCTTGCACGCCGAGCTCCATCATGGCGCGTGCGCGCTGCGTCACTGCTGCGTGCTGCGCTGTGCCCGTTGCTGTGCCATGCTGCCGAGTGAACAACCCTACGCAATTTGTGAGCAATTTGTAATTTTCTTATGAAATTTGTGAACATATATTTATCTGATATATGCAATCCATAGAAATAATTTGTATTTTTTTTTGACAAATATTTGTATTATACCCAAATTACACCACCGTGTCCAATAAATTACACTGAAAAATTATTGTAAATACAGTAATAAAACAATGTAAATATAACTAGATGACGTGTATGGGAAAATTCAGTTGACAGAAGGGGCTAAAACAACTAAATGTCACCTAGACAAATCCTATATTTTAGTTGGACTGAAATTTATAGTATATATATCACTTTTTTAATCTATAAACTCTAGATGTGACTTGTATCAGCAAGATAGCCTCGGCTTTGCCATACGGGGGCGTAAGTTAAACGCAAAAGGTGAAGTAAGCTCACAATGTATAATTGGTCTATAAAACTGACGGCAATAATAAAACTCTTTTTCTTTTTGCGAATGATAATAAACCATATCTTTTACTAACACATACCGACAAGAGAAAACTTAACTGTCGCATATGTTCACAATGCACGAAAGGCACATGTACATATGTGGAAACCACGATGCAGGAATGTTCCAGCACGGCGTGCAACGACGTACGCCGTCGCCAACTATGCCTGTCCGGCATCGATCGGCATGAACAACCCCTGTTGTCGTGGCTTTCAAGGCTGCTTGCCTAGCCCCCTTTCCACTCTTGTTCTCTGAATATGAAATGAAACCCCTAGTCCAAGGGAGCACGCGCAGCAGAAAACGACTGCATGCATGTCCAACAATGGCACGCCTCTGGGCTACTACGTACGTACGTCTTTGGAACGTATCATGCATATGAATCCCAGTGCACGTCAGACAAAGTGAACACGAGCTGCCTCCATGCTGCATCCACACAGCAGGCTCAAGCTATTTAAACCTAGCTCGTTCGTCTTCCACGACCCACATCGATCTGAACCAAGGCATCTTGGAGGAGAGAGCTTGCCGCTAGAGATCAATCAACAATTGCGGCGGATCGGAGACTACAATAATGGCTTCTCTCACAGGTCCATGGCTTCATCTCCTAGTGCTTCTTGTGGCCATAGGCACGTTCCTGCTGCATGCCCCCGCGGCGGCCGGTCGTGGCGGGAACGACGACCCTACCGCCGGGTTCGAGAAGGTGGAGCTCTCCGACAGCGACTTCGAGGTGCAGAGCCCGTACAATGTGCCGGAGAGCCAGCGGTTCCAGTACCGGAACGGCGTCCGGACGTTCTGGGTGTACCGAAACGACAAGCCCTTCAACACCGCCACCCACACCAACCCCCGCTCCGAAGTGAAGGTCAAGGTAATAAGAATACAAAAAAGCTCAATCCGTATGGAATTCCTGTTGTTCCAAATAATCCAGCATACGCCAGCACGCACGAATAATCTATATTTATCCTCTTTGTCGTCGTCTTGGATGCATGATCATCTGCAGGGCCACGACTACTCGTCAGGGGTGTGGCAGTTCGAGGGCTACGGCTATGTGCCGTCGGGGACCTCGGGCGTGTCGGTGATGCAGATCCACGACGGGAAAGGCGCGGCACACTCCACGGTGCTCATGCTCCACGTCTACGACGGCGTCCTGCGCTTCTACAGCGGCACGGCCATAGAGGCCGGCATCTACGACCGCTGGTTCCGCCTCAACGTGGTGCACGACCTGGGCGCGTCGACGGTCACCGTGTACGTTGACGGCCGCCGCAAGTTTGGTGCCAGCGTCATCCCCAGCGACTCCTTCTACTTCAAGTTCGGGGTGTACATGCAGCACCACGACCAGTCCAGCTGCATGGAGTCGCGATGGACCAACGTCACGCTCTACACTAAGCACTAAGCTAGCTAGATCTATATGAGCTAGCCTCCCATGCGTATTGGTATTGTATTATATTGCGTAGCATGTGTACGTTTACCCATCCTTTTGTATACACTATCGAGAGGGTTTGAATAAAAATTCTTGCTTCCAGTGTTTATTTACATACTACAAGACCTAGGCTAAAAAAATTCCTAACAGCTAAAGTCTTTAGGAATGACCCAACAATTGTTAGGAATAGGTCTCTGATGGCCGGTTGTCAGGAAACCGCTGCCAATAATATGCATCAGCACACAACCATAAGTGACCAAGTATATAATGGACTCCACCATCATATTAATTTATATCGTCGAGATGGTCAGAAAGCACATTTGGATCATCTAATTTGGAGCTCAGACAAAGGAAGCGGTGTTTCACGCGGGGGGTGGGTGGAGGTTTCAGTTAGCCAGACCCAGCCTGGCTGGTTACGTTTCTCTCATCGAGCTGATCGAAAAACATATATAGATCGCCTCGTTTGAAGTCCGGATGAAATAAAACGAATTTCGGAAGATTTTCTGCGCTTGGCACGCAACAAAACCGCTAGAGTGTGGTTTGCTTGCCTGTGTGGCTGCCCAGCCCCCGTGAAAACTGTTCAAACCAGTTTGGGACCCGGCCAAGCCGGTTTTCTTATCCTATTCCGTACGGATTGGTTTCCAAAATGATTTTGGATCTATTTTTGGTGTGAGAGACTTGGAGATGTCTGGACTTGGTCCTACTAGGATAAGACCACTCTATTTATATAAATAAGAGGATCACGACCGATTGGGATCATTCAACATCCAATCACACTTTTACATCTATTACTCCTATTTTGTCCTAATTTCTCTTCCAACCTCCATGTTGTTGTTCATCTCTTGATCCAACGACCAATGATGGCGCCCTAGGCTTCCTAGCCGACCTACGGCAACCCGACGACGTCCTTTCCCCCACGGGGTCCCTCTCAGGTGAGAGATTCGATAGTTCCTTTGCTAGTTTGCCTGGTAACTACCTGTTCTTCGTCACGCAAGCATAATTAGTTATCCTTTGGTGGTTTGCTCGTAAACCTTTCCATGCTTTACCACATAAGTGTGGTATCCTCGCTGCGTTCTTTGGTCCGTGGCGACTTGGGTGATCTAGCCCTAGCTAGTGTGTGATCCAATTCAGTGTCAATCTACTTTTTGGCAATTCCGCTGGGGAAGAATTTCTTCGACTCTACTTTGTAGCTGAATCACTTTGCCCTAGCCCTACTCATCATTGATCTATCTTCTTGTGCTCGCTATTACAGTTGCATCTGGCCCAAAAAGGCCGATTGCATCTGATTTTGACCCCTTGTGATCTTGCTTGCAGTTTGGCAACGTGTTGCACTTGTCATTGAAATTTCAGCAAGGCAGTTAATCTCTAGATCATGGAGTACTAAGGTGTTGCATCACAATATACTACTACAAATACATCAAGGTACAAACTTTCAAATGCATCTTATGGTTCTAATAGTTATTTTGCAAGTCCTATATGTTCTCATGTTGGTGTTGCTAGTCATAATAATAGTATGTATGTTGCATCGACTAATGCCTATGGATATCATGTTTTTCAAGAGCCGATGTCAACTATGAACTCTTTGGGTTTTAATGCTTCTAGCAACATACAACATGCATATCCTTATTCATCGGCTATAAGTCCACAATGTGTGGTTCCGCCACAAGACATGCTGATAAATTAGAGAATTGGCTATGGTGATGTTAACTATTCAGTCAATTACTCTCAATTCTCATATGATGCACGATATGCTAATAGAACAAATGTTCTACCTACAAATTCAGCATCATATGCAAATGCTAGTGTTCATAATTTGGCCTCATATATTTCTAATAACTATGGCCGAATTAATAAAATTTCAGCAAGGTATTCAAGTGCTAATGCTCATGATTCAGCCTCATATGTTGCTAATAACTATGGTCAAATCAATGAAAATTCACAAAGACATGCTAGTGCTAAAACTCATGATTCAGCTTCCTATGTTACTAAAAACTATAGCTGAATCAATGAAAATTCATTAAGGCATGCTAGTACTAATGCTCATGATTTGGCTTCACATGATAACTATAGCCGAATCAATGAAGATGTAGTAGCAGAGTTTCCAGGGTTCCTCGTGATATGATTTTAGCTTGACCATGGCCGAATTAGTGACCTACGGAAAATCACTAATACTGATATTTTGTTGCCATGTGATCCTGGAAGCATGAGTGGAAGTTTGGTCTTAGTGTAACATACATAGCTTTTATTTTTCGGACAAATGAATTTCAACGTCACATTTTTTAGAAGCAGCAAGAAGGTGAAAATCATTTTGATGCTAATGAGGTTATGGCCATAGTTATGCAAAGAGAAAAAAACATTGTTGGCTGACACAAGTGGCAAAGAAAAGGTTGATTCAGATATAAGCGAGTGTTCGGCTGACAAAACCAAACAAAACAATATCCATTCCGAATCAACTTCATCTCAAGAAACAAGTCTAGTTGTGTCAAAACATGGGAAGCGCAAGAAATTGGCTAAACTTGATTTTTCAGGAGCCAAAGGGGTTGTGCATTTATCTAGTAACTATTGCATCATCGATGGACCTCAAATTATAGCCGAACAAGATTCGTCTGATAAAGCATATCATCAAGATGATGAGAATCAAGAGCCCCTACAAGCAAAAAGAAAGGAAAGACAGCTGCACAGACGAAACCAGCCAGGCCGGTTTTGGAACTGGCTTGGTCAGTTCATCCCTGGCTGATGCTGCGAAACCGGCCAGGCTGGTTTCCCTGGCCGACCACACTGCGAAACTGGTCAAGCCGGTTTCTCTAGTTTCAGAAGCCACCGATGAGTATCCGGATGATTCGGCCCCTGTTGTTGATAACGTTGTCGCTACAGATTCTGAGTCTTTTACATAACATGTTACAATTGGTAGTTTTCTGGAGACGAAGAGCAACGCCATTCAAATCAAGGACATATACTTCTCTAATATAATCAACAAGGTACAAAGCATAAGTATTTTACCAAAATTTCAATCCTGTCGTATTCTTTCAATTGCTACATCTATTAGTGATATTCTTGCTAGTAATATTAAGAGACCGGTTGAGGAAGGTAATTTACTTATTAATAATGTTAAGAGACCGATTGAGGAAGGTAATATTTCCAATCCGGTGGCTTTCAAGGCTGCTTTGCCCCCTTTCCACTCTTGTTCTCTGAATATGAAATGAAACCCCTAGTCCAAGGGAGCACGCGCAGCAGAAAACGACCGCCATGTCCAATCTCACGCCTGGACTACTACGTACGTCGTACGCGCCTGGAACGTACTTATCATGCATATGAATCCCAGTAGTGCACGTCAGACAAAGTGAACACGAGCTATCTGCCTCCATGCTGCATCCACACAGCAGGCGTGTCGTCGTCGATCGCCAATCATGCATAAATATATTGGGCTGAACGGACCGGCTGCTATTTAAACCTAGCTCGATCGTCTTCCACAACCCACATCGATCTGAACCAAGACATATTGGAGAGCTTGCTGCTAGAGATCAATCCACAATTGGTCAATTGCGGCGGAGACTACAGTAATAATGGCTTCTCTCACAGGCCCATGGCTTCATCTCCTGGTGCTTCTTGTGGCCATAGGCACGTTCCTGCTGCATGCCCCCGCGGCGGCCGGCCATTGGCGGGAACGACGACCCCACCGCCAGGTTCGAGAAGGTGGAGCTCTCCGACAGCGACTTCGTGGTGCAGAGCCCCTACAACGTGCCGAAGAGCCAGCGGTTCCAGTACCGGAACGGTGTCCGGACATTCTGGGTGTACCGGAACGACAAGCCCTTCAACACTGCCACCCACACCAACCCCCGCTCCGAAGTGATGATCCGAGTAAACTAGCATGCATGCACACAAAGCTCCGATCCGGATGAATTTCCTGCCGTTCCGAAATTAATATATATAATAATCTATCCTCTTCGACGCATGGTCGACGATCATCAGGGCCACGACTACTCGTCGGGTGTATGGCAGTTCGAGGGCTACGGGTACGTGCCGTCGGGGACCTCGGGCGTGTCGGTGATGCACGCTACTAAAAAAACAATTTATATCAACACCATCTTTTCTTTGTAGGGACGGCTCTATATTAAGCTGCCCCTACAAATGGCTGTCAAATAAGCCACTCTTACACCAGTGTTATCAGCCGCCCCTATAAATAGCCCGATTTGTAGGGGCGGCTCTATATCCAGCCGCCCCTACAAATAGATGCCGACTATTAAAAATTAAGCACTAAAATTCAAATTTTGTAAATGATCTCGATGGAGAAACAATCAAAATAAAAGTTGTAGATCTCAAAAAGTTATGAAACTTTGTAGTTGATAACTTTTTGATTTGAAATCATCTTGTCAAGGAAAACTTTCTTGAATTTCCAAAAATTTGAAATTTGAATTTTTTAAACGACCTCGGATGGACAAACAGTAAAAATGAAAGTTGTAGATCTTGAAAAGTTATGAAACTTTGTAGTTGTTAACTTTCTCATTTGAAATCTTGTCATGGAAAACTACGTTCGAATTTCTCAAATTTAAAATTCAAATTTTATAAGTGACCTCGGATGGAGAAAAAACCAAAATAAAAATTGTAGATCTCAAAAAGTTATAAAACTTTGTAGTTGACAACTTTTTCATTTGAATTAGTTTAGGGCCTCAAATAATCAATTTATGCTCAGTTTTGTATAATATGTGGGGAACCAAAATGAAATATAGATACAAGTGATCGTGAGGTGCAGTGGTAGAGGAGTTTACGCGTGAGTGAGAGGTTGCGGGTTCGAAACCCAACCGACGCAAAGTGTGCAAAAATCGTAAAAAAATACTGCAACGATAGAGTGTTTGGTGGGGCCTCCTCGGATTAAAAAAAATTTTGCTATTTTTTTTCCTCATTTTAGTGATTTCTGAAAATTGATTTTTAGGGGTGGCTCAATATCCAACCGTTCCTACAAATCGATTTATAGGGGCGGCTGATAACACCAGTCGCTCCAACAAATCGATTTGTAGAACCGCCTCTACAAATCAGCGATTTGAAGCCACCCCTTCGTAGGGGACGGCTGACAAAACCGCCCCTACAAAACGTTACGAGTCGCCCCTAGAAAACGTTTCTTACGTGGTGGCAGATCCACAACGAGGAGGGCACGGCGCACGCCACGGTGCTCATCCTCCACGTCTACGACCGTGTCCTGCGCTTCTACGACGGTGCCGGCGTGGAGGCCGACATCGCTGGTTCCGCCTCAACGTGCTGGTGCACGACGTTGCCGCCTCCACGGTGGCTGTCTACGTCGACCGCCGCCGCAAGTTTGGCGCCAGCGTCATCCCCAGCGATTCCTACTACTTCAAGTTCGGGGTGTACATGCAGCACCAGGACCAGTCCAGCTGCATGGAGTCACGATGGACCAACATCACGCTCTACACTAAGCACTAGCTAGATGCCTAGATCTAGATGAGCTAGCTACCCTTGAGTATTGGTATTGTATATTATATATATTGCGTAGCATGTACATTTACCCATCCTTTTTATGTACGCTATCGAGAGGGTTGAATGAAAAAAGATTCTTGCTTCTAGTGTTTATTTACATACTACAAAGAGCTAGCCTAAAAATTTACTGACAGCTAAAATCCTTAATTAGGAGCCCAAAAATTGTTAGGAATAGATTCTCTGATGGCAGATTATCACGAAATTGCCGATAAGCATGAGCACCAACACATTAGTATAGAAAGGAATGGTAAACAACATATAACATCGCAAGTGTCTCAATTTTTCTACAACAAGCCTCATTCCATTGTACCAACATGAGCATCGTTAAGCCATAAGTAGAGGAGCACATAGATATTCATATAGAAAACGTAGGGCATATATATATGTCAAATTGATGAATGAGAAAAAACATGGTTTGATAGGCTATATTATGTTGGTATTGTATTAGGAATATATGGCACTTGGGAGGCCGCTCTCTTTTTTGATTAGGTACAACTTGGACGCACCCAACCCTCACATTCCACACTCACACTCACACCACACGCACACGCACACGTGCGCATCCGTATACACGCAAAGAAAAAGATTGAGAGCCTCTCTGACTTCCGGTGTGTACCACCGAACTGGCACGCGTGCGTGTACCCTAGAGTTTCAACCCTTGTGGGTAGTGTCTCACTGAATAGCCCTACCACTGGACCACGTGCCTTTTCATGGTGGCTGCTCTCTGTAATACATCAACGTGAACAACGTAGCACACAGCCACACAAAGAGATGATAGCAGTGAAACACAAGGAGACCGTTATATCACACGCAAACACAAAAGGTTGGCAAGTACACCATATAATTTTCAATCGTGTGTTTACTACACAACATTCATTTATATTTACAAAGCCTAGAATCAAGCTAAATTTAATGATGCTGAATATGAAGATTGCAGGTATAAATATTAAATAACATGGTTTGCATTAAGGGTTTGCTCGGTTAATTTCCTAAATTTACCAAGCCAAAGATTTGGCAACCAAAAGTTGTCAAAAGTTAAACAAAAATATTTGTCATAGATTTGGCAAGCTAAACGTGAGGTAGATAGGGTGTGATTGATTGAGTGGCTAAGGCCCAACCAAGCTTTCCGAATGCACCCTCCTGTTCGGCGCTTGTAACCAGGCTTAGCTAATGCAAAAGGTACCCACTAGCCAGGCTTAGTGAGAACGAGACGATCGGTCGTTTCCGGCGAGCCAGCCTTGCGCTAGCCTCCGTGGATGAATCTCCTCACCTCCCGATCGCGTACCCGGAGAGCAGTTTATGCCGAAGAGAGACGAGCGGTCAACTGAAAGGAGAGAGATTTGCAGCATGGATCTGTTCTGCTATGTTGGCGACCCGGTTGGCGCAACCCCCGTATGCCGCTGGCAGGAGGTGTTTCGAGCGGTGACGCCAGCAGGTGGGCTCTGGTTGGCCTATGGCAGCTGCTCGGTGTGCAGGATTGAAGGATTGGGGCGATTCTGCTCACTGATGTCTCCTAGTCTGCTTGGAGTGGTGTTATCAATGATGAACTCAAGTTGTTCGATGCAATGACTGAGAAGGCACTCAGATGGATTTTGATTTGATGTGGTTCCTTGCTTAGCGTTCGAGCACATGATCCTATACCTAGGAAAGACATGGATCTAGCACCGGTGACGACAAACAGAGCAAATTAAGCTGAAGAAATAAATTATATTTATCACTCCATATGCATACATATGAATATCTAGCTGTCTAGAGCAGACACATTTATCTATTTTTAGCTGCCAAAACATTAAAATATTGCCTTCATTCAAGAAATCAGGATAGATAACTATCTTTTAAACCTATCAAAAATTACAGTCGTAGTCGCAATACATAGAACCCATCTGTAACATTCTATCCAATAATATCAGGAACCAAACAAAAATAATTGATCAGCATATTTTGTTAATGGTAAAATCACATGATAATTACAGTTCAGATTATTTTTTATAACCCTAACAAATTAATCTTTGGTGCCAGTGTGTGCTGTCATTTTACAATTTGATACAAACATTCTGTGGCAAAGCAATTCATTGCTAAATTGCAATCAACTTGATCACTAAAAAACAAGATGGTCTGAGATCTAGAGTGCCTGAAGGGCGCCTAATGTTCAAATGGTCAGGACCTTTGGACGCCTAATGTTTTACATCCTACCGGATATATGGGCCTAGGGTACCCTTGTCCATATACTCGGCCCATGCTTGTCTTCTAAGCTAAGGACAACACGAAGCCCAAGAAGGAAAGGCGAATCCACTAGCTTGGAAGCCAAGATACAGCGACGATATCTGGCATCTTATCTAGACGATAGGAATAAATCAATCTGTTGTGCATCCTGTATAACGAATTAGGAATCCAATCTATTAGCCGATCGCTCCTATGGTAACCCTACCCCCCTACACAGGGACCTCACGATCGGGATCCCATCCTCTTCATTCTAGCGCATAGCTAGGAGGAGCAGCAGCACCTGTAACCTAGCATACGAATACAGAGAAGCAGCATGAGCCCCTACTGGACTGGGGAACCACGTACCTGAACCAGTATAAATCTTATGTCTCATGTGCTGCCGTCTGATTTATCTTACATGATTAGCTACTAGGTATTGCCGGAGCTAAATATTCTGACACTTCCTTTGTCCTAAAATATAAGGTATCCATGCATTCAAATTTGTCCAAAATTATAAGAGATTCTATGTGAAAAAATCCTAAAAAAGCAACATTCACATGTATACCTACCATTAGTATCCATCACTAACCAAATATAGTAATTAGGGAGTGTTATATGTGTCCTTTGTTCTACCATATAATATGTCCTAAATGGCTTGGATACCTTATATTTGAGGACAGAGGAAATAGTAATAATAACAAGGGAGCCTAATAACAAAAGCTAGTTAGCTTGTATATAGAGTGCTGTATTTTTGTTGATTTTCTTTATTTGGGCTCATGGGCCCGGCTGACCGAAGTGAGGTCCTACATGGAATACTTTCCTTTTCCCCTTCTCCCCATCTCTTCCTCGCGTCTCACGTCGCCAGAGAGCTATGTTGGTTTCAATCCCCCACCCAAACACAACCCAATCGGTGAGTGAGATCACCAGATGCAATGGTTTGGTGTCCAGCAGCCATGCGGATCACTGGATCTACTCTCCCGGCTTTGAGTGTGAGTAACCTAGTCCCCATGAATAGTCCAAGTCCAGATTCCGTCTCCTTGACAAGATCCACAAATCCTACTCTAAGGCACTGGAGCGGCTCAACGTTAGGCGCGCTTACTCTATGTCGGTGGCGACTTCTGCTTTGGCTTCCTCAACCCTTTCTCCAACATCATCATCAACACCATCACCATCCTCTACGATCTCGAAGGGGATGCCTACCTACCCACAGGGTGACGTACCAGAGCTACCGCCATTGTTACCGAGGCGAAGCTCAAGGATTTGGAGCGCCAGTCTTTGGACGGGCTAGTGTGGGGGTATTAACCCCTATACCCTTATGGCTAAGCTTGGGCCGGCCTGGATCGATGGGTTCGGTCCACCAAAAGACGACGTGCGGCCCGGTTAACCTGATCGGAGTCCCACGCAAGGAGTCAAGGCGGATTTGGCGATCAATCAAGATCCTGGTCGGTTAGAATAGGAATCCTTATCCGGTCACATATGGCAATTGTAACTGGCTAGGATTAGTTTCCAGATCTGTAACCCTGCCCCCCGAAGCTATATAAGGCGGGCGGGGACCCTAAAAATCATCTCTCATTGACATACAAAGAATACAAATCGACGCAGGATTTAGGTATTACGCCTTCTTGGCGGCCAACTCGATAAAACCTTGTGTCTGCCTTTGTGTCACCGTCTTGTTTGTAGCTTATGATATGTTCGCCGACAATCTACTACCTTGGGTATACCCTAGGTAGACCGCCGACCATATTTCGTCGACAAAGCACGCGCCGTAGGGGTGTGCGACGCTTCCCAAGCAAACAAGACGGTCATCATCTCCGCTCCATGGCTACGCCGAACGGCCTCACGCTCACCGCTGGCGATCACCGACCACCGCCCGGCGACGACTTCATCGCCATGACCCCGGAGGAGGCGTGGATTCAGTCTGCGTCGACCACTGCTTCACCTACATCGGCTATGGCTCTGACCACAGTGGATACGGTTTCGACCACGGTGGACACGGCTCCGACCACGATGGATACGGCTCTGACCACGGTGGACACGGCTCCGACCACGATGGATGCAGCTCCGACCACGATGGATCTGGCTCCAACCATGGTACATCTGGCTCCGACCACGCCTGCATCACCTTCAGCCATGCCGACAACTTGTCATCCGCTTCCCCGCTACAAAGGGAGGCGGATCGACAACACCGACCTGCTCGACTCCATTGATCGGGTTGGCACCAAGCTCGCTGAAACCCTAGCTCTGATAAGTACGATTCAAAGTCAGCCTAATGAGCAGGTAACCGCTCCCCACAACAGATCTACTCGATCAGTTCGGACCAGTCGTCCTGCACGACTTGGTACAGATCTCGTGGTCACATCTACTCCTCAAGGGCGCTTCTCGCTGTCGCCGCCAAATTTCGCGACGGTCTCCGCTCTCCGAGTACGAAGCCTCGATGGAGAACTACCAGTGTCCAGCCCTACGGCTCAAACGCCGCCTCCAAATTTACGCCTTTCGACCGCAACGCCGCTTGATCTGTGGTCTTATGCACCGACCTCACCAAGAAGCCGCGCGACTTCGCCAACATGATCCAGATTGAAGATTATCAAGAAGGATCCGCTTCACATACGATCCAAGAGGGCGACCTAGCTCCTCGTCTGCACCGCATCTAATGCATCTGTCCACACCGAAGCTTCAAAGATCACGAAGATGAAGGCATCAAGTACGATCTGGATATCCTGCACCACGCCCGGGGTTCTCACAATTCCGCCTCTTTCCCACCAAGACGGGGGATCTGATCCATGTTGTCGCAATGACGAACCACCAAAGCAGCTTGGCGAAACAGTAACAAGAAAGGATCGCACGCTGAAGCACGCAATATTGACCGGTTTAATCACCGACAAATCGAAGCCGAAGCAGACCAGGAGGCACGACGCATAAGGGTCCAGCCACGTGACCTCAACGATGCTTTCGACAGGGTGGGGGACAAACAGGTCTTCATAACTCCAAGTGCCAATGTAGCCGTCACCATGGCAACAATGCAACGGCTACCCAACACCCCGAAAACCAAGCAGTTCATGATGAAATACAAGTTTATCTCGACGGGTCTGCTATGGCCTGCATCACGTGGAGATTGTAAACCAAGCTCGGCTCCATCCGTCTCGGTCAAGTCAAGCCACGCCCGCCAAAGACCTAAGTCGCTCATAGTCGCCCAACCAACGTGGCTCGCAGAACAACGACCCATCGACAACCGCTCAAGGAGGAAACGGTGGCCATGATGGTGGCTGTGACGACAACCGCCGCCGGACAACCACGATAATCGCCGCGATAACCACGGTCGCGGGCTAATCCAGATGGCAATCGAGATCGCCGCGATGGCAATAACGATCTCCGCCATTACCTCGATGGACGCGATCTCGCGCTTTGATCAACCGAGAGCCGACGATCGAAGCGCCCCACGAAAGTTATCGCCGTATGGAATATGACACTGCCCACGGCCCGCCGGGTTTGAAGCAGTTTACTCCACACCTTCGCCAAGTCATATGGCCCAAGAATTTCAAGCTCGAGAAGCTTTAGAAGTACGACGGCAAGGAAAACCCCGAATTATGGGTCATGCTTTACGAGACTACGTGCAGATCAGCCATGGCGGACGAGCACGTCATGTCTAACTATTTCCCAGTCGCTGTTGGCCATGCGGGTCACCAATGGCTGGTCAGCTTGCCGGCGAACTATTTCAACTCTTGGCAGGAGCTCAAGCAAGCCTTCATCGACAACTTCATTGCTACTTGTGAACAACCAGGCAACAAATACGATCTGCAACGTATTCGAGATCGAAAAGATGAGCCGCTGCGCGAGTACGTCCGGCGTTTTTTGGAGATGCGCATCAAGGTCCCATCAATCTCCGACAATGAGGCAATCGAGGCTTTCATCACTGGCCTCCGCTTCCACGATGCCCTAAGGGACAAGCTCCTCCGCAAAAGACCTGATTCGGTCACAGCGCTCCTGGCCACCGCTAAGAAATACGCGGACGCCGATGATGCTAAAAAGATAATTATTGAAGAAGCAGCAAGGGTTCCGCGCTCCGACCACCCCCCACACCGCGACGACTACCGCGGCAACCGTGGTCGGAACGACAATTTTGACCGCCGCAACCAGCGCAACGACTTCCGCGACCACCGTGATCAATGTAATCAGCGGCGTAACCGCCGTGACGATTACAGGAGCAAGCGTGCTCGGGAAGACGACGACGAGGTCAACACCGTTAAAAAGGGTGGCGGACATCGTAACTATGAAGACGACTATGCCAAGGCATTGAAGGGGCCCTGCCAGCTCCATCCTAAGTCGAACCATACCATGGAGAATTGCCGCGTCCTCAAGTCTATCTACACGCGTCAACAAGCTCCGGATACGTCCGACAAGCCTAACGACGCAGGGGAACAACGCAACGAGGATAACGACGACGACGATGCGCACTTCGTCACAAGTACGCTGCCAACCGATCGCGTGCACACCATCATCGGAGGCAAAGTGTCCATCGAGACCAAACGAGAATGCAAGCTGCTCGCCCGCGCTTGCTTGAACGTGGCCAACACCGACAATCTCCTCACCGATCCGCGGCTCCCTCCGTGGTCTCACCGTGAAATCTCCTTCAGCAGAAAGGACCAATGGGCCGCAATACCGAGAGCTGTATTTTCCCGGGTCCTCGATCCTTGTATCAACAAAGTTCAGTTCAACAGAGTACTGATCGACGACGGCAGCTCCATTGATATACTCGTTCAAGAATAGTCCGCCTACCAAGATAGCTCAGCGGACCTCAAGCCATACGAGGCACGCTTCCGGGTGTTCTCCCGACAGAGCTCTACACCTCTCGCGCGATCACGCTACCAAAGGCAGCTTTTGGGACCCCGGATCACTTCCGCACCGACTACGCCAACTTCGTGGTCGCCGACTTCAATGGCACCTACCATGCTATTCTTGGTCGACCGTCGCTCACCAAGTTCATGGCCATACCTCATTACAGTATCCGTGCTCAAGATGCCTACCGAGAAAGGAGTTCTAACCTCCGAGGCAACGTGTACGCAGCTTTTATACCTGCGAAGATGATAGCTTCAAAATAGCAGAGGCTCACGACCTCTCTATTCGCATGGCCGAGACCGTGCTCAACGCCAAGAAGACCTCGATCGACCACCAGGAGATCCCAGAGCTCGAGGCTCCATGAAAGAACATCAAGTCCAAGGAGCACAAGGTGATCCAGCTGGTCGACGGTGATCCTAGCAAGATGGCCCTTATCGGCGCCAACCTCGATCCCAAATAGGAAGACGCGCTTGTCAGGTTCTTGAGGAGCAACGTGGATGTGTTTGCATGGAAACCTGCTGACATGCTCGGTGTACCTCGGAACTTGATTGAGGACTCCTTGAATGTCAACGGCAAGGCCAAACCTACCAAGCGTGGCTTACGACGGTTCGCTCGCGACAAAAAGGAGGCGATTAGGGTAGAAGTTACACGGCTTTTGGCAGCCGGATTTATCAAAGAAGTGTATCATCCGAGTGGTTAGCCAACCCGGTTCTTGTACGCAAAAAGAATAATGAATGGAGAATGCGCTGATTATTACACCGATCTCAACAAACACCGCCTCTAAAGACCCTTTCGGCTTGCCTCGCATAGATAGACGAGGTCGTAGATTCAACCGCCGGTTATGAGCTCCTTTCTTTTCTCGATTGCTACTCGGTTATCACCAGATCGCTTCTCAAAAGGATGACTAGATCAAGACATCTTTTATCACGCCTTCGGTGCCATCGCTACTACACGACCATGTCGTTCGGGCTCAAGAACGCCGGGCTACCTACCAACGCTGCTTATACAAGCTTGCCTCAAAGACGAGATAAAAGATGACCTCGTCGAGGCTTACGTTGATGATATAGTTGTCAAAACCAAGGAAGCTCATACCCTTGTTGACAACCTGGGACACACTTTTGCAGCCCTTAACACATTCTAGTGGAAATTAAACCCAAAGAAGTGCGTCTTTGGTGTTCCTTCTGGCATACTCCTCGGCAACGTCGTCAGTCGCGACGGCATACGCCCTAACCCGGAAAAAGTCAAAGCTGTTTTGGACATGAAGCCGCCCAAAAAGGTGAAGGATGTTCAGAAGCTTACCAGATGTATGGCCGCTCTCAGCCGTTTCATATCAAGATTAGGCAAAAAAGGATTACCGTTCTTTAAACTACTTAAAGCGTCCGAAAAGTTTGAGTGGTCGGAGGAAGCAGACGTTGCCTTCACATAGCTGAAACAATACCTTACGTCACCTCCGGTACTCACTGCTCCAAGAGAAGACGAAACACTCCTGCTATACATTGCGGCTACCAATCGAGTGGTCTCCACGACCATGGTGGTCGAGCGAGACGAGCCCGACCACGTCTACAAGGTACAACGGCCAATCTATTTCATTAGTGAGATACTCAACGAGTCCAAGACCAGGTACCCATAGATTCAGAAGTTGATCTACGCCATACTGATAACATCCCAAAAGTTGAAACACTACTTCGATGGATATCGTGTGGTGGTCGTGACTGAGTACCCTCTGTGAGACATCATTAGCAACAGGGATGCGAACGGGTGCATCGTCAAGTGGGCAATGGAGCTATGCCCCTTTTCCTTGGAATTTGCAAGCCGCACTACAATCAAGTCTCAGGCACTTGTCGATTTCATCATCGAGTGGACAGACTTAAGCACGCCTGCCTCTCCCGGATCCGACGAATATTGGATGATGTACTTCGACGGCTCTCTCAACATTGACGGTGCGGGAGCAGGAGTCCTTTTTATATCACCATCCAAGGAGCAGCTCCGGTACGTCCTCAGGATTTATTTCCCAACATCTAATAATGCCACCGAGTACGAAGCATGCCTACATGGTTTGTGCATTGCGGTTGAGCTTGGCGTTAAACGTCTCTACGTCTATGGAGACTCTGCTCTGGTCATCAACCAACTCAACAAGGACTGGGACACGACCAGCGAAAAGATGGAAGCATACTGCAATTTGATCAGAAAGCTGGAAGGCAGGTTCTATGGCATCGAGTACATACACGTGGTCCGGGACAAGAATCAAGCAAATGGATGCAATCACGAAGTTAGGATCATCCCGAGCAAAAATCCCACATGGCATATTCGTCCAAGACCGCTCACGCCGTCCCATCAAAGAGAAAGATTCCACGGCGCATAAGCCTCCGCACTAGCAATTGGTGGCTACGGTTCCGGCGTCAAGCACCGCCGAGCCCCCTCCGACCACTCATGAGCCCTCGACCGAGAATACCTTTCATCAAGTACCTAATAGATGGCAGCGGTTACACTGATCGGACAGAGAACGAAGCGCTGATGCGTCTCGAGAAGCGAAGACTCGCCGTTGATGGCAAGCTATGGCGCAAGAACGCAAAAAGAGGAAATCTTGATGAAGTGCATAACCCAGAGGAGGATGGTGAACATCTCCGGACCAAATCCACTGCCTCTGCGGCAACCACGCGGCCTCAAGAACGCCGGGTCGGCAAGGCTTTCCGAGCAGGTTCTATTGGCCGCCGCCAGATCCGATGCGAGAGAGGCTAGTCCGCCACCGTGAGGGTTGTCGGTTCTTCGCCAAGAGAATCCACGTACCAAAGACATGAGATCCGCACAATACCAGCCTCCTCCTAGCCCTTTCGCATGTCGGGATCGGATATGATCGGGCCCTTCAAACCGCTCTGTGGAAATTTACATGCATCTTTGTGCTGATCGACAAATTTTCTAAGTGGATAGAATACATGCCTTTGGTACAGCATCCTCGTAAAAGGTCATCACGTTCCTCGACCAGGTCATCCACCGCTTCGCATACCGAATAAAGATCATAACCGATCTGGGTACTCAGTTCACCGGGAACGCTTTTTGGGACTTCTGCGATGAAAGGAGCATAGTAGTAAAATACGCCTCGGTGGCACACCCTAGAGCTAATGGACAGGTCGAGCGGGCAAATGGCATGATCTTGGATGCATTGAAGAAGAGGGTGTATAGAGAAATGACAAGGCTCCTGAAGATGGCTCAAAGAGTTACCACCGTGGTCCGGGGACTCGAAACTCAAATTTCCAGAACAATCGGCGCCTCGCCATACTTTTTATGGTTTACTGGCACCGAGGCGGTCCTCCCCGCAGAGCATAGCTTTCAGATCAAGACGGGTAGAGAACTTCGATGAAGGCAAGGCCAATGAAGTACGGGAGCTAGAAGTGAATAGCGCAGAAGAGAAGCGGATCGATTCTTGTGTACGTACGGCCAAGTACCTTGCTGTTTTGCGCAGGTACTACAACAAGAACGTTAAAGAGCGGTTTTTTGTGGTCGGGGACCTGGTCCTGAAGTGGAAGATGAACCAGGCTGGTGTCCATAAACTCGCAACCCCATGGGAGGGGCCCTTCATGATCAAGGAGGTCACACGACCAACGTCTTATAGGTTAGCTCACCTGGATGGTACGGACGTACCAAACTCGTGGCACATCGACAAGCTTAGACGTTTCTATGCTTAACTACTGAGATATGTACCCCCTTTTGTATTTTCGATTTACTTCAATAAAGCTATTATTATTTCTCCGACCACTCTAATGTGTCACTTCGACTTATATGGTTATTCTAACTTAGCCAGTAAAAGCCGACCACCACTCCTTCTATGGTTTTTGGAGCAGACCTATCTCCTGGTTCCTCCCAACACGTGCATGGGATCCGCTCTCGCTATGGGGTGATCGGCATGTCCCCTTGGTTTGACTTGTCCGCGTCTGCAGGTGCATGTGTCACGCACCTCACACTCCACCACATGGCAAACTAGGGCCGCATAAACTTTTCGTGATGATGTGTCGGGTAAAATGGTACAACTAAACAGAACATTATTATGTTCTCACTTAGTTCCACCAACATAAGTTTCAAGCTTAAATACGCTTTATACAAAGCAAACAAGCTTATAATGATATATAGTTACGTTATTACAAGCTTGCCTGAAGAGGACCAAGTTTACAATAACACAACTATGTCCTCCTTCTACAGCTCTAAGCCTATTACATTGGTTGGTCGGGGCGCGCGCCACCTATCGCCACTGCTTCCGATATTCTACTCGAGTCTCGGGGACTCTTGTGCTAGCCGAGCTGAAGGGGATGGCCCCACCGATGCCTGGCTGGTCGAGACCGCAGGCTTCGCTTGGTTGGCTAGCAAGCAGATGATGGCGCTTCCAAATGACTTGTCGATGGCATACCCTGTATGTGCTATCCCACCTCCACATGATTAATGTCGCCAATTATCTTTGACGACAGTCCAAATTGGCCACCAAGCTCCTCCGCCTTGTGTCCGGGTCTACTTCTTCGGGTATCCAGCTCCAGCGCTTGAGATCGATCGAGGGTAGTGGGCACGCAACATGCTTAGCACATGGGCGCCCAGATACTCACCCGCCTCCTTAATGAACTCCCGAACCATCCCCATGCTTGTCTCATCTCTCTCGACCATCCGAGCTGGGGGGTCCTTGGCTCTTCCTCCGTGAGCGCCTGGGTCGACAAGGTCAAGGATGGGCAAAATGCCGCTTGCCACTTCCCACCCGGTTCTTCCATGTGTCCCGATCCTCGGTGGCCTCGAGGCATTGTGCTTTCCAGCCGTCACGCTCTTTCATCACAGCTTCTAGATGCCTCTTGGCATTAGCTTTTAAAATTGCACACCGTATAAGACATCAAATGTAAAGGCACGACAAGTCAAGGCGGGCAACAGAATGAGAACGGTGGCCTAGAATACTTACTCTCTTCGCCCCTCCTTCATTTTGGTGGTGTGGTCCTCGAGTTGAGACCGGTCAGGCCATAGTTTCTCGTTGTCCTCCTTCAGGTGACCACACTCTACGGTCACGTGGCTATTCTCCTCTTGGAGGCGGGTTACTTCAGCTTCTAAGCCTGCATTACAGCTGTCATTACCAACAATGCAACAACACGTGTCATACACTTGATGTGACAAAATGACAACTTACTTGTTTTTTGACGCTCTTTGTCATTGAGCTAGCCGACCAGGTTCTGGTTCTGTTTTTCTTGCTCTGTCCTCTCCTGGTCGGCGGCCTCAAGTTGGCGGCGCAAGCGTTCCACCTCGGCCGCCAGCTTCTATTGCTCACCGTGATTCCCTCAATCTGTCAAGCACCTCTTTCGGTACTTTGCGGGTCTTAATCAAGTCCTGCATATATAAGCATGCTAAGTCGACGCTTTGACTACATTACAGGTCAAGTGGTCAAGCCAAACATACCGGACTTCGCCACCAAACGCTTTGCCGCTTGCTCAACTTTTTGGGTCTCTTCGATCTCGGGATTTCTTCATACATAACCCACTCATCGTTCACTTTCTGCTGACACATATACATGTTGTCGCTTTGTCTTTGGGATGGCCTAGGATCTCTTCGACTTCGTCCTCTTCGGCCTCTTGTTTGGGGGGGGCTGGCCGGTCGAGATAGTAGTCTCCGCGACCACTATGGCTTTCCCACGAGCCGTAGCATCGGCAAGCGTATTCTCATGCCAACTCCGGTTGTCGCTCCTCACTCGGTCTCGTTCCCTTGGCGCCATGGTATCCGCCTCAAGCAGGCTAGTGCTCGAGCATTTGTACTTTGCTCGGCTGTCTTCTCGACCACCGCTCGGGGGGCGACGTTGGGCTGCTCGTGTGTCTGTCATTGTTCCGGCGGAATTTCTTCTACAGTTGCTTCGCGCTTAGTCAGCCGAAAGCGCTTCTTTCCGCCAAGATCGGCGGTTGCGCCACAACCAACTATCTCGGTCGGGATTTTCGGTGGACGCCGACCTAATATACCGTAGAGAAAGTTCAAGACAATAGTATTCAATACAAATTATAATATTATATCAAAGTTACGAGATACTTTTACAGCTCGGAAGCACGGAATAACGTGGCGAGGAACGCCTCTTCGACCGCTACCGCTCCACGTGCTCGGGCGGGTTCCACCGGTCTTTTTCCACCACCGGTGATCAAGGCGTCGGGGTTTGGTGCTTGACACTTCCCCGCTTGTTTTCTGTGGTTGCGCTGGTCGGTGGTGCGATCACCGCCGCACAGAGGAGCTACCTCGCTCTGTTGACCCCATTTGTCTCCTCCTCTTCGAGGGATGAGTCGAAGATGTCCGCATCCTCTGTTTCATCGTCGAAAGGGGGAAGATGGCTCGGCGACGTTTGTTGGCATCTGGCCGCTTGCTAGCAATTTCTTGGTCATTACATCCTCCCCAACTCCGAGTACCGCCTACCGACGCCTTCTTGCATCGGCACCGGTCTCTAAGCGGTTGAGCCGGCAATTTGCGGCCAATCCACGCCAGGGGCGAGACACGAATCTCGCCGCTTTCGGTCATGACCATTACTCGGGAAACATAAAGGAGACAACAACAAATTTTTTGTTGCAACATAAATCTATAGGTACAAGGAGGCATCATTTACCTTTGGGGAGGTCGGGGCAGCTTGAAGGCGTGTTTCGATGTCGTTTAACCTGACATAATTGGGGTTGGCTAGATTGAATAGCTCCCCAATTCTGGCCTTGATTTCTATCTTGTCGAGCGCCTCTTTTCTGGTCCTCGTCGGATCTGCGCTACCCTGGTACTCGAAGCCAGGATGTACCCTCTTTTGGTAGGGCTGGATCCTTCGGCTGATGAAGTTCCCGACCACGCTTGGACCATCCAGCTTTTCCCCACGGATCAACCCGAGCGATTCCTGTGATCTGCTCCAAGTGCTCGGGCTTCTCCGACCAGCTGTTCTTCTTCTCCGGAATCAACCCCACGTCACACAGGGTGATCGTGTTCGGCTCTTCGCGGATGTAGAACCATTTCTTGTACCATTCGTCCAGTGAGGTGTTCCATGGGCAGTGTAGGTACTGGGCCTTCATACCGTCACGTAGATTGAGGTATACACCTCCGGCTATCTTCGAGCCTCCGCTCCCTTTCTTCCGCAGACAGAACAGATGGCGAAAGAGGTCGAAATGGGGCTGGAAGCCACCAAAAGCTTCGCAAAGTTGGATGAAGGTGGAGACAAGAAGAATCGAGTTGGGATGCAGATTGCAAATCCCAATCTCGTAATATAAGCAGAGCCCCTGAAGGAAAGGGTGCACTGGAACCCCAAAACCCCGCTTGAAGAAATCCTCGAAAACCACAATCTCACCTGGTTGTGGATCGGGGAAGCTTTCTCCTTCCGGCGCACACCATCCCGCGAGTGCCTTGTTGTGGAGCACTCCCATGGCGACGAGGTCTTCGATGGTCTGTTCATTGCTCCTTGACTTCCACCACTCCTTCGCCATGACTCCACCTTTCTTCTGGGCGTTTCTCTTTGCCATTGATCTGCCCTTGTTAAGAGGGTGGATGCGGTGGAGGAGGGATTGGTGGTGATTTTTGGAGGAGTAGGGTTCGGCGAGAGGAAGAAGAAGGTTGCGGCGGTGAATGACAATGGGGATCGGTAAAAAGTAACTTACCAGCTCTATATTATAAATAACCAAGGGTTCCGCTGCTTCGTCCGCCTCGAGATTCTTGGGAGGCGTGCGTCGCTACTGCAGCATTTATTGTTTTCACAACCTCGAGATCTACGCCAAAGAACGCGCTTCTTCGCTTTCCAAGTGTACGCCTCTTCGTTGATAATGTGAGAGGGCCCACACCGACGCACTCTCCATACAGCGCCAATCGATCGCTTTGTCGAAAAGAGTAAGAAGGCGTAGATATGTTATATCCTTCGCTTTTTTGACCAGACGTGGCGATTGACTTGATAGAGTAATGAGATAAATAAATACACCAAATAATAATATACAATCGGCGTTTTTTTCTTTTGGTGCATATCTTGAGCTCAATGATGGACCGCACCACCGCTGCGCTTCGGGACTCGCCTGGACCATCGCTGTGCTCGGGGGATCGCCTGCACCACCACTACCGTGCTTTCGGCACCGCTTCGCACCACCGCCACGCTTTGGGGACCGCTCGCCATCTCTTGATGTGCTTTCGGGGACTGTCCCGACCACTGCTCGGAGATCGTTCTTCTTGGCTACATGTGATTTGTACTCACATACAGTTGAGAGACATTTATTTAGACCTTGCTACAAGGCTCATACCTCGCCTTCCAGCAAGCTCGGGGACTACATCGGTATGATGCACCGCCGGCATCTCTCGTACGCTTTGTCTGACGATTGGATTCTCAACTTAACTGGGAATTCTTTTTAGACCCTGGCACCACGTGCCTACGTCACCTACTACCAGGCTTAGGGACTAAGTGGGCACACTTCACCTTGCGGTGAATGTGTTTGTTTTTTGACCCCTACGCCTCTGATGATCAAGGATGCTACGCTTCAAGACGCACTTACATTTCTTTTCAGAAATACAAGTGGGCACACTTCCCAGGACGAAAATCTTTTTCTTTTTTCTTAAGAGCACCATATATTCTTCGGACAACCGACTTCTCCGGCGATAACGGTGGTCAGAGACGTGAAGGGCTCAAGCCTTACTTGTCAGAGAAGGTTAAAAGGCGTGTCGCATCATAATACATGGTGCTCGGGGACTAGCTGTGGGGGTATTAACCCCTATACCCTTATGGCTAAGCTTGGGCCGGCCCAGATCGATGGGTTCGGTCCACCAAAAGACGACGTGCGGCCCGGTTAACCTGATCAGAGTCCCGCGCAAGGAGTCAAGGCGGATTTGGCGATCAATCAAGATCCTGGTCGGTTAGAATAGGAATCCTTATCCGGTCACATATGGCAATTGTAACTGGCTAGGATTAGTTTCCAGATCTGTAACCCTGCCCCCCGAGCTATATAAGGCGGGCAGGGGACCCCTCTAAAAATCATCTCTCATTGACATACAGTAATACAAATCAGACGCAGGACGTAGGTATTACGCCTTCTTGGCGGCCAAACCTGGATAAAACCTTGTGTCTGTCTTGCGTCACCGTCTTGTTTGTAGCTTGCGCATCTGTCTGCCGACAATCTACTACCTTGGGTATACCCCTAGGTAGACTGCCGACCATATTTCATCGACAGCTAGTGACCTTGCTCACTCGCTTCTTCCCCTACCTCGCTGACTGTGAGGCTATGCGCTAACTGCTCGCCAACACCGATATCCTCATCATCACTTGAATCATCGTGCTGGACAGAATTTTGGGAGAAACGCCTCTGACCCTTGTCATAGCCGTCAAGTGCGCCTCACTGGACGCTAGGCACCCTGACCCTAAACATTTTGTCGCTACCTAGATGTACTTGTGAACATCCTTCCTCGGTGCTTGATAAATTAAGCTCCATGGTGCGTCTCTAGTTCCAACCACTTCCTTGTGACATCCTTGTTTGCCAATGACACACTTTGCGGGCCATTTTTTGAAGCTCAAGCTAAAGGAAATCAATAGTTGTGGTATTTCACTGCTTATCATTGCCCACGTCGCTGTAGCTTCCCGTATCAGCACACCACTGGCTTGAAGCGAGTCCTCCTGGACATGATCATCAGCACAACAATCTTATGAGCACACCCATGTTTCTGCTTCTTTTTGGGGACAAGGATAGTGAACTCAATTGAAGGAAACTTTCATGGGTGGGAAAAGGATTTTAAGAATATGGTTGCTAGACAAAATCCATGCGAGGAGGAGCCTACAATGATGAAGCCATACTACGCTCACACGAGTATCATTTACCACAGCGATCTCATAGCAGATGAGATTGGTAGTGTGAAGGAGGATTATCTTCATCAATCTATATGTATACTAAAAATGTTAATTATAAAATTACATCAATCTATGAACGATAAAAATACAAACCAACATAAACCACAATGTCGAACATTTCATAAATCACCCATCATACTATATATAGCAATTGATACATCAATTTTGTATGAATATACATGACCGATATTTTTTCATGTTCTTAAAGTCCATTAATATTCCCCATCCATTTATTACAAACCATCCATTGTGACACTCATTGTTAAAAATAGTAATGTATACATGGAAGCCCCTTGCCAAGCAAGATCCTAGAGCTAAGTTCATGGCAAAGAAAAGAAAAGACTAGAAAAGCTAGAAGGCTTCGGAGACTACATGTATATATATTATGCATAAGATGATGGCGAAGTGTGGAGTAATGTGGATGGTGGATATATAGGTCACCATGATATATATGGTGAAGTGTTGAATATTCTAGAACTAGGATATTTTATGCTGAGTGTGAAAGGATAAAGATGCCCAAGAGGGGAGGGGTGAATTGGGCTTATCTAAACTTTCTCACAATAGTTAAAACCTACCGCCGTCGCAACCCTTGTCTCTGTGCCCCACCGTCGGCCGAGAGTGCTCACTGCCACTAGGTGGCTGGGGGCCCATGTGTCATCCTTGGTAGGGCTAGAGGGCGATCTAGACACCAGTGCGGAGGAACCAACCCTTCTAGATCTAGATTAGGAGAGGAAAGAAGAGGAGGGGTGGCACAGAGGAGGAGGGGTCGGTTGTCGCATCGTTGGACAAGGGGCAGTGGCTTCAGAGCCTCAGAGGAAGAGGAGAGAGAGGGGTGACGGGAGACGATGCGAGGTGAGATGCGAGGGGCCAGAGAAGCTGTGAGAGGGGTGGAGACGATGACAGGACTGATGCGGACATGAGTTCGTGGTGCACCACAATTGATAATATTTTCGGGTCCATGACCTAGCTACAAGTGATGCACATGTTTTTTTAAGAAGGTCTGTGATAGGCTCATATATTATAGACGTGTGTTTTGTTGAGCCGTGTTTGTGGTATGTGTCGACAGAAAATATATTTTACCCGAGCCAACATATTATAGCTACATTTTGCTTAGACGCTTCTGTGATTACATATTAGAGACGTGTTTTGTTTTTGCGTCACAAGGAGCTGGTGTCTACTATTTTCTTTTTGTTACATAATGAACGTTGGTCCATCACTTCATCGATCGAATCCGGTCCATCCACATCATGTGATAGATGACCTTAGCTAGAGCTATTTGTCCAAACCCTCTTCATTAAGGATTCAAATTGATACTAACCAGTGATGATGATAATATAAAGAATCTTAACCGATCATAATATAAACTCAGACACTTATTTGTAGTGAGGATGAACAAGCATTCATGGTGGGGCACTGCTGAACTTTCACTACTACCACAATCCTAAATTACCTTGAGTGCGAAAACCGCCAAGGAAATGATCCTTGGCCACCAACTGTCAAGCATAATCCGTTAAGGATAGAGGATAAGGGAAATTAGTTTCCTTGATGGTTTTAGCACTCAAGGATTATTTCCTTCGAGGTTGGCTGCCAAGGAAACTAAGACCTTCTAATTTGCCAAAGGGATAAGAAAATGTTCAAACCGCCAAGTAAATTATTTTTCTTGAGGGCCAGAACATCCAAGGAAATTATCTAGGCTACCAAGGTATTTGTTGTTTCCTTGGTTGCCTTTAACATTCAAGGAAATTGTGGTTTTCCTTGGCTATCATTGATCATCAAAGTAATAATTGTGATTTCCTTGGAGGTTGTTGGCCCTCAAGGAAATGCATACTGGCGGCAAAAAAAATGCTTGCCATAATACACAATTCCTTGGCAGTTATGAATAACGAACACTAAAAAAATGGCCATTTTATTTACTTGACTGTTTAAAAGTACACTCAAGGAAATGTGTAATATCCTTGGAGGTGCTAAGAAACTGCCAAGGAATATTTCCTTGGAGGTGCTAAGAAACCGCGAAGGAAACATCAATATTTCCTTGGAGGTCTATGTAAATCGCTAAGAAAACTGTACTTTTCTTGGCGGTTTCATTTTTGGCACTCAACAAAATTCTTAGCCCTCAAGGCAATTCTGGGTTCTGGTAGTGTTTGGAGACCACAACAATAAGTCTCTTTGTGTGCTATGGATGACCTTCTTTTGTTTAGAATCGGGTCTTGAGTTGGTCTTGTACGTTATAACAACTTGGTCAAACCAGAGTTGTTGAATTGTAATAATGTGGTCTGATTCCTCTTCAAGGGGATGAAGACGGATACTCTTTCCATTATCTAAAAAAATTGTAATTCTATATACAATAATTCTGAATTATAACAGTGCTTACATATATATCTAAATATAAGGCTCCGTTTGGTAGAGTTTTGGGCGGCTCTGGGAGGCACTGATTTTTGCTTCATAGACTATGACTCCACGCATTATAGCAAGGGGAACCGGAGACATGCAAAAATAGGGCCTAAACTAAATTAACTATTCTATATAGCATTAAAAAATTATGAATGCACATTAACTATTGCGTAACACTGTTTCTAAATTAGGAATTGATCATCAACATATTCACTTTTCATTGCCTGCCAAAATACACTATGCCAGATTTGCACATCACTGCCGGCCTCATCACTGCCGGATTTGTGAGAACCGGCAGTGATGTACCTTCACTGCCGGTTATGAGCTTAAAAATAAAAAAATGATTGGTGCTGGGCTAAAACCGGCAATGAAGGACCACATCACTGCCGGTTTGTGGCTTGAACTGGCAGTGTTTTGGCGGGCACTCATCACTGCCGGTTTAAGCCAAGAGCCGACAGTGATTGGGCACTATCACTGTCGGTTCTAGTCAAGAACCGACAGTGATAAGCCTACAACACAAAAAGGCTGCAGCCGTCCTCTCCTTCCTCCTCTCTTCTATCCCGAGAACAGAGGCGCGCGTTTGGACTCTTCCCTCCATTGTTGCGGCTGCTCTTCACCATGAAGCTAGTGCTTGGATTTTGAAGAATGGCTTGATCTTTTTACTTTAAGGTTAGTAACAAACATCCACTCCTTTGATTTTGTTGCTTAATTAGCTTCGTTTTGATGGTTACATTGCTTGATTCTCATTCTAGTTCTTTCTCCATTCTATAGAGCACTTTTCCAATTGGACATTTATGCAAGGGTCAAATTATCGTGAATCCATCATCCAAAAGGTTGGTGTCTATGAACACATTTAAATTCCTAGCTAATTATTCCATGGTGGTCAACATCATCATTGTTAGTATGTGATGCTATAATTAGTTCTTAGAAGTAGAGTAGAATAGTTATTCTTCAATATTGTGCAATAATTGTTTTTACTACGATTTTCAATTTACAGGGCCAGGGCTACCAATTTCAATTTTTCAATAATTAGTGTACAATAATGTTTTCCAAAAATGGTACTTTCGAGCTACAATTGTTGTTCATGAAGCTCGATTTCTTATTAATTCTTTGTAATTATTGTCTCAGTATTTTTTTGTGTAGAGATGGATCGAGAGTGGATGCATCTGTCCCGAACGGACAAGTGGTACATGCATGGCGTCAGCCAGTTTATCACCGATGCCAAAGCCCATGCTAGGAATGGGAACCCTGTCTTCTGCCTATGCAAAGATTGCAAGAATCATAGGAGCTTTCGTCAAATTGAGTCTATACGATCGCACTTGATTACCAGGGGGTTCATGCCAAACTATACGATATGGACTATGCATGGCGAAGTTGGTGTGAATGTTCTGCAGGAAAACGATGATGATGTGGACATGCCTGACATAGCCATCCACGATACTGATGAGGAAACCGGTGTCAACACGGAACCTATGGCCACAGTTAATAATATGTTTAGGAACACGCTAGCTGACGACACCGAGGATAACGATGGCATTTCTCAGCTGCTACGTAATGTAGAGACCGGATGTCTTAGTGAAAGACAGCTGAGAAAGCTAGAGAAAATGAGACAAGATGGCAAAACATCATTGTATAGGAATTGTCCAATGAGCAAACTGGAAGCCAACATCATGCTGTTAGAGTTCAAATCGACAAACGGATTGAGCGATAAATGCTTCGATCAGTTGTTAGGTATAATAAGGAAAATGCTCCCTGAAAAAAAGCAAGTTGCCAGAAAAGACATACTTGGCCAAGCAAATGATCTGCCCCATCGGCCTCGAGGTTGAAAAAATCCACGCGTGTTCCAATGATTGCATATTGTACCGTGGAGAAAAATACAAAGACTTGGACAAGTGCCCTAAGTGTGAAGCTCCACGGTACAAGGAAGGGCCATCAGATGAGGGTACCAAGACCAGAGGAGGTCCCGTAAAGGTCGTTTGGTATTTCCCGATAGCTCCCCAGGTGCATAGGCTGTTTGCATGTGCAAAGTCAGCCAAGCTGTTGCGCTGGCATGGCGAAGAGCGTAAGAAAGATACAATGATGAGGCACCCCGCCGATGGGCATGACTGGAGGACTGTCAATACTATGTTCTATAAGGACATCGGTGGAGAGGTAAGGCACCTTTGGTTTGATTTGAGCATAGATGGGATGAATCCTTTCAACCAGGTTAGAAGCAATCATAGCACCTGGCCAGTGATGCTCTGTATATACAACCTTCCACCTTGGGTCTGTATGAAACGGTCATACATCTAGATGCCACTACTGATCCAAGAGCCAAGACAGCCTGGGAATGACATTGATGTGTTTCTGGAACCAGTGATCGATGAACTAGTGGAGATGTTTGAAAAGGGTGTGCCGGATGTTTGGGATGAGTACAAAAAGGAACATGTCACGATCAAGGGAGTACTTATTGCTACAATCACCGACCTGCCAGGTTGAGGTTCGTTGTCTAGAGAGAAGACAAAAGGCTATATTGGATGTGTCGAGTGCTTGGACAACACCGATGCGGTAAATCTGTCAAATAACTCAAAGATAGTTTATATGGGACACCGTAGGTTCCTACCTACAGATCACCCTTACCGTAGGAACAGAAAAGATTTCAACGGTACTATTGAGAAACGCTTAGCTCCAAAATATCGAGACGGGCCTGCGATACTTCGAGAACTCAACAAACTGGAGGTTGTCCTTGTGAAGGGGGACAATGCAGTAGCAGCGCCTGATGGGAGCGTTTGGAAGAAAAAATCGGTTTTCTGGAAACTACCTTACTGGCCATTTCTAAGTGTACACCACTGTCTTGATCCCATGCACATCACTAAAAACGTGTGCGCTAACACTCTTAACACCTTGATGGACACTGGGGGGACATTGAAGGATTCACTAGCCACACGCCTAGACATGGAACACTTGGGAATCAGGAAGGAGCTGCATCTCGTGGAGCTAGAGAATGGCCAGTTTGAACTTCCGGTTGCGTCATGGACATTGAAGAAGGAAGAAAAGCATGCGCTCATTTGTTTCTTCAATAAACTCAAAGTCCCAACGGGCTACTGTGCGAACCCGAAGAGGCTAGTGAACATGAGAGAACTCAAGTTCAACTATGGCCCTATGAAGGCCCATGACCGTCATGTCATTATGACTCAGCTGCTCCCTGTTGCCCTGCGTGGTATCCTCCCCCCAAAGGTCCGCGCCCCAATCATAAAGCTTTGATCGTTCTTCAACGTGATCTCAAAAAAGGTCATTGATGTGTCCACGCTAGAGCAGCTGCAACGAGACATAGCTGAAACTCTCATTAGGCTTGAGATGCATTTTCCGCCGACTTACTTTGATATCTCATTACATCTACTCATTCATCTTGTTGACCAAATTAGAGCCCTTGGCCCAATGTACCTGCATCAGATATTTCATTTCGAAAGATTGATGAAAGTTTTCAAGAGGTATGTTAGGAACAGATTCAAGCCAGAAGGCGCATGGTTGAAGGATGGTCAACGGAGGAGGCCATTGAGTTCTGCACATATTATCTGGACATCAAAAGGGTCGGAGTTCTAGAATCTCGTCATGAGGGAAGACTACGTGGCAAAGGAATGATCGGGGAGAAATCTGTTACAGTAGACGACCCTGTTTCTTTCAGACAGACACAGTTCGCTGTTCTCCAGCAAGCCGAGGGTGTGATGCCATACATTGACGAGCACAAGGAATCGCTGCAAACTCTGTATCCGAGCAGGTCATAGGCTTGGCTGGATAAAAAACATAAGGAGGAATTTGTCAGTTGGTTGCGACGTCGCTTGGTTGGAATAAAGTTGGGTAATCAACTGGATGCCTTAGCCAAGGGACCTTCGAGTACATATCTTAAGTACCAAGGGTATGAGATCAATGGATTCACATTTTACACAAAAAAGCAAGATAGAAAGAGCACATACCAAAATTGTGGTGTTCGTTTTGATGCTCACGACGAGAACGGCAACGTGCAGGCGACATACTATGGTTTCATAGAGGAGATATGGGAGCTAGCCTACGGTCCGTTGAAGGCAGCTCTTTTTCGCTGCCGGTGGGTCCGGCTCGAGGAAATCAACACTGATAGCGAATGGTTCACTACCGTTGATCTCACTAAAACCGCATACAGAAACGACCCCTTCGGATGTTATGCAAGTCTTCTATGCAAGGGACAACAAGATAATAGGAAGGCTAAAAGTAGTCCTTGAAGGGAAAAGGAAGATTGTCAGTGTCGATGGAGTGACAGACGAAGAAGACTACAGGGGCTATCAGGAAATGCCTCCATTCGGGGCGAACGTACCCCTACCTATCCTTCAAGAGGGTGACGAACCTGCTTACGTACGAATTGATCACAATGAGGCCCTCATTGTTGATGCACCTAAAGATAGTTAGATTATTGTTAACTATGTAATTATTATGCAGACATTGTATCAGTAATTCGTACTGAATATTTAATTTATATTTTGTGCGCATCTCTATAATTTAATTATTGACTATGTAATCAAATATTAAGATGATGTTCACAAACACTATTATTTGATAATTATAGACCATTAATTAATTATTATAGAATTAAATAATCAAGACACAAATTTTGTGTTATTTTAGAATATAAACTAATTGCATTATTTCTATTAATAAATAAATAAAGAAAAGCAAACTAAGCGAACTCCCTATCCTAGCTCAGCGATTAAGGCCGCACACTCTGTACTCTGAGACCCACGCTCGAATCCCAGGCGGGCCAAACTTTTTTTATTTTGCATTTATTATTTAGTAGTGCATTACAATGGGATAAAAGAAAAAAAATAAAACCATTCTAACCGAAGTCCCTATCCTAACTCAGCGGTAAAGGCTGCGCACTCTCGACCTCGTGGCCCGCGCTCGAATCTTAGGCGGGCCAAACTTTTTTATATTTTTTACAAAAAGGCCGCAATGGCAGGCTCCAAACCGACAGTGTTTTTTTTATATTTTTTTACTAAAAGATGGCGGCAGGGCCTTTCACTGCCGGTTTTGGTTTTAAAACCGGCAGTGATAGCTTCTATCACAGTCGGTTGCTCAAACCGACACAGAAGGCCCAATTCACTGTCGGATGTGTAGATGCTCCTCACATGTCAATAGTGCTCCCATGACCACAACAGTTGGAACACTGCTTCCACCTACCCCGATAACTTTAGTTTAGAAATAAAAATGTACCACGACTGCTAGACCCTATAAAATGGCCCTCGGCCAGGAGCTAGCCTCTCCATGCATGTTGGTTTCAGCCAGGCCTTATCAGCCATGATACAATGTTTTCCTTTCACAACAAACCACAGATATCGTTATGCATCGTAGTCCACTAAAATGGTGCACACATGAGGTACTAGAAGAATGCTACTGAAGATAGAGCAACGTCGAAGATTAGAGATGCCACGAGGTTCACAGAGCCATCCGCTGTGGTGCCGAGCTGAATCCGATGTGCTCTGGACTGTACCGAGAGAAAGGCCATGTACAGCAGAGGCATGGATTCATAAATGCCACCTTATCATCTCCAACCGGTATAGCTCGTAGACCACCTCGGTGCTGTTGTTTGAACCCTAGTTGGTGCAAGAAGAATGCTACTGAGGTGGTTAAATTATAATGTGTTGATACACATTGATGGTAACATTGACCTGTACGTAAATAGGTCTTTGTTATCGTATATGGAATTTTAGTGTAAGGTCTTTGTTATCGTATATGTAACCTATTTCTAATTTTTTGTAATTTTTTGATATATTTCATTACTATCTAAATAAATATATCGTTCTTGTTAAAACTTTCCCACTATAGTATCTAAATAAATATATCCTTTACATATATGCACCTTCACTGTCGGTTCTATTTAGAAACCGGTAGTGATAGCCACCTTCACTGTCGGTTCTATTTAAAAACCGGCAGTGATGTCCATGCCTCCCTATATAAAACAAACTGCCGGCCACATACATCGATCCCACCCACCCATGAACTCTCTCAGTCTCATTTCTCACGTTTCACTCTCACTTCTCAAGACATCCACTCTCTCTCTACGTGATTTGGTCATGGCTCCTGTATTTTTCAATGGTATTGATATGTTGTCTTCTCCAATATTCTATCTATATTCATTTGATCTATATTTATATTCATATTTCTTTGCATTCTACATTTATATATATTCTTATTCCTTGCATTCGATCTACATTTAATTATGTTGCCACATTTTACTTGGAAGAATTTTTTTGTGCATATATTTTATGTTCATATTTTTTTGCCTTTTATCGATCAGGTGGTATGAACAACGGACCTCCCCCACCACAAGAACCAGGTTTCCACCCTGGCGATGAGCCATTCGCTCCTAATGTGGCCATTCTATGGTTCCCTGTTCCAGCTATTATATGAAATATTTTCCAACATCTTTTGTTTTTTGATGCTAACAAATAAGTGTAATTAGTTTAATATCATTGTTGCATGCATATATGTCGCAGACAATATCCCCAATATATTGGCTGCGAACAGCACTTATCTGGTTCTTTATCTCGGACATCATCGAGAACATGGCATCTAATGCAAGTGGTCGGCTATGGATGTGTGAACTCAGTTTTTTCATCCATGTGAGGGGTTTAAATCATCGGAACCATATCCACGGGACGGGAATACAGAGCCCGGACGTTATAAGCGGCCAATTAAGTGCCGTGCGCATCTATTTAGAGGCACTTCGACGTATTTGCTATGATGTGCCTGATTTCTCGTACTTCAAGGCACTTGCTTTGAATGCTGGTGATATCCCCATCCCGCAAGCAAGTGAATGGTTTGCGAGCTACAACCATGCGGATGTGGTAAAATGGTCACTTATACGTGAGTCGTGGTTATTTATTGTTTATTATTGTAATAACATTCTCTAATTTTTTTTTCTTTTTCTCTGCATGCAGATTACGCTATAGGACCTTACCTATGCTGCATGTGGCTTGTGGGCCGTTCTAGACCAAGCTACGGAGCAACTCGAGTACGATTAGGACTTCTGCAATGAAAACCTTGGCTAGCTCACTATAGAAGGACACCAGTACTGCATAAGGATTACCAACAGGAGCAGTGGTCGTTCAGTAGGTTATATCTATGGCCGACCATTCTTTTGGTATTGTGAGGCACGAGAGAGTGCACTCATACAGGCATTGGACTTCATCGATACAAGCGGATACATAATCCGTGACATCAATTACCATATATGGCTATAGAGGCATGTTAGTGTGCGTGGCCCGATCGATTCTAGCAGTGATTCTGATAGTAATTAATGTTTATTTAGCTATGTTTTCAAGGTCGTAGTTTAATTAGGTTCTAATTTTAATATGTACGGCTTTGTGTGTTTAATTATTGTCATGCATGTAATTCGTCTAACATTTGTTGGGCAACCAGAAATATACATTCTGGTGTCATATTGGTCTCAAAATTATTCTCAGGCTTGCACGTGCCACGTGTGAAGGAAATACCAAATTTAGGATTTTCCGGAGATGGTTTGCTACTTTCTGAGGTTTAATTGAATTTCCGCACGACGACACCTATTAATTATAGGTTGAATTGAGTCTACCCACGAAAAGATCCAAAATAGTGCTAAACTTTTACACAGGCTCTAATGTGCCCTAGGGATAAAATTTTTGTGGAGGTGAATGAAAACATCTATTGGGTCCAAGATGAAATTCACCCTCTTTTGTCTCATTTGGCACAGAGAAAATATAATAAATAAAAAAAATGATCAGAAAAACCTAAGATCCTATGTGGGGTCTTAATTTGGGTGTACAAGCTTGCCAAAAAAATTTCAAGCCATTTCGACATAGGCGGAGTATACATGCTTCACAGAGGTACATATGTCCTTTCATCGAACCATGACTATACACATAGGTTATCAAGGTTTCTGTGGTTCATAGGCATTCCGATGTTGTATTGGTCTCAAACTTTTTCTTAGGCTTGCACGTGCCACGTGTGAAGCAAACACCAAGTTTGGGATTTTCCGGAGATGGTTTGCTACTTTCTGAGGTTTAATTGAATTTTCGCGCGACGAGACCGTTTAATTATAGGTTGAACTGAGTCTACCCACGAAAAGATCGGGAATGGTGCCAAACTTTTACACAGGCTCTAATGTGCCCTAGGGATAAGAATTTTGTGGAGGTGGATGAAAAAATCTATTGGGTTCAAGATGAAATTCACCCTCTTTTGTTTCATTCAGCACATAGAAAAATATAATTAATAAAAAAATAATTAGAAAAACCTAATATCCTGTGTGGGATCTTAATTTGGGTGTACAAACTTGCAAAAAATCTCAAGCCATTTCGACATAGGAATACATATGCTTCTATTTATTCAGTATATAAAAGAATTTTTTAATATATATAAACATCACTGTCGGTTTTAAAAAACCGGCAGTGATGAGAAGAAACCGCCAGTGATGCTTGTTGTCACTGTCGGTTTATTTTGAAAACCGGCAGTGATATATAAAAAATTAAAAAAAAATGTGCCAGCCCTCGGGTTTGAGTTCGGGTCTCGGGCTACAGAGTTCAGACACTTAACCGCTGCGCTAGTATAGGATGTGTGCTAAGGTTTATTTATTTTATCTTTTTGACCTTTAGACCGCTTAATAAATTATAAAATTAAACCAAAAAAATTAGGTCGCCCGGGATTCGAACACGGGTATCGGGGGCTAAGTTGCGGGGTCTTAACCATGAGCCAGTACTAGGTATTCGAAAGAAATGGAAAAGATAAGTTATTTATGCTGTAACCGCTACACGACAATCACTGCCGGTTTAAAGAATGGCCCGACAGTGATATACCCCCATCACTATCGGTTTAGACTTACAACCGGCAGTGATGTACCCCCATCACTGTCGGTTTATAATTAGAACCGGCAGTGATGAGCTCTGGTATAAAAGCCCGGCGCGGGTTGAAATTATCCAAATTCATTTCAACCCCGCACCAACTGTTCCCAGCCCCGCGCTCCTCTTCTTCGACGCCGACACCCGTGCACCGCCCCACGCCGGAGCACCCGTCCACCGCCCCCCGCGCCGCTGTTCCCAGCCCTGAGCTCCTCTTCTTCGACGCCGACGCCCGTGCACCGCCCACGCCGGAGCACTCCCCACGCCGTCCACCGCCCCACGTCGGAGTACCACCGAGGCCTTCAGGAGCGCGCGGACAACTGCTTTTCCACCCCCACAGTGAGTGCGTGGCTCACTGCCCGCTAAGTGTTTGATGAAATGAAATGCCCTATGGTTGTTGTCTTCCCAATAGCAGCCAATTCCTATTCGATTGAGTTACATGCTGTTACTCCTTGGTTTAGCTATCCTTATATGTACATGCTGTTACATAAACCAGTTAGTTTTTCCCTGAAGAGATTATGCTACCTACTGATTTGTTGAGGACCTAGTCATCATGGCCCCAAACTGTTTAAGAACCATTAGTGTTATTTGCATGTTGTCCCAACAAGTTATTCCCTCGAGTCACAGCTAAGTGACCTTTTGCACTGTGTGCAGTCTAAGTATTTAAACATTGATCATCAACACCTCTTGACATAGATAGATTGAATATATGACAATGATATGAGCATATCTGTCTTGAATAGTAGTTGCATAATGTTATGATATCTCTGTACTTTGTAATTATTGCAAGCAATGGAAATTAGCAGTCAAAGGTACACGTTAATGACTGTGGATGTCTTATTTGTAACGGTAGGGAGTGTTCTGTTTGTGTAAGAGTTAGATAAGAATTTCTGCTCTTGCTTAAGTAATGATGGATTCTTATCAAATGTGTACATGTATAATCGCTATAGGTAGAGTGTCAATTGATTTTGATGGAATGTATAGCATGCTTAAAAAAGGCATCTATAGATGTTTGTTCCAGAAAAAAAGTTAAAAACAACTTTTAAAATTGGCTCGGCAGCAGCAGCAAGTATGATTACTAAACCATATTGATCTTCGAATAATAAACAGACCAATTATTGAGGTAATTTTTTATCATGTCAAGGATAAAGAACATTAAATAGATTTAGTTTGACCATATAACTTGAATAATAACTCTTGTTCAGTGAGTTACCATTACCACTTACCACATGCCTAATTTACTTAAATGTATAGGCAACCATGGCATGGTATGTAGTGCATGTTGGTCACATGCCTAGGATTTATCGAACCTGGGAAGATTGCTATGCTCAAGTCAATCGCTACCCTAGTAATTTGCACAAAAATACAACACAGAAGCTGAAGCTTTGAGGGCCTACTATAGTCATCCGGCCTACCTTGCAAACCATGGGCAACCGGCCTACTATGGTCCAATGAATGCAAACCATGGCCATCTGCTGGCACTGGAGATCGAAGAGAAGCCACCCGCCGAAGATGTGAAGATTAGGAGAATTGCTCCTTGGTCTTGGAAAGATGTCATACTTTTATTTATGGCTATGGTCATCGCTTTTCTTTTTTAGAAGTTGATGTAGGTTTAGTTTCATAGAAGAGTAGGTGGACTTTGTTGTATGTGGTCAATCAACCAATGAATTTGTTCTAGGTGAACATATGCTATTATTTGACTTTGTTGTATGTGGACTTATTATTAGACTTTGCATTAAACATATTATATATGAACATATGCTATTAGTAGTTGTCCGTGGCCAAAACTAACCACGATCGTGTCACAGCCATGACTCATCGTCGCCTGTTACCCCGTCGCCGAAGAACCGATCGGCAACAAGAAGAGGCTGATATCGCTGGGATGGTAGAGCCGCATGATCTGACAAACGGTGACGGTGTCAATCAGGTCGGTGAGAACGAGCAGCCATGGAACCCGTCCGGTCTGCTCGATCTGGGTCAAAATGACCAAGATAGCCAGGTAACTTTGGTATCATGTGACTATATAGCCACACACGCTGATCAATTGAGAGGGTTATAGCTTACTTGGTGTCTCTAGCAGGAGCCTCTGCCGGCCGAGGGGCCAGAGGGTTCGGGTAGCAGGAAGGCCAGATCCAAGCGAGGCGTGTCAAAGATTGCTGTTGGTAGGAATGCACACTGGCACATTACTGAGTTCGATGAATTCGGGGATCCACTCTCACCGCCTATAGCTTTGACCAAATACAAGACTATCCTTGGTTTACTTGTTAGGGACTTCATCCCGATTAAGTACGGGAAGTGGATTGGGAAAGATGATGACCGGTGGAGGGTTCCCGAAAGCGAGAAGGATTACATATGGGATGTCAAGATCCCAGAGTATTTCACTTTCCCAGCCGAGTATGACAGGGAGTTAGTCAAGAAAAAAGCAAAAGAAATCATGGGGACATGCTTCAAGAATTTCAAGGGGACATTGTACAAGAATTTTGTCCTCCAAAATAAAGAGCCAGATTTTGATGGTGGACAGTTTAGCAAGCAGAAGGACTCCTGACAGGATTTCAAGGAATACAGGTTATCCGAGGAGGACTTAGAACTGAGCAGGAAGAATAAGGAGAATTCGCAGAAAGCGATGAATCCTCATCATCTCGGCTCTCGTGGCTACGCCAAAAGATGCCAGAATTTGAAGCAAAACTTCAAAAGATGGATCGCCTTGCTGAGGAAGGCGTTCAGGTTGAGACCGCCGATTGGGAGCCCAGATCGGTATTATACTGTATGGGGAGAAATGTACGGCACGCTGAGGATGGGAGCTTTAGTTCCTCAAATCAACCCATGAGCGAACTCATCCAAAGGATCTCCCAGGTAACTGAGGAGGTGAGGCAAGGGACTCACACTGCTAATAGAGAGAAAGACATGCTCATCCAAGCACTCAGAACCAAGGAGCACCCTGGCCGCACTAGAGGAACATGTGTTGTTCCTTAGAAACTAGCATTTCCCCAAGAATCTAACACTTACCGGAGCCGCTCAAGGGGTAGAGCGGAACATGAGGCAGAGTATTTGAGGAGACTAAAAGAGATGAAAGACAGAATGGAAGCACGAATTGAGGCGACCGTTGAAGCACGAGTCGAGCAAATTTTGCTATCCAAGGGGTCAGTAGTACCACAAAACCCTACTCCTACTGCCTTTAGCCCACAGTTTAGGGGTCGCAGCAGCTGCGGATCGACCTCGCTCGACGAAGAAGAGGCGAATGTGCCTCATCCGGTGGACGACATCACTGAACCCGTCAATGTCAGGTTGTACATCCGTCAGGAATGGACAAAGTACAAGGTGGCGCTCGGCCAGGCCTGGCCTATGGGAGACAGGATAATTAATGGTCGCCCAATTCTACTGGGGTACGCTCACATCACCATTAACAAAATACTTGATAAGAAGTATAACAAGATACCCATTGAGTACCCCATAGCGGAAGACAGGCCGAAACTTGGTCAAAACAAGGGCTCTCAAGTGGCCTGGCGCAAGCGCTTCATTAAGCTTGACCATCAATTGTCCTCTGATGATGAGGCCGACTGCGAGTCTTCGCCCACCCGCGATGATCACTCACCATCTCTCAACAGAGATCACTCCCCTTCTCATCCGGAGCCATCACCCCCGAGAAGACAGAGGTCTCCTTCTATTCCTCCTCGTCCGACTCCATCTTCATCAGCCCCGAGAAAAGAGACTCCTCCTCCTCCTCCTCCATCTTTATCAGCGCCGGGAAAACAGAATTCTCGTCGTCATCCTCCTCCTCCACCTCAGCCCAAAACAAGATCAAGGTCATCCTCGCAATCGCAGAAAAGGTCCTTGGATTCGGTCGCTAATGCTCCCAAAGTGGACCAACAGAAAAGAAAAAGGTCGTTCATTGGCAGCGTTACCACCTTGATGAAAGAAAAATTTACAGCACACATCTCGAAGGAAGATTGTGTTAGTTTCTTCAATCTCTGTGCCTCACTGCCTTTATTTTTGTTGAAGTCCGAATTCGAAAGGCAAACACAGAATAAATACACTACAACAAGAGACGAAGAAATACATAATAAAGATTTAAGGAACATACAGAAGTACATCGAAGACAACCCAGGATTAACCATGGAAGAGGCCACGACCATCTATTATGATGTACAAGGGACGGCAACACCGACAATGAAGTATGAAAGGGGCAATCTTTTGGTTCCTGCTCATGAGTATAAAAATCTGACAACATATATGCTCTAGTTACATGAATATTACATGGCTCAAGCAACAGAGACGGACGACTTTGGTTTTGATGTTATTATCCGTTCGCCACATGTTTTCCATTATCCTAAAGAAGAGAAGTTCGATGTTGAGTGGGAGTGCTTGTTCCAGCTATACCAGAAACACTCTCGATTTTCAAATGTTGACGCCGTGGACTATGTAAGTACCTACACGCATGATTTTACAATTAACTACTCTCTCGAGACACAAATTGTTAACTTTTGAGCACTTCTCATGATTTTATGTAGGTGTATAGCAAAATTTTGCATTCTAAAAAGCAAATGGGATTACATAGGCTTCTTGGACCCCATGCGAGTCAATTAGAGGACATGTCTAGGCCTCTATGAATGTGATGTGGAAGACCTGAAACCGAGATTGATTGTTGTTTTCGACAAATTCACGATGAAGAAGAAAACCCACATACTTCTAGCTTACAACTGCGAGTATGTGTTCTCGGCTTTTAATTTTATGCTTCTTTTTTCGTTAAGATTATTCGATAATTAGGATTCTGTGATTGCAGAAAACCATTTCGTCTTCATTTGTGTTAATCTTGCCAAAAATCTGCTCGAGGTGTGGGACTCGAAGAAAAAACCATTTCATCATCTGGATGCACTAGTGGCAGTGCTGAATTAGTAAGCGATCCTAATAACATATTATTTTCTAAACACACATGCCGCTTTCTAATGTTTCTCCTTTTAATGTTGCTCAGTGTCCGAAGAAGACATATCGGTGGGACACCGGTCCCATTCAAGGTTGTCGAAATGGAGGGGAAGTACCTATCACAGCCGTCGGGAAACAATGAATGCGGGTTTTATGTAATGTGGGCAATGCTCCGCTATATCGGCGGGAAATCGGAAGAAGCCGATAAGTTGGTGTGTATAATCCCCATTTTATTTATGTCTGTTAATAATTCAACAAAATGATTTACTGTTCCTCTTTGGATATCATCTTTTTTGAACGACAGCGCAAGAAATATAACCACGAAAGACTGTTAGACATGGAGATCATCGCACTGCAATCGGAGCTGGCAAAATTCATCTTAGCCGAGGTATTGGAAAAAGATGGAGTATTTTTCATTGCACAATCCGTGAAGTACAAGGACCAATATGGCCCAGAGCGGCTCGCCAGATTATTGTAAGAAGTCCGAGAAGCATGTGTGAAGTCCAAGAACATTTCTTTTTTATTTTGAGGGATCGAGATGTGGATAAGAACATTTGAATTGTAATCGTAACATTTGTAATGTTTAATATTGATGGACCTGTCGTCTACGTAGCGTATATAAAGCGAAACCCGATTCCACAAAAAAATATAAATTAAAATAAATTATAAAACAATAAAATACGAACAGACCATCACCGCCGGTTAGCAACAAACCGCAGTGTTGTCGTAACCATCACTGCCGGTTAGAAACAAACCGACAGTGTTGGCTTGCTCAACACTGCCGGCTTGAACCATGAACCGACACTGATAGTTACGACAACACTGCCGGTTTGATCCATGAACCGACACTGATATTTACTACAACACTGCTGGTTTGATCCATGAACCGACAGTGTAGGCTTGCTCAACACTGCTGGCTTGAGCCAAGAACCGATACTCTTGAAGCAACCGTCACCGTCGGTTGGCACTACAAACCGACAGTGTTGTTCAACTAGACACTGCCGAGTGGAGCCAGGAACCGACATTGTTTCCTGTAGATCAGTGTCAGTTTTTAAGGACCGGCAGTGATGTCAACCCCCATCACTGCCGGTATGCCACTGTCGGTTCAAAATCCGACAGTGAAGTAGGTTTTTAAACCGACAGTGATGTCCAGATCTGGGATAGTGATAACTAGCTAAATATATCTTTTTAGAGGAAAACTAATTAATATAATAGTATATTGAAGGTAAATAGGTATGTCACTACTACACAGAGGGTCAGCACTCACCACCACCTATATATATATATGGTTGATAACTCGCATTTATCATGATCAACTTTGATTCTTTGAATTCAATCAAAGGAGGTTGGGATCACTATCGGCTATGATTTAAGACAATTTGCTACAGGTAACCGAGCTATGCATGCGGGCATGCAATACTGAGGAACGGTAAAGTATTCAAAGAAATAGCTGTTGCTCGCACATAGCAGCTGTCAATCTATATATACGTGCCGCGCATGCAGCACGTTTTCTTACCCCCTCTCTCTCTCTCTCTCTCTCTCTCTCTCTCTATATATATATATATATATATATATATATATATATATATATATATATATATATATATAAAAGGGTGAGGCGATGCCAGGAATTCCTCCTCAAGTGCATTGTGTGATCTCCCTCCTCATTGCTCATTTCCGGCTTTAGCTTGACGAACATTAGGCGCAATAGAATGATGATGACCATGTTCTTGTGCGCTATGCTTTTCGGATCCCTAGCAATGCAAGCACAATGTAAATACTCCTTTATATAATATCGTCTTTAGTATTGTTGAATTTATTTATATATATAATGATAATGATCTTCGATTATAACCAATGCAAAAACAAAAACTGTAGGTCGTCGCCATCAACTGCTGGATTCGAAGAGTTCTATCACTGCTAGCTAGCGTCAACTCCACGTCATCAGATGAGAGAAAGGTTGTCTTGAATTTTTGCGTCAGCACATGGTGCTGGTACTTCGAACCGGAGTAAGGGAGCACCTGCTACTGCTGTCCGGCTGCTTCCCACTATCAAATAAGAAATTCTCTCATATATTGCCACCCCACAGAACAAGAGTGCAGGGCCAACTGTGCCACATGCACTCCCAAATGCCCACCACCGCGCCGTCGACTTGATCGTGATGCAAAGTAGACTACCGTGTGGACTGTTGAATGCAACAAGCGAGAACAATTATATATGCTAGTAAGTAGCACGATGTAACACAAAAAAATCAATTTGGATGCAGCAGTATTATTTACTTGTAGAGGTGTGTGTCCTTCTCTTGCTTCGCTCAACATTTGTTTCATGATTACATCTAAAAAAATAAAAGGGTTTATTTGATCTACTCATTGTTGCAAATAGCCCGCTATAGCTATTTCATAGGCCTCTGGCTACACTATTGCCAATTGTTTCGCTATTGCCGCTAATGATACTTTAGCACAGCTAAACACCGCTATTTGGTTTAGCTACGAAATTTGTTAGTGCCACTAATCGTGACTAAGGCAAATATTCGCTCCTTACTCCAAAGTAGTATAATCTATGCATATCCATCATTTTCCTTACTTAATAAACAATAGAATAATTATTAAACCCATCGAATATTGAGTGTTGATTCAATATGAATGTTAATAGTAGCCGTGAGTATGTTGATTGGTGTAGTGAACGTTAATTAATTGACATGGAGATATGTTCTCATAGAGCCTGAACATATATTTGAGCATTTGTGATCATGAAATTTACCTCTGTTAAATGTTTTCATGCATAATTAGTTAAGAATTTTCATTCTATTTGTAATAATAGCTAAGTGAAATAGCCACCGTATAGCTCGCTATAGCTTTTTATAGATTTAGATTAGAGGAGGATGCCACTAAATGTCATAGCCCGCTATTTGCAACATTAGATAAACTTCATCATCTATATATGGATCTAGTCCGCTCCTATACCCTTACTCCCTCAACTGTTCAATATTGTGCAAATTACAACACCGCTATGTGGTTTTAGAGGAGGTCTATGAGGGAAAGGTCCATTATATTTCCACATCTTTCAAAATTTTCCCTAGTCGACTTTCCTACGTGCCTACTATTATAAATGAGTTAAAAGATTATTAGGGTAATATGGTAACTTAAATTTCAGCATAAATGGTAGGTGTTGATAGAGCACCAATAATTATTACATTATATATACTCTCCCATCCCAAAATATTCGATGTTAGGATTTTCTGAATAGATTAGTGTTCATTGAAAATTAACCATGTACTCTTAATTATTAAGAGAAAATTCCCTATATGTCCCTAGAAACTTCAGACTTCTGGTCAGGCAATGGCGGCGATGGCGGCGTCGTATCCCTCCTTGGAGGTGTCGCTTCGGAAGCTCGTGCTCGGTCAGTCTATGGCGGTGGCCAGCCTCGTGGCGATGATGGTGGAGGCCTAGTTGAGGATCGGAGGAAGGCGGTCAGGAGAAGGCATTGGCGCGGCGATTGGAGAGCCTCACATCTGCTTGGCAATGGAGGTCAACAGTTTGGTGGAACGGTACATCAGTTGCAATCACGAAGTTGGTGAGGAGGCTGGCATGGCAGGCACCCACAGAGTTGGTGATGTGGCTGACGCGGGAAGTGGTGGCCAGCAGATTTGCGTTGCCGAGGTGACCTGCGTGGTGTGGCGGCGGGTGGTCCCACTTAGCGGTGGCTGTTTCCGGCACAAGGAGGCATTCTGACCGACAGCTGGAGGACTATGTGTGGCACTTCGACCTTCGATGAGGCAGCTAGGTCCTAGAAGCTACGGTGTGCGCACTTGGTTCTCGGTGGACGAGGTCGGCTTGGCGAGTGCCACAGGAAGCTGTGACTTGCAGCATACTATGGTGGTTTGCCCTGCTCGGCAGTGGGCTACCTTGGTGTGGGACAGCGTTGCCAACGATGGTGCAAGAGGTGACGACGGAATTGGAAAGGTTGCGCAGAGCATCTTTTAAGGAACGTCGTCTGCATGTCCCGTTTCAGAGAAGAAAGACATGCAAAGGCTACTCCATCTGTCCTGTAATATAGTGTATTCTAAAAATTTTAAGACAACTTAAGGTAATCCTAAAATGACACATGTACCAATAAATTAATACCAATTAAGCCATTTCTCCTCAAATTATGCTTTTCTTCTTAATAAACTTTGCCTCTGAAGTTTCTTAATAAATCTAGGTATTGACACCTGTAAAATGTACTATATTTTAGTACAAATTTTAGAAGTCACGGTACACTATATTTAAGGACGGAGGGAGTATGCCTCTGGATTTCAATAAAGTTTTTTTTAAAGAGTCAGTGAAGTTTCTGACCACAACAATCAGTTGTCAGTTAATGGGTGTTATTGATCACTTAGGCATGTAGGTGCCTATTAACATTTGCCGAACATCCCAGTTCTTATACACACTGCGTCATTTTGATTCCATGTGTCTTCATTTTTTGAGTTGTCGCAGGCAAATTGTTTTTTAGCAGAGTCGCAGGCAAATTGTTTTTTAGCAGAGTCTCAGGCAAATTGGTGATTTGGTGACCTTTTCAACGTATACGTATACACATGCTGTTAGGGTTGAGGGCCTCACTCGATTTTCAGGGACTCAAACCAACAAGAGAAGCAATGGTGTCCTTGCTCCTAGGTCCACTACTCCTAGGTCCACCAGTGGAGAAACGACTTTTCATCGATGACCAAAAAACATTTAGTCCTAGTTTAAAATTGCAACCAGGACTGGGGCGGGGACCTTTAGTCTCAGTTTATAATACAAATCGGGACTAATTCCACCTTTTAATTAGTCCGGTTGTAACAGTCACCAAGGCATGTCAGTGTGGGTGTGGGACTTTTAGTCCCGGTTTGAGACACAAACTATGACATCTGGCTCATTTTGGAATTTGGCCTATAGTGGCCCATGTGCATGTTAATGAGATATTGTGAAGGGTTTAGTCACATCTTGGTTATTTAGGGTGGGTTAGACCAACATATAAGGCTTCTAGAGTCCACCCTACCATCCCCGGGGCTTTTTTTGTGAAGCGAGGACGAAAGCATAAGTGAGATGGTGAAAGGTGTAGTTCACTAAGCGTGTAGAGTGGGATCTAAGTCGTTTGGACTCTAGGGCGTTACAAATGGTATTAGATCCGATCACTCAGCGTATAGAGTGGATCTGAGCCGTTTGGACTCTGGGGCATTACACGAACCCAGAATAAAGGTACCTTTAATCCTAGTTTGTACACAAATCGAGACTAAATGTGCCTATAGAGTGAATTTAATAGGAAAGCATACCTTACCAATGTCAGATGTGAGAGGTCTTGAGTTTGAATCTCCACACCCCACCTTTCTTTTACTCAATGAACACCTTCAGCCTCAGTTGTAGGAACCAGGACTAAAAATCAAGACCTTTAGTCCCAATTATATAGTCAATTTGGGGGTTAGGAACCCGAACTAAAGGTCGTTTCTCCTGTAGTGGTCATTCACCCTTTTCTTTCTGTCATTTTGGATCCTAGGCGAGGCGCTACACTCTTATCATTTAATTCACTTCTAGCCAAATTGTTCTTTTAGGCGAGCTCGTTTTAGTCAGGATTGTATTAGGGTGGCTTTTTGTCAGATTGCACTATGCATGTCTTGGATGTTGTCATGTTGATCGCCATGTTTGTTACTTGCCTGGTTATAGATTCTTTGCTAGTTCCTTTTTTTAGGGGATTCTTTGCTAGTTCCTGGTTATAGATTTCAAGATCATGGGCTAGACCAAATAATAGGCTAGCACAAGACCTGCAAGTTAGGCCCAGCCCTAAGCACAAACACGGTCCAAACCTTATAGGGCTCGACTGGCATGGCCCCTGCCCTAGTGCCATGCTTAGCATGTGGTAAGGCCCATTGTGGCACGGACACAACCCGATATAATGGTCGGCCTGACTAAGCTTATTACCCGCCTTGTGTATATAATTAGACAATCCTCCTCCCCCGCACTTTGTCCTGCATCCCCAAACCCTAATCATTTTCCTTTTGCGAAGGGAAGAGCACTACTACAGGAATCAATTTGCGCAGCGTGGCCAAAATGGGCTCCGTGGCGGGCACCTCTTTTGCCCGCCACGGTTAACCGGTGGCCGCCCAGCGAGGCCGGCCACCGAGGCGCCCGCTGCGGGAAAAGGGTTTACCACTGCGGGCCACCTTACTTGCCCGCTGCAGGAAATCATTATTTACCGCGGCGGGCGGTATGAATCGCCCACCGCGGTTAATACGATTTACCGTGGCAGGCTCTTTAAACTGCCCGCCGCGGTAAAGAGTTGATTTACCGAGGCGGGCGCTTTATCTTGCCCGTCGCGGTAAAGCCTGTACAAATACACAGCACCACCCCTTAATCTTCTCCACGGGTCTTTCTCTCTCAAACTCATGGGGGAGGCTTTGCCCTAAAATTTAAGGAAACTTTTGATTTGAGTTGAAGGGCTTGGATTTGAGGGAGGAGGACATCATAAGAGGTTCATAAAGGCTCTCCCTCTCTCCTTCCATCCTCTCTCTCTCTATTTCCATCACCTAGAGTTCTCTCTAGATCTAGATCTAGATCTAGATCTAGATCAATTTTAATGGAAAAATGATGTCATGTATTTCTTTAACTTTAGATTCATCATTGATGTATGCTTCATCTTTCACATCGTCATTTCCTCTCTTTTTCATGATTTTGGACATAAAAATCATCAATTTCTCCTAATTCTTCTTTATTTAATGTTGATTGTGACGGATAATGTTCGCAGGTATGATGGATACGTCGGAATGGATGTACTGGATCGATAGAGTGAATGATCCGCGGTACCTCTTTGAATTAAGGAAGTTTATTGCTGCTGGTAAAGCTCACCATGAGAGACTGAAGCGGATGACAACCATATGTCCATGTTCTCGTTGCAAGAACCTGAAAGCCCACCGAGACAGCGAGATGCAAACTCATTTGATCATGTATGGTTTCGTCGAGGGCTACACAGTCTGGACATTTCACGGCAAAAGAGTTGGTGCGAGTGGCGATGCATCTGGAGTGAGCTCTTCGACGCCGACGACGACAGCACCACCGGTGAATAAAGATCCTTTAGGAGCACCCGGCTCCTCATCATCTTCAGCAGCTGCTGCACCAGCCGACAGTGACAACAGTTGTCGTGATTACATCACGGTGGATGATCTAATGCAAGACATGGCCGACGAAGCCGGCGACGGTGGGGATGATCAGGATACTGTGAGCCAACCCGAGGATGTGCAGCTTGTTGAAGATCTAGTCAAACACTTCGATGAAGACGACGTTGTGTTGGGTTGCCCAAAGTGGTTGGAGAATTTCAGAGAGTTGAAGCAGGCGGCAGTTGATCCTCTCTATAAGGACGGCGGCGATTGTCCAAAGGAGTGCACGGCGCTCCGTTTTAACCTCCATATGTTGATGTTGAAGGCTCGTCATGGTTGGTTTGACACTAGCTTCAATGAGTTGTTAAGCTACCTTGCCACCACGTACCCAATGGCTAACAAGGTGCCCGCCAATACTTATCGGGCCAAGAAGCTGATCCGGCCAGTGGCGATGAAGCTTAGAAAGTTTGATGCATGCCCTAACCACTACATCCTGTATCGGGGCAATGAGTATGAGAATTTGATGAGTTGTCCGCACTGCGGCTTTAGTCGGTACAAGAAAAATGCTGGTTATCGCGTGGATGCAGAAGACGAGGGAGGCTTACGAGGTGGTCGAAAGAAGAACAAGAAGGGGGCAAAGAAGAGCAGTGCGGCCAAACAGATCTCGGCTCAGCAGGACGATGAAGAAGAGGGTTACATGCATAGGAAAAGTCCAGCACTGTCGGTGTGGTACCTGCCCATGACCGATCGCCTGCGTGCAATATTCGGGAACCCGGACGATGCCAAGCTCATGTCTTGGCATGCATCAGCTGATCGCCTGAAAGACGATGGCAAGCTACAGCACCCATCCGATGACCAGTAGTGGAAGGATTTCGACGAGGCCTACCCGGAGTTTGGCAAGGAGCCTAGGCATGTTAGGTTCGCGCTGAGTACCGATGGGATGAACCCGTTCGGTGAGCTTAGCAGCTCGCATAGCACTTGGCCCATCGTGCTCACCATGTACAACCTACCTCCCCATCTATGTCAGAAGCGTAGGTACCTTATGCTAACCATGCTTATCTCCGGACCGAAGCAGCCCGGCAACGATATAGATGTGTTCCTGGAGCCATTCATGGAGGAAATGAAGATACTATTTGATGTTGGGGTCCAGATGGTGGATGCATCCCGCAAGGAGAAGTTCACACTAAAAGCAATCATCTTTGTCACCATCACCGATTACCCCGATCTCTTCTCACTGTCGGGGCAGATCAAAGGGAAGACTGGCTGTGTAATTTGCATCGATAGGACCTGCTACACTTACCTTAAGGGATCCAATAAGATGGTGTACACGAGGCATAGACGGTTCCTCGCCAAAAATCATAGGTATAGAAGAAGTATTATGAACAAATACTTTTACAATCAGGACGAGCCGCAGCGTGATCAATCGACGCAGGCTTGTTGGGGGACAAAGGTGTATGAGATGGTCAAGGACATGGATTAGGTGGAGTTTGGAAAGAAGAAGAAGCCGCCTGAAGAGGGGACCAAGCAGACAAGGAAGCGAAAGCGGGACCAGATGGAGGAAGTCCCCGCCACCGTTCCTTTTAAGAAGAAGTCAATTTTCTTCAAGTACCTGTCGTATTGGAAAACACTGAATACACCCCATGCCATCGACTGCATGCACCTGGAGAAAAATGTCTTCGAAAGCACGATCGGTGTCCTGCTAGACATCAAGGGCAAGACAAAGGATGGTATCAAGTCACGGACGGATCTTGTCAATCTGGGCATCAGGCCGAACCTTCACCTGGGACCACCTCAGAATGGTAAAGTCGATATCCTAGGTGCGGCCTGCAACCTAACGCAAGACGAGAGGACAACTTTTCTTAAGTTGCTTAGGGGTATCAAGGTGCCGACTAGTTTCTCTTCCAACATCAAGAGCCTGGTCTCCATGAAAGACCTCATAATGACCGGCTACAACTCACACAACTGCCACGTCATGCTGACGGTGTTCCTACCAATTGCGATTAGGGCTATCTGTCCAGAGTATGTGAAGATGGTCATCACGCGGATGTCATACTTCTTTAACCGCAGCACCCAGAAGGTCATTGATAAGGCTGAGCTACCTGCCCTGAAGGAGTTCATTGCGGAGACCCTTTGCCAGCTCGAGATGTGCTTTCCACCATCTTACTTTGATATTATGCCACACCTAATGATGCATATGGTCGATCAGATCCATCAATTGGGCCCCATGTACCTACACCAGATGTGGACGTACGAGCGGTTCATGTCCACCCTCAACAGATACGTCCATAACCCGCGCTTACCCGGAGGGCTCTATGATCGAGGCATACACAACGGAGGAGGCCGTGAACTGGTGTATGAGGTACATAAGAGATGGGAGGGTGATTGGGCTACCTGTCCATCACCACGAAGGCAAAACCTCAGGGATGGGGTGCATAGGCCGAAAAGTACGCACCGATGTGGCAAACCGAACGGTGCAAGAAGCTCATTATAGCATCCTTCATCAGTTAGTGAGCATGGAGAAATACATTGAAAAGCACCTGGAAGAGATCCGCGCTGCTAATGACGGACAGCGCACGGAGGCATGGGTCCAGAACCATCACAAGAGCAATTTCATAGAGTGGCTCAAAGAGCAACACATACCCCTTGAAGGATGCCCTGATGAAGATACGGAGACCGTTAAGAGGCTTGTGTTAGGCCCATCCAGCCAAATCACCACGTGGCAAGGGTATGATATCTAGGGCTACAGGTTCCACATGAAAGACAAGGACAAGAAGAGCTCGGCATAGAACTGCGGTGTTCGATACGAGGGCGAAGAAGAGTCCACGGGCCAGAGGAGGCAATACTATGGGCAAGTCGAAGAAATATGGGAACTTGACTATGGCCAAAACCTACGCATAACCGTCTTCCATTGCCGATGGGTCAAACCGAATGCGGTTGCAAAGGGATGCTTATGGGCTAACCACCGTGGACCTCAAAAGTATCGGCTACAAAGATGACCCGTGGGTACTAGCAACCAATGTCGCGCAAGTGGCCTACTATATATATGCAGAGGACCCAAAAAGGCATGTGGTTGTGTCCAGAAAGCAGTGGATTGTGGGAGCTGATGGGGTGCAGAGTCCCGAACAATATAACAACTACGCAGAGCTCGAGCTTTTTACCGATCATCCAAAGAAGATTAAGGCCGTCGAGGACCGATTCAACAAGTCTAGGATGATGCCGTGGGCCCACCCCGACGGTGAGAAGAGGACGGTGAAAGCACCTGCACCAAAATGATATATGTATCCCAGAGACATATATGTAATAATATAGCTCGATCAATTGAACACAGCACTACTCTACTACTACTACTACTACTACTACTACACAGCACTACTCTACTACTACACAACACTACTCTCTACTTACACACTACTACTCTCTACTAATAATAAATATCAGTGCCCGCTGCAGTATAAAAGTTTTAGATTAATAATAAATTTTAGATTAATAAGTTTTAGATTGATAATAAATATCAGATTGAATGAGCAAATGCAAAAATATTAACCGTGGTGGCACGTAATGCTTGGCGCCACTTGCGCATCGATTAATCGATGTCATGGCAAGGCGCCTAAGGTGCCCACTGCGAGAAACATTTACCATGTGGGCGGCTTATATTGCCCGCCATGGTTAATCCGTGGCTTTATATGTGTCATTGCTCACCCAAATTTTCTAAGTCTCGCGCCTCGAATTCGACCCAAGGATCACAAACTTAGCGCCGCCACCGCCATCCCGCGCCCGAGCTCCTCCGCGGTGACCCCCGCCCCCATCCTCCTCCCCCGTGCCCGTGCCCCGCCCCGTCCTCCTCTCCCTTGCCCGCGCCCCACCCCCGTGCTCCTTCGGCGCCCCGTCCCCACTGACCTTGGTCGACCACACCGACGCCAAGGGCCGCCTCCTCCCCCGTGCCCGTGCCTCGCCCCGTCCTCCTCTCCCTTGCCCGCGCCCTACCCCCGTGCTCCTCCGGCGCCCCGTCCCCGCTGACCTTGGTCGACCACACCGACGCCAAGGGCCGCCGCCTCCGTCCGCACACCGGAACCCTAGCACCGTGCTCGCTCCTTCCCCGGCTCCATCTCCGAGGTTTGAAACTGTATGTGATTTCTCCCTTCTGTGTCCATTTCTGAGCAATGCCTATTTCTACATGTGGAACTGTGATGAATTGGAACTGCCTGTGATGAATTCGAACTGCTGCCTATGATGCAATTAATTGAGAACTGAGCAGATGCCACTACCAATGATGCCACTGCCAATGTTCAGCTACTGCTCCTATTGTGCATGTTGCCTGTGATGCCTTCTATTTCCTAATTTGAACTGAGCAGTGCCTACTCTTTTTCCTAATTTGAACTGAGCAGTGCATGTGATGCCTTCTATTTCCTAATTTGAACTGAGCAAATGGTTGTCTACTATTGCTGCCTACTTGAGATGAATGGCATATGTGATGCCCTTACTGTGATGATTTTTTTTTGATAAATTGCTATGATGCCTCTAATACGTTATGATGCCTATGATGCGATTTTGCATTCCCTTGCTTCCTTCTACAACAGTGTGAGTGCTCAATTTGATGGTCAAAGACTTAGCCCTACCACTGTGTGCTCAGTTTGAGTGCTCAGTGTCCTTCTACTATATAATACTACTACTACTATACAATCTACTACTAAACTCTACTCAATCTTCTATTAAACTCTGCTAACACTGCTACTACAGAACTCTACTACTATTGTCTTGTTGGCTGCTGTCTTGCTGACTAAATTGAGCAGTTCCTCTACTACTCTTACTCTTACTGACTAAATTTGATTGAGCTGTGATGGGGGTTTATTGCTGCCTATGATGCCAAACAAACTTTGGAGCTGTACAGCTCTTACTCTACTCCTCTTACTCTACTCTACTCTACTCTCACCTCCTCTAGTCTTCTACTCTATCTTGATGGCCGAAGGACTTAGCCCTTTGGGGCTGAATTTTGAAACTATCTTGATGGCTTTTGTTTGGTATTTGCAATGATGATTCTTTTCACACTTCTAAGCTGAGGCAGTGGCATATGCAATGATGTGAACCCTTTTATGCTGAGGCAGCGGCGATGATGATCGAGTGCCCCCGCTAAACTAGGATGGCTTGTATACCAGATACAAGCAACCAGTTTAAAAGCGATGTGATGATGATGGGGCAAATCTGAGCCAACTATTACTACTTTACTACTCTAGTACTACTCTATAACTGTGTCTATACAACTGAAATATGTATTCATTGTAGCTTTCCAATGGTGGAGGAACCGATAAGCGAATGGCACGACCCTACCCCTAGTGCATCATCATCAACTAGCCTCGAGAGCCAAGTGTCCATGACCCCAAGGCCAACAAAGAAACGTCGTACACAGGAGGAAGATGATCCGACCTACCAACCGAGGGACAACGAAGTTAAAAGTGCATGGTCTCCAAACCCTGAACAGATGCCGGTGGTGCCTCGAGAATTGAATTTCGAGGAGGAACAAGTCAGGGACAAAGAACCCCCCGCTCCATCTCCAACCACTTCAGGCAAGTCTAGGGATCAGAGGACAAAGCTGAGAAGGGGGGAACACGGGAGGCACCGGAGGGAAACCCACGGTGAAGTCCATGTGATCCATGAGGTGGGACCAGAGGGAAACCCGTTGTCGCCACCCATGGTCCTTGCCAAGTTCAGCAACCAGGTGGCATGTATAGTCAAGGACAAGGTGGAGATCACTTGGGAGGAGTGGAACAATGTCTCAGTCGACTACAAGACACATATCTGGGGTGAGGTGACGAGGAGCTTCTATTATCCCGAGGACGCCGATCTGAACAAGTGTAGGGAGTGGGTCATGCACGTGGCAGGAAGAGCCTTTAGAAACTTCAAGTCCATGCTGACCATGTACTACCTGAAGCTAGGCAAGTCACCCTGTGTCAAATACACTATGGAGAAGGAACATCACTGGGAAGAGTTCTACAAACAAAGAACAACAGAAGAAGCAAAGCCAAAGAGCGCCAAGTTCAACGCACTCGCGAAGAAGAACCTGCACCCCCACCACTTGGGCATGACTGGGTTTGCTGGTAAGAGGCCCCAGTGGCAGGAGGAAGAAAGGGCTAGAGCTACCGCCGAGATTCCCGATCCGTACGACGGTGTAGACTTGAGGGCTAAGGACTTCATCTATGCCCGCAAGCCGAAGAAGCTCAAGGAGGGCGCGAGCAAGTTCAATGAGCCCAAGTTCGAGGAGGTGGAGAGGGCTCTCATCGAGGCCGCTAAATCCAAGGACAGCTTCGAGGTTCGTAGGGGCCAGGACTTGCTGACCCTAGCGCTGGAAACCCCCGAGCACCGTGGCCGCGTCTGTGGCATGTCGTCGAAGATGAGCTGGAGCTTAGTGGAGTCATGGCAATCCGACGCTGCCACATACTGGTCAAGGCAGAGGTACAAGGAGGGCATCTTTTAGAAGGGCTATGATCAAGGCATGGCCGAAATGATCAGTCGGTCCATAAAAGAAGCCTTCACGAGCAATGACCCAGATATGATGTCGATAAGGTCACAGATGCTTCGCCAGGCTGGTGTGGCCGTGCCTCAAGTTCCACAAGGGCAGCCACTGCCGATGATCGAGGATCGCCCAAGGCACCCCGTCGACGACATCCGGGAACCCATGCGCGTCCACCTCACGATCCCGTTCGGCAGGGCGAAAAAGTTGACCATGGGTGAGGGTTACATGCACCCCAAAGAAGATATCAAAGATTTCAACCAAGACCAGATCCCTGCCAACTATGCTGCCGTGATACTTACATGGTATGCGACCAAATACGAAGAATTTGAAATGGAATATCCAACTGCAGAAGGGGTAACGATCCTTGGAGCTGCCATGGGTTTCGAAGTCCTATGGAACAAGGATGACATAGAGATCATTCTCTCGACGCCGACTTCTACGCTGACGGCGACACCAACATCACAACCATCCGTTGCCGGATCTTGTCCCCCCGATGATCCTGACACGGCGACGGCGATGACGAAGGCAATGGCGGGGATGACAAGGGAAGGAACTCACCCCGAGGCACAAGCCCTCACCCTCGTTCTCCTCCTCCAACAACAAGTCCACCTCCACCTCCCGGCAGTCCGTCTAAGGGCACGAGCAAAGGACCGGGAGGCACGGAGGAACAGGGGGCAAAGACACCGCCTGCTGCCATTGCGAGCACAAGCCACTGTCCTCCACCGCCGACGAAGACTAAAGGCGACCAAGGGCAACTCACATACTCACTTGAGCTCAAAAGGTATGGTAGCGGCGAGCATAATTTGCTCATAACTTTTCTTTGCCATAATATGGTACTAACATTTCTATCCCAGGCCGAGATCACCTTTCCATCTATTTCCTGAATCGGATGATCGCTTCGCCATTATTACGAGCATGGGAAGTTCATGATAACCAAGGCCCAAATGGTCGACGAGGAAAGGTGGGAGACAAGGAGGTTTCATCTTTGGTACATGGAAGCGGCAAAAGCTGGCCTGCATGGTTTTCTAGTCAAGGTTGTGGCGGAGTACTTCCACTTTCCCGGCAAGCGATGTAGAACTCCCCGTGGACTTCCACGACATGTACTGATTCATCATGCGGGAACAAGACCTTGACATCGCCCAAGTCACCTTGTTCTCTATGTAAGTGATGAATTGCGAGTTTCACATATCACACGCCTTTGAATCGGTCAAGACTACTTATATATGCCAAGATGGCTTGTCCTTGCAAAGTTGATGGCCTATATATCCAAGGAACTAAAACTTGATGTTATCTATCTATCTCCAATGCATATTTCTCAAAGAATCATCATTGGTTACCACCTAGATGACAATCATCCAACCATGAAAGACTTGACCAAGCGACAGAGAGAGGCGCACAGGAAGAAACTGATGGGCAATGAGAAGTTGAACATTTCAAGGTACATACTAGGAGCAATGAAGAAGATCGGGGAAATGGGTGTATCCTAGCTGCCTACCACTTTGGGTAAGTCAAGACATGCCTCAGAGAGATAAGTGGGTAGCTAACTAGTATTATTATTTCTCGTCAACTTTTGTATTTTGTTTCAATGGCGCAGCCAAGGCCTCGAGGGTCACTGGGTTGCATTTATCATCTACCCTCAGGATGGCAGGGCCTGCGTATTTGATTCGTTGATAGTGCCAAACTTAAAAGGGTACAAAGCCTTTGAAGATTGCCTCAGAGTGTAAGTGATCGAATGTCTTCTCATATGCGTTCTAATGCCCTCGCCTAATACTAGTACATTTCAGATAGCGCTTATAAGGAGTACATGAAGGATCATGAATGCTATGATCGAAGAACGAGAGAATTTTAAGGCTAAGCATAAGAACCGCATCAAAATCGTACGCAACTTTCCTGGTAAGTATTTGAAAGGTTTAATTGTGCTTTCCGCTCATATGCGTTCTAATGCCCGTGTTTGTAATGCTTGTGTATCGATCATGCAAGATGTGCCAAACAACCGATAGGATCACAAACCCGTGGCTTCTACGCTGTGAGTTCTCAAAAGTGCGCAAGCAAAGACAAAGAAAGAGCTGGAGGGTGCTCAAGAATGGATTGAACTGGTCGAGAGACGTGCAGAGCACCCAACACTCCTTCAAGCAGACAAAGGCGGACATATGTAAGTTTATCTTAGACAAATACGTGCTTGAAGGGGCCATGTTCTTCAATGAGAACAGCCCGCTAGCGATTTTACCGGAGTACGAGAGGCTGAGGAAATGGTCCACGATGATGCGTCCGCGGGATTACACCTTAGCGCATGTATAACGACTTTAATATGTAAATGTAATGAATTAACGATGACAAGAACGACTAAGTGAATGTATATATATGTATATTATCTCATGTGTAATGCCTGCATACTTTTTAAGTTTAATCTGTGAAATCTGGATGTGATTTGAATTTGAATTTATATGGTCAGCTGTATTTTTTTAATTCAGAAATAATTTACCGAGGCGGCAAATAATAAAGTCCGCCACGGCTAATATCGAATATAACCGCCAAGGGCCACAAAAGGTGTCCGCCATGTAAAATAATTTACCGAGTAACGTGCCCGCCCGTGGTAAAAAGTATATTTACCGCAGCGGCACGTTATATCACTTTCGCCATGATAAATCGGTTAACCGCGAAGGGCAAAGCCGCCCGCCGCGGTTAAGCCACGATTTACCGTGGCCTCTAGGCCGCGGCGGACGGCTTTGCCCACCGCGGGAAACCGAAAACACCCGCCTCCAGTAAAGTTTATGTAGTAGCGGAGGATTATACTAAGACTCAACATATATAGTACATCCCTAAATTACTCATGAAAAATGCTAAAATAAAAATACAAAATATTCTATTCTTGCATGGTCTTCTTCCCTAGTGGCTTTCCTCGATGCAACTGATGCTCTAGATGAACAAAGCCATGTTGAATCCAGTGACCAACCCAAAACATTGGACATGCCGCAAGATCCAAAACGCATCTGAATTGAAGAAAGAATATTGACAGTTGCATCGTCGAGTACAGCATAGGATGCAGATTGGTCACTTTCAATCCTTGATTTCCTCTCCGTGACCATCGACGATGAGATTGATGAACGGAGTAATTGTCATCGGTAGTGCCTAGAAGCACCCTCTCCCCTTGCCGATAATGGCCATAAATTAGCCGCCTACCGATGAAATCGACGTCTGCAACAGCAATCTCATCGTGGCAATCATTGAAATCGTCGCAGAAAATAAGATCTCGATCGAGAATCATCTGATTTCGTCGGTAGATTTTTTTGAACTAAACCCTAAGCAACTAGATATAAAATTTGTGGAAAAGAGATAGGTCCCCTCTCCTTATCTCCGGTAGACGAACCGGAGAGGAAGAAGGATAGGGTCCCTAGGCAGCGGCGCGGAGTGAGAGCTGCGCGGACGGTGTTTTCGAGCTGGACAAAGTTGGTATGAGCATGACCGTGAAAGAAAACTATGGAAACCCTAATCATTTCACCCTCTCACTCATGTCTCTCCTACATCAGCGGTATTTTCCGCACTATATATTTGATTTCTAGAATGAAATGAATAAATATATTATCATGAGATTTCTCATATAAATTAATAAGTAGTATAAGTGTGGTTTGATTACTCAAACCACACCCTATATATTTTTCAGTTGCAGCCATGCCTTCTCGTGCCATCGTGCCACTGTTGGACTAGGCCATCATCTCTGATATGGATAGATTTCCCACTGTCTTCTCGCTGATCATACGAGTCACCAGGGACACCAACTATTCACTTGTACAGATTGCACACAACGGTTATTAATTTATACTAGCTCGATCCTAAAATAAATGCTCTCTAAAGATTCAAAATTTGTCCCAAAATAAGTGCACATATGGCTATAGATTAGTTAATTTTAGTTCTTTTAGCTTTCTCTATTTTAAATGTGCAATTATTACATGCTCGATTAGACTTTATAGGGGTAGATATGTAATTTTATTAGTAGCGTTGTTATCCCCAAACTTAGAAGTGCATGTATTTTAGGACGGATTGAGTACTACTTGTTTCTGTTATTATAAGAAAGTATATAATTGGTAAATAAAATGGAACAATACAAACTAGCTAGATTCGCATGCACAAAATTGATGGCTAGTTAGGCCAGTCTTAGTGGGAGTTTCATTCGAATTTCATCTGCATTTAATAAGCTGCCGCGTATGCATTTTGGATTATGTCCATATTTAAGAAGAGAGAGAAGAAACAAGTTTCATAAAAATAAAACTCTCCTGGCACAGTTACCAACTCACAATGAGTCATGAAATTAAATGTTTTTGAAACTATAAAATGATACTATGCATTGAGAGTGGTTGTTTCATTCAACTTTCATTTCATTTTATTTGAGTTGGTATTTTTGGAAACAACGCTATGAAACTCGCCATTGAGACTCTTTCCTTACACAACACTAAGTAGGCGCATGCAGGCTCATCAGTTGTCCGCCGGCGGCCCCGGCCGGTGCGGCGGGATGGCCTCGAAGGACATCAGCTTCTGCGGCTTTGATCACATACACCACCGCCCTGTACTTGTAGTCGTCGCCAAGCCACGGAGGGACGCATCGATGATGAGTTCATAGTAGTAGTCAGGCTGGTGCACTGGCCAACGCCCTACAACTTGGTGCTATCCACCTTGTTGAAGCGCATCACGATATGCAGCTGGTCCACCGCCCAGCTGCCGAGGTTCTGGATGAAGGGGTCCTCAGGGTGAGCCACCGTCCTCCATGGGCAGGGGTAGGGGTCGGGGTCTGCGGTAGCCGGCGATGGCGAGAGGGCGAAAGTGCAGACAACGGAGACGACGGCGGTTACTACACCACAACACCAAGATTAGCGATGGATGATCTGATGCTAAAAACGGCTACAGCGATAGATAATCTGACGCTAAAAAGTTATAGCGACAGACTTCTACAGACAGTGTAAGTCCTATCACTAAAAATCTTTAGCGTCAGCCAGTACTTTTAGTGACAGACAGTCTGTTGTCCTGAATATTTATAGCGACAGATATTCCATTGCTAGTTTTTAGCGACAAATGCTCTATTACCAAGCATATACCGAAAGACCATCCAATGGCCCATGTATTTATAGCGACAGGACAATATAAATATACAAAAAAAATAAATACAATGAGAAAACATGTAGCACATATCACATATCATACCTAGATTCAAGCTTAATATAGTGTCCACATGTCACATGAAGGTACACAAACACATATATATTACATAGAGGTCAATACATGTTACATCCAATTTGTCTTGTACACCATATGCTTGTGTACATCATCCAGAAAAGTGAAGCACCAAAAGAGTTACATGAGTGCAAATCTTTAATCCATGTCTTATCCATGAGTCTTCGCAGCGAGCAGATTTCAGATTATATTTGTTCACACTACAAAATTTCATAACAGAGATCAATTAGAAATAAGATCAGCAACTGACAACTAGCATTTGCATTGCCACTTGGCCACAACATATCTACATTTTTTTATAAAAAAATGGCATGGCTTTGCATATGTGACCATATAAAAAAACTCATGCTTCGATGCGCAAAGACGACAAACTTAGGATACTATCATGCTAGAATAGAAGTTCTGCCATTATTTCGAGTTCAAGGCCGAGCAAGCAACACAAGTAGAAAGCAGCAACTACACATAGAAGAATAAAAGTGGAAGCCAAGTGCAATAGAGATGGAACACCCTGCTCCTCTGTGTGCGGTGTACCAGAAAGTGTGCCACTACTCAAAGTAGTATTTTTCTCAAAATCGAAATAAACAGTTTTGACACATGCTGCTGTGTACGGTGTACCAAAAAGTGTGCCACTACTCAATGTAGTGATTGCATCTTCCACATAGTCCCCTTGGAGCATTGGACTTTCAGACTGTAATATATTATTTTTCTCAAAATCTAATAACCGTTTTGATGCATGCTGCACACTCAGATTACATACTGAAATTAAACACATAGAGGACTGATAGCTGCAGCAGCTACTACAAATCAACTTATATCTTAGTTACTAATGCACATATGCAGTAAAAATTTTAGAGGTAGTGACATTGTTTGGAGGCCCAACACTAAAGACAGTAGTTTAGCATAAGAAATTTGAGATATCTAAGAAGTCAATTGAGCTTATCTTCACTGTTATTGGCTTACTATTTCCCATTCAAACAGGGTCTTGACTCCTAAAGACAGTGGTTCACTAGAAGTTTAGAGCATCCCCTAGGGCTTTATGATGTCCCTCTTCAGTATTAAGAGCTTGTGATCTAAATAAAATATTGTAAGAAAATCTTGGAATAGGAGGTAATGAATGTTATAAGAGATATTATTATTCTAAATCATGACTTGCTAAAAATACAGATTAGTCATAGAACTTTTAAAAAATGTATACTTGGTTACAAATTTTACCTTTTAGTCATGGTGAGTGATAATGACCTAAACTAACTATTTTGTCCTTTTTCTGCATTTAAATAGAAGAAACATTCAACAAGGTAATGCTCATTTGGCTAGTCTAATCTATTTTTCTGAAAAATATAGGTCATATTTCAGCATTTTGTAAATGTTTGTGCCTATATATCTGGTTTGTGCCTAGCAGTAATTTCAGCTAAGAGAAAAAGGATAGAGAAGCTCTGCTCTTATTCAGATAAACAAAACTCTAGTTGTCGAACTGCATGTGTTGCTCACATTATTGGTTACTGGATGGACTTTGGAATCATTGTACTACTCTGCTACAGCTGTCACTAGGTTTGTACACAGTTTGAATGTAAATTTTAGAGACACATACCTGCAGTGCCCTTGAGAGGTCCAGATGCCTTCTTGCAAACCTTCATCTATCACAAATATGTTTAATTAGGAACATTGGTCATGCATCACAGATCAAACCAAAATGAAAATTATGTCAAGTCTAGTTTACCACTATCTGTACTATTTTACCATCTAAAAAGAAATAGCTGCAAACATTTAAACACTACACAGGACTTAGCCATGCTTGGTTCAGAGTTCACTTTGAACTCTGAATAATGATTACTGCTACTGACCATTAGCCATGCTTGGTTCAGAGTTCAAACTTCAGAGAACAATAGTCCGGCTGGCTCCTGCCTCTGTCTGAGCTGGTGCTTGACCTTGATGTGTTGCTGCCTACTGCAGTTTAGACAAAACAGACAAGCTGTTGTTACAGCATAGAACTGAATTGGAGAAAAAAAATGGTATTGTTCCCACTATGCTCTAGATTCAGAAACGATACAGGACACAAGCTGCACATCCAAATTATTAAAAAAGCAGCAGTTTACTTAATGCCTAAACTGTGTTGATCAAACAAATATCTAAAACTTATACATACTACAGTTGCAACTACGTAATCACATAGATCAAACCAAAGAACTTTGACTGTACTGAGTCAGATCAGTTCAAGTTTATTTAGTAAGAGGTAAACATGAGGAATATATTTTCTGAAATAAAGCTCACATTTGTTAATAAACTTTACTGAATTTCAAATCATTGTGAAACAAAATTCAGAATCACAAGAGAAAGATCCAAATTAATCAAACAAAGTAGTGGCTCACTGTCCAGCTTCAACGCACAAGAGATGTACCATGTTGCTACTTCTAGAAGCCAAGATAAAAACAATTCCAAGTGAATTCCTATGTGTTGACCAACCAAAGAGAATCAAACTAATGTTTTCAGTGATTAGCAGCTGATGGTTTGAATAGTTGAATCACAAATGCTTGAAAGTGACATACTGCATAGGAATGGAATTAGTCCCAAGCTACTACTGCTGCCATGTATTTGAATTGCAGTGAGAAAAACTACCAGCGAAAAGCACGAGCTGCTGCTGCACTAGTTAATAAAAACCTGCAGTCTTTAGTTGTCAAGCTGTTAATTAGACTTCAGAGAACTGATAACAAGAACGAATTGTAGCAGCTGCTGATTCTCATTAGAGAGGAATACAACGGCCTGCTACTACTGCTACCAATCTGAAAACCAAGGCAGGCAAAATAACTCAGAACCAAGGCAAGCAAACAACTAAGCCAAGTTAAAGGTTTTAAACTAAACTGATAGCAGCATGAAAGTTGCCTGCAAGTGACAATTACCTTCACTGTTGCATTCCAAATAAGATAACCGAGTTGCTGGAAGTAACGTGCTGCAGTTTTGCAAATTTAAGAATAGAGCCAAACTCTGTAGTTGCAAAGCTGATCACGGTCGAGAAAGCAGACAGCTACAGCTGTTGTTATTAAAGAATAGCTTCTGTTGTTGATATGAATATCAAGGCTGCCGGCTGGAACAATTTTGTGCTCACTGCTGATGGGCTGACCTGCTGCACAGAAACAAATTCGGAGCAACAGTCAGGCACGCACTAGAGAGGAAGCTGCAAAGCTGTCGACAGAAAAAACAAGAACAGCTGCTGCCGTTTGCTACTGCAATAGAGTCAGAGACCCGGCACAACCAAGAAATCAAGAGCAGCTCAAGCTGCAGCCACTGTTCGCCTAAACGGTCGTTTAGCCCGTTTACACACCATGTAAACGCTACACAGTGGTAAACCGTTTCCATTTAATTAGACGTTTAGCCCGTTTAAACGGCCGTTTTGCCCGTTTAATTGGCCGTTTAGACCGAATAATGGCTAAACAGCGAGTGACCGACTGTTTACCGTTTAGCGTTTAGGATAACATTGGCTGCAGCTGCTGGTTTGCACCAAACAATAGCTTGGAGAGAACAACACGGCCTAAACAGCCTAAATTCAACTGGCAGTACATATATAATTACCTTTGGTCTTCCGTTCAGTAAAAGGGATAAAGGAGCATAGATATATTATTCAAAACAAGAACCAAGTACGAGTGCATTCTGATTTTAGTATAAGGCAATTAGCAAAATATATTCATTATGCACATCCATCATTGTGAATTTTTCTACTTATATATGTGATACTACATATTCCACTCATCCTGCAACCAAAGAAGATAACAGACATAAGTCATTCCCACTTTTATAATTTAGAGTACAATTCAATCAGCCTGGGATAAGCATATTTGTGTATGGACCTATGCTGGCTCTGTTTGTTGATTATTTCTCTATGGTTCCTTCCCAGACATGTACTCATGTATTAGAGAATGGAAAATTATTGATATTTTTTTTCTGCTGACCATAACAGCTACATGAACTGCCGCGGGGACCAAACCAACCAAACAAAGAAAAAATAACAGTAGTTCTGAACCTGAAAGTTGAACGAGCTGCTGCAGTTTAACTCTGAACACACGTCCTCATTGAGCTCCAAAAATAAACCTGCAGGTTGAAAGATAATTCCGCTGCTGAAAGAGAAGCTCACCAGAAATAGCTAGTAGAGAAAATACAAACAAAAAGCACCTTCTAGTACAAGTAAGCCAAGCATACAGCACAATTTGCCATTCTCCCATATCTTCCTTCTAGCTTACAAATACCACCTAGGTTGTGTTGTGGAGACTCTATGTCTGAAACATAACAATGTGTACAATATGAGTTTTTCCTCCTACTGTAGTTAAATAGTCATGTACTACAAATAACAGTTAGTTCTGAACTTCAGTTCACATATTTCATCTACTACAAATATTCTAATATAATTGCTACTGCTTACTTATAGTGTATAGAGAGGATTTTGGTTCCATCTGTCTAGTTGAATGTCAAGTAAAGCCAAAGCAAACATCTAATAAGCCCAGTTTTCTATAAGTCGCGTTTTTCCCCCAAATCAGTTCAATACGAACCCTAGATGTTGAAAATCCCCAGACAGTCCATAAGCTTCACCAAATCCCGTCAAAATCCTAATCCTAGGATGAAAGATAAGCTCTTTTCACTCACCGTAAGACATCGTCGTGCTCGCCCTTGGCCCTATGGCCCTGCGCAAAGTCGCCGGCGGCCACCGAAGGGAGCTGCGCCGCCGCCGCCGCTGTTCTCCGGTGCGTGCTCATGTCCAGCTAAGGGCGCTGGCCTAGAGGCCGCTCGACGGTGCCGCACACCTCCAGCTAAGGGCGCCCAATCGTGGTGGATGGCCGCGGATGCGGGGCGCCCCGGGACCGCCGCCGCTGCTGCTGCGGAGAGTGCGGGGGCGATGGCACCGCAATGGTGACCCGGCCAGCTTGCAGGCGGAGCAGCACGAGGCGGCAGCACTCGGAGGAGGGACGCCGGATGGCGAGGGACCCCGAGGTGGCGCCATTCCTTCTCCGTGCTCGGCGTCGTCGTTGCCGCATCTGGCTGCTGCGTGCGTGAAAAGCTGATGGAGAAGGAAATACTCTAGGGTTTTGAGGGCAGACGGTTTTGTATCAACCGAGAAAGAAGGCTGGTCGTCCGATTAGGATCGATGGCTGCGATGAGCTGCACACTAAACGGGCCTACAGGAGAAGCTTGCCCAAGTGGCATTCTCGGCCTGGGCCTAGGTTGGCCGGCTGCATGGCCTGTGCGGCTGCACAGTGTGGTAAGAAAGGCCATAAGAGTATTTCCAAATCAGTTGTTTCATTTATTTATTTCTTAAGTGCCCTGTTTAAAAAAACTGTTTAAGAATAAATATTTATGCACTATTTGATTTTAAATTAAAAAATTATCAACAACAAAGTTGTAGAACTCATGTAGAGTTGGACTATCACTCAGCATTACACGAGTCACCTTATGGTTAACTTGATTCATTAGAAGAAAAAAAACACAAGCCTAAATTCTTCCTAGCATACTGCTTGGCCTCTAAAAGAATTAATATGGACACAATGTGCTCTTGGGGAGGGTCGGATTTGGGAGGGAGCAGAGGGCGGTGGGCACAGCAGCTTTGGGGAGGGAGAGGGGCCGAGCGGGCGTGAGCTTTGGGGCTAGCGGGATTTGGGAGAGCAAGGGGAGAGGGAAAAAAGGCGGCGCTGCCTGGATTTTGGATCTGGGAGAAAAAAATGGTCTAGGGTTTCTCACTGTATTTGTGGGCTAGGCAAAAAATTTGCGCGCGAACTCAATGTAAGTGTTCCCTAAACAATAAGTATGGAAGGAAGCAGTCAATATGAAGAATGTAGCAAATAAGAGCATCTCCAAGAGTTTTCAAAATCCACTCTCAATCTTGATTTTTTGGCAAGATTAAAATAAAAACACTGCTCTCCAACAACTCCGAATCTCAACTCCTAATCTTTTCGCACTTGGGAAAATTTACCCATTCATGCATAAATATACGCGCGCTGGACGTGGAAGAAGAATAAAGAGTAAGACAGGGTTCTCAATACAAATGTACAAGAGAGAAAGAAAGTATAAAAGTGGTTAGGATGATTTGAAAATAGTCTACGATTCCCGCTACAAAATTGTCTTTTATATTTAGGAGTGAGATTTTGGAAACTATTGGAGGAATCCAACAAATATGCTCCCAACTTTTTTTGGGCCATGAAAACTCATTGATTTACCAATTGGAGAACTATTGGAGATCCTCTAACATGCTTCTACACATGACCACAATGTGATTGAAAATACTTGTCTAAGGCACCATTGTTCATTACGCATTAGACAAATTGTTTAGTGGATAAAGAAGTGTATATCCTTTCCTCATCACCAAAGGTCATAATTAGGGACAAAAAACGAGGGCTTAAGAGCCACAGTCTTGATCATCATAATTGCTATAATCCTCGTCACCATCAAAATTGTAGTCTTCACCACCATATTGTCATAATCATCCTCATCTTCATGGTTGTAGTCTTTAGTTTCTTACATCTATATTACCTTATTGGAAAATATGCTTTTAGATAGGAGTAGCAAGAGTTGGCACAGTAAAAAAATCTCTTTATCCCCAGCGGTGACCATGTTGTTAAAATAGTTAATTGTCAATATGCAATCTGCTTGAAACTATTGCATAGACATTTGTAGAGACGCCTCCTTTTTTCAATAGGGACGTCTCAATCTAAAACCGTCTCTAAAAATGGTTCCTTAAACGAGCTACCTCTAGAAACGTATTTCTAAGAAAGTCAGGTATTCTCTAGCTCCTCTACAAATACCCCTATTTTTAGAGGCAGCTCTAGTTCCAGATGGAGAAAAAATTTAAAATATAAATTTTAAATGTGAGAAAAAATTGAAAATTTTAAATGTAAATTTTTTTAAACAACCTCAGATGGAGAAATGACCAAAATCAAAGGTGTAGATCTCAACTATATCAACAAATTTTTAGTTGAAATTTTTTTCATTTGAATTCATTTAGGATTCCAAATTCTCATTTCAAAATCGGATGACTATAGTACGAGGAAAAACAATCTCTCGTATGGAAGTTACTTGTGGATGGACTGGTTAGGGATATATGCGCAAGACATGAGGATGCGGGTTAGATCCTGTGGCTGTAAAGCGTGCGTTTTTTGCGTGAAAAATTAACTTATTATTATGGGATATACGCGCAGCGTCGAGGTAATGCTCTCGACCGATCTTGGTGAAGACGTCGCGTCCATAGTGGTTCAGGTGTTGGACGAGAGCACGCAGCCCCGTGCCTACAGTTTCCTCTAGTCCGACAAAGAATGCACAGACCATGGGAGGCTGCTCCTTCTCCTTCACAGGTGGCTCGGGTTCTTGCAACTGCAAGTTCCCGTACCGGTGGGCGATGAAGTCTAGGTCACCGAAGGTGATCCTCCCGTCTGGCTGTATCTTCTTCGCGCCATCGTCGAAGTTGAAGATGATTCCCATCTGAAACACAATATCAATCTGTACGCGAAAGGCCCCTACCTGGCACCAACTGTTGGATGATTTAGCTCCGGCAATGCCTAGCAACGAATTTGCGTAAGAGAAATCAGATGGTAGCACATGAGACACAACGATTTATACTGGTTCAGGCCATGGTGGCGCGTAAAACCCTAGTGCAATTGGTGCTGCTGCTCTTCTTGTATTTGTATGCTCGGTTACGAGGGCTGTTGCTCCTAGTTACCTAGTAGATGGGATGGAATGAGATGGTGGAGTTGATCCTAATCGCGGGGTCCCTACCCTCCTTTATATAGGCAGAGGAGGTAGGGTTACAATGAGGGCGATCGGCTAACAGATTAGATTCCTAGTTTGTTACATGGAAGGCGCAACACATCGGTTCTATCCTACTATTGATACAACGGCGCCAGACATCGTTGATACGTCGTGATCTCCAAGATGAAAGATTCGTCTAGTCTTCATGGGCTTCATCCTTCGACTTCCTCTGCCCGCTAGATTAAATGACGAGACAGATATATGGTCGGTGAGGGTACCCCAAGCCCATATATCCGACAGGCCCGTTGTGGAACGGGCACAACCCGATATAATGGTTGGCCTGACTAAGCTTATTACCCCGCCTTTATGTGTATAACAAGACAATCCTCCTTCCCCACGCGCTTTGTCCTACATCCCCAAACCCTAATCGTTTTCTTTTTGCGAAGGGAAGGGATTTATGTTAAGACTCGTCATAGTACATCCCCAAATTACGCATGAAAAAATAAAAAATAAAAAATGCATAATATTCTATCCAGATTCTTCCATCGTCTTCTTCCCCAGTGGCTTTCTTTGATACAAACGATGCTCTAGATGAACAGAGCCATGTTGAATCCAACAACCAACCCCAAAACATTAGACATGATGCAAAATCCAATATTTTGGAACCAATCTAAAACGCATCTAAGTCGATGAAAGAATATCGACAGCTACTTCGTCGAGTACAACATAGGATGCAGATTCGTGATCTCCAATCCTTGATTTCCTCTCTACGACCATCGACGATGAGATCGATGACCGGAGTAATTGTCCTCGTTGGTAGTGCCTAGGTAGATAATGGCCACAAATTAGCCGTCTGCCGATGAAATCGACGTCTACAACAACAATCTCATCGTGGCAATCATTGAAATCATTGCAGGAAACAAAATCCCGATCGAGAATCATCTGATTTCATCGGTAGATTTATTTGAACTAAACTCTAAGCAACTAGATATAAAAGTTGTGGAAAAGAGATAGGTCTCCTATCCTTCTTATCTCCGGTTGACGCACCGGAGAGGAAGAAGGAGAGGGCCCTAGGGGGCGGCGTGGGGCAAGAGCTGAGGGGGCGGCGTTTTCAGGGTGCAGCAGCTGACAAAGCTGGTATGTGCCCGTGAAAGAAAACTATCCAAACCCTAATCATTTCACCCTCTGTCACTCATGTCTCTCCTACGTCAGACCTGCTTGTTTGGAAAAATCAGAATCGTTAGGTCATTGTTAGGCCATTCAGAACAACTGAAACCAAAGTTGTTCTTGGGTTAGGCCTGACACGTCGAGCAAAAGCACATGAGTGCCATGAAGTGCTTATATTACTGTACTATTTATAAGTAGTAATGCAAAAAAGAAATTACCGTATTGCATAACAGATATGAATAGATACCAAATTAAGCTAAAGAAATAAATTATATTTATCACACCATTTGCAGAAATATGAATAGCGCTGTCAAAATATTTAAATATTGCCTTCATTCAAGAAATCAGAAATCATTAGCACATCATAATTGACTAACTCGTCTTAGGCTCAGAATTTAGTAAAGTAGCATATATGTTGGGGGTGTATCATATGTTAAGCACCAGCATTGGTGTGTTTGTAGCCCAATTACATAGTATATGGGTTTTTTAGACAATGTTTACGGACAATTGTAGCCTCAAGAGACTCTTTTGTAAATGCAAGCCCCGCTAGGGGAATAATGAAAACCTCCCTCCCACCTCTCTTATAAAAGGGGGAGAGTGGGAAGGTGAAGGGAGATTCTGGCCACTCACTTATTTAGCCCTATCTTTCTCTCCACTCCCACCTCTCTCATGTTTTGTCATAGACCAACAATATGCATATGAAAAATCCTATTACGGTTCCATTCAACAGGTCAGATGAAACAATGCACTATCGTACATGGGGAGACCACATGATTTTAGTCATTTTACCACAAAGCTCATAGAAGTAGAATAGATAACTATCTTTCAAATGTGTCAAAAAATACAATCGTAGTCGCAATACATAGAACCCCTCTTTAACATTCTATCAAATATATCAGGGACCAAATAAAAATAATTTATCAATATATTTTTGTTAATGGATCATTAGATCTACTAGCCTAGCTTGGAGTGTTAGTACCCTAGGCCCCATGAACACTTGAGTCCACATCGTGTCTCCTTGTCAAGATCCAATCCTACAAGCTAGGTACTAGAGTGGTTCAACGTCAGGTTGACGCCCTACATGGTGGCACTCTTCCTCTACGGCGGCGTCTTCTGCTTCGGTTTTGTCGACCCTATCTTCTTCATCATCATCAACACCATCATCCTCTACAACCTCGATAGGATGCCTACTTGCCCCGACAGGGAGGTCAGCGCCACCGTCGTTGTTACCGAGGCGAAGCTCAAGGATTTGCAGCGCTGGACTTTGGACGGGTTGGTGACCTTCCTCACACGCTTCTTCCCCTACCTCGCCCACTGCGAGGCTGTACGCTACCGACTTCTCGCTGACGTCGATGTCCTCGTCGCTGCCTAAATCACGCGTTGGACCTCCACATGAAGAATTTCGGGGAATCATCTAATGCCCTTGTCATTGCCCTCAAGTGGGCCATACTAGCCGCTAGGCACCCCGACCCCGAACATCTCATCGCTACTTAGTTATACTTGTCTGAACATCCTTCCTCGGTGCTTGATAAATTAACCTCCATGGTGTGCCGACGCTCTACTTCTCACCACTTCATGGTATCTCGTGGCTTTTCATTACCCTCGTCGCTGCAGCTTCCTATATGAGCAGCACATGTGTTTTATATTGGAATAGTTGTTAATAGAATCAGATAATCTATTTGTTACTACTAAAATGCAATGACAAATGTTTTATGTATTTGACCGTTGATTTAATATATTGATATGGGCCTTTATGTGATGTTAAATGGGCTATCCTAATTTTTTTTGTCTATATGGACTGTTAATCTGAGGTGTGCAAAAATAAATTGGCCAAAAAATAATAAGTTTGTGGGCTGTTAATATGAGCTTAAATAGAATTGGGCTTGGCCCATTATAAACCAGCTTATCTTGTAGGCTTTTATAGGCCACATTTCAATTTTATGATGTCTCCAGAGTTCACCACCGCAGTGAGCCATCCTACGTGTCATTTGCTTACATGGGAAGGTCTAAGAACTTGTGACATAAAATCAAATGCCATAAATGTTTGTGACATCCAAACTCAATGCCATAATGTTATGACATGAACAGCATGCCAATCTGGTAGGCGTAGATCCAAACTTTGATTCTGGTGCTTTGATGAGTATCACCGCCATATTTCCTACTTCCTTGGGCAGGGTAGGTACTCTAGACAGAGGTCTAGACACCAGTGTATATGAAGCCTTCAAGGCCACTGCTGTCGCAGCACGCCACCATGAGCTAGATGATCAGGTGAACCTTCTTGTTTCATGTAACCACAAGTTGGGTTCTGTATTGTCGCTGCTTCACGGTGGTTGTCAGCTTTCCTCCAATAATGTACAGCAAATGGTGAGGCTACTGTGTCCTGAATCTCCCTGCAGTGAGTGTTGATAGTCACTAACACCCATTTTGACTATCAACTTTTCACCCAAAAGCAAAGTAAAGTGAGGTAAATCATCATCACATGTGCTTAATTTGCTTTATATTTCACCTAGTTCCACTTTTACTTGGAAGTTTATTTGTATGCAATAAATTTTCACAAAAATGTACAAAACAAGTGCATAGGAGGCAAATGGACATGGCAGAGGGGCTTGGGCCCACATGGCCATGACGGCCGATGCCAGGTGACGTCGCCCGATGCCCCCTGGCCCTGCCACATCACTGATCTATGAGAGAAGCTAGGTGGCACCCCCAGGAGGCCTCCCACACCGTTGATCAATGTTGGTTTGATCCAAAGGATGAGGTGAAGCTCCCTTGGATCCATGGGCTCACTGTCATCCACTTGGAGGGGCCAAACGACCTTCTTACCGCCTTACCTGCCAAAGCAACCGACTTACCTGCATGAAACCGCCATCAGAATCTCATCTAGCACCCCATTGGATGGAGAGGCGGTGCCAGGGAAGGTCGACTGATGCCCCTAGGTGTCGCCCGACGCCCAAGGCACCCCAACCAACCTTCTTAAGTGCCTATAAGTATCCCTGCCTCCTCTACGCACTATAAATGGAGGTGTGGAGCTCGGTGGAGAAGTGCCCCATACATTCTCAAGCATTCCAAGCTTCATCAAGTTCTCTAGCTTAGAGTAGCTCTAGAGTAGTAGCTTAGTAGTGGAAGTAGAGCTAGAGCGGAGCTTTTTCGAAATCTGGAAGAGTCTTGTGGGTCTGGTATGGCTCCTTTATAATTCTTTCATTTAGCATTTACTTTATTCAATACTTTATTTCTAGTACTTTATTTAGTATTGTTGCTTTGCTTTGTTCAAGTACTTGTTCATTATTGTTCATCATTAGTGAGCTTAGGTGCTTGTATCTTGGCATTAGTATCATAGGTAGTTTTTGTTTAGTTAGGTATTTGTTAGAACCAGTTCCACCGTCTGGTTAGGGTAGGTAGTTTTTGTTTAGTTAGTTATTTGTTAGTACCAGTTCCACCATCTGGTTAGGGTACTTTGATCCCATTTTATCGGAGCTCAGATCAAAGTAGTAAGTTTATAGATTAAGCGCGGTGCTTAGGCTATAGATTACCTATGGATACTGCTAGGCCTCCGGATAGATTGTGGTAGGTGGCAGGTTGTGACAGTCCTCCCACTTATCTATTTTACCTCTAGTTAGCTTGCTTGCTTGTTTACTATTCACTTCTCCCATCCATCCACCTTCACCCAACATTTCCATTCACCACTTAGGCTAAGGACCCTCTGCCCCTTTAGCATTTGTAGCCACCTACGTTAACTCAGCCTCTCACCTTCCTTTGGGAAAATATAAATTCGGCATTTGGTTTTCACCAAGCGAAGTGCTACACGATAGTTCTATGCGCTTGCGAAATTTCACCTATAGACATACGAACCATCAACAATGACCAGCCACTCTCCCCCTTCCCCCTTAAAACATATTTATATGAGCATACAACCCCTTCCCCCTTAAAACATATTTAGATGAGCATACAAGGGTATCCAAAAAAATTAATGCCATGTTGAATGCACATAGCCACCATTCTCAAATGAGTGTACCAGGTTCACAATATATATTGTTTGAATAGTCAGGTCTCAGGCCAAGTGTACTATCCCGGGTAGCACATTTGCTCCTCACAAGTGACTTTGAACACATGTCAATTTCATAGTGACTTGTAAATACACACAATTTCAAGTTGGTGAAGCTTCTGAGCTATTTTTGCTGAGCTTAGCAATGATGATGATGAATCTAGTGCACGGTCCTTTTGCTAACCTATCTTAGTCCCACCATCTTGTTTAGGTCTATCTTAACAATGATAAAATTATATATTTCTTATATCTCACTGCTTATACTACAATCTAAGGATAGTGCAATGTTGACGGTAGTTAATGTCAATCATAAACCGTCAATATATCCTACATATATGATTAAAATGGATCATCAACATAGGTATAGTGTTTTAAACTAATTAGTTCCACAAGTTTTGGTGATTTTGTGACTGTAGGAGGATTTAATCAGAAAACAGTCAATGTGAACCTATTCGTTAGAGCAAATCATGATCATCTGTAACGAAACCGACTTAGAGGACCCCCAATCCATCTTAGAAGGTAAACCGCCGAAGATTGACCTAAGGTGTCAGAGGGTGGGGCCGGCCAGCCCCACCTGTAGGTCGGCCGGCCTCCTGGCCCCACCCGTCGGCTCCTGCTTCAAATGACGGTTTTCCACCGCCTCTTAGAGTCAATCTACGCCTGGATCAAGGTCGGTTCAGATCGAGGCTCGAGATGATGAGTTGCCAGGGATTCATGGGCCCACAGGATGCTTTGTGACCCCTATAAAAGGACCACCCTACCTCCTCCAGAAGGGATGTCAACAATCAAGAGAAGAATAGTCCACCACATTAGGTGCTATCCTTTGTAGATAGAAAATAGTGAGATAGAGAATGAGCGAACAGTTTGGAGGAAGTGTCGGCCTGTCAGTGCTCTCTCTATGGCTTGTACCTTGGCGGATTCAAGTTCTACTTGAGCTTGCTTCTAAGACATCTCTGGTAATCAATTTCTGATTCAAGTAAGTATTGTGTTTATATTGTTCATCAGGATTGCGACTCTTTTCAGTACTTTAATCCTTGTAGCTCTTGGGTTAAAGTAGTATTCGTAGTATAAGCGTGGTGCTTAGACTTCGGTTACTCATGGATGCACCCTGCATTCCGGATCGGTGGTAGATCGCGAGGGTGATAGCCTCATTGAGTCCTTTGTAGTCCATCTCCCATCTGTAGGCCAAGTAGGACCCAGTTACTTCAGAATAGCATACTTTTTTTATGTTTTTCCTTAGTAAGGTCCCCAATTGAACACTAGAAGACATAGCTTACCAAAGTTAGAAGTAGAAAACCTTAGTAATCCTCTCTACGCTCTTGTTTATCTTTAGCCTTGTTGCTATCCCTGGTTAAGTTAGACTTAGTTAAACTCACACATGTTTCCCTGAGTTCGATATTCTGGAATACTTCTGGTGAAAGCTACAGCGGTATCCGTACGCTTGCGGATTAATCTGTGTGCGTCTAAAATATACCAACATACAAACAATTGAAGAAAATGTTCATGGGCAGGAAAAGGAGTTTTGAGAAGATGGTTTCTAAACAACATCCATGCGAGGAGGAGCCTACAATGATGAAGCCAAACTACACTAACATGAGCATCATTTGGCACAGCGATCTCATAGCAGATGGGATTGTAGGTCTGAAGGAGGATTGCCTTTAAGCTGACGTGAGTATCATTTGACACAGCGATCTCATAGCAGATGGGATTGTAGGTCTGAAGGAGCCTTTAAGCTGATAGTTTGATGAGCCTAAGAGTGTTATGGATTTTAGATGCATGGTACTCACAATGGATGACTACACTATCAGCGATGATTCTATTACTACATGGTGCATGACTAGGATAACCAAAATAGCTAAATGATGCATCTTCCTAACCTTTCACTACTAAAGATAGATGATATATTCCCAAAATCTTAATTACAAAATTACATCAATCTAGATGAACGATGGAAATACAAACCAACATAAATCACAATGTCGAACATTTCATAAATGTACATCAATTTTGTATGAACACATGACCGGTATTTTGTTATGTTGTTAAAATCCAATAACATTTCCCTGCATTTATTAAAAATATCCATTGTGACACTCATTGTTAAAAATGTAAATGTATACATGGAAGCTACTTGCCATGCAAGATTCTAGAGCTAAGTTCACGGCAAAGAAAAGAAAAAACTAGAAAAATATAGGAGGCTTTGGAGACTAAAGGTATAGATATTGCCATGCATATGGATAAGGTGATGGCAAAGTGTGGAATAATATTGTAGATGGTGGATATATAGCTCACCATGATATATGGTGAGTGTAGAATATTCTAGAACTAGGATATTTTGTGGGGAGTGTTTGGATGGTTGCCGCTCGGCTCAGCCTGGGCGTTCGGTTTTAACCGTTAATTCGGTTCGGTTTATTCGGTTCCAAGAAATTTCGGTTTTCCAAACTCAAGAACCGATCGGTTGGTCTGAAAATCAAAAACCGATAAGTTCGGTTTCGGTTTTTAATTCGGTTTTTCGGTTTTTAACCGAGCAAACCGATGGAAGGAATCAGAAATTTAACGTACACAGCAATACACGGCACACTTCAAATCCATGGCGGGAACTTGACGAGGGCTGCTTGCGCCGCCATCCCCATCCAAAGTCCATCACCGCGGCGTTCCTTGCAGGCCAGCGCAGCCGCCCACGCCCACGTCCGCAGCGGCCATGGTCGCGCACCATCCTCGCCCTCGTCGGTCATCCCGCGACCGGGATCTGCGCGGCACGCCGCCATTGGCCCACCGCAGCTCGGCGAGTGGCGATGCTAGCCTCCATCCCGGTCCGGTGTCGCGCCATCGCCAGCCGCCTGCACCACCGCCGCCGCTCTCCATTATTTGGATAGGGTTAGGGACGGACGAGTGGTGCCCGGTGCCTGTTGTTGCGGTGCTGGGCTATATTCACGTGATTTGGAGACTTGGAGTGTGGTGGGTCTCGCTGGGCTGGGCTGCCGCTTGCTGCTGCGTACTGCGTTCGCTGAATGCCTGAGTGGCTAGCTTGTGGCTGCCGTTGAATGTTTCGGTTGTTCGGTGTTTCGGTTGAGTTGCAGCTAGAAACAGAAATATAAACCGAAGACCGAAGTTCACAGATCTTGGAACCGAAACCGAAACCGAAAACCGAAAAAACCGAAATTTCGGTTCGGTTCGGTTCGGTGCGGTTCGGTTCGGTCTTCGATTTTGGGTGTAAATGTGCCCACTCTGACGCTCGGCACCAGTCCAATGAATAATATGTAGGAGTGCACTCCACCTCCAAGGTGACAAAGAAACAAAAGTCATTTGAAGAATGGCATAAGTAGCCACAATGGAGAGTAATAAGTAGCCACCTTCACGGATTGTCTATTTGACTGCTCATGTAGTTGTGTGCTGGTGTGTATTATTCCACTTTGACCTAGTGCTACTGTAGTGATTAGTGACTAGTGAAGTGTGAAAATCCAAAATGTTTTTGCCAAGTGCATAAATGCTGCTGTGATATTTGCTATCTTTTTCCATTTTCAAATGGCAGCAATTTGTGATTATTAACAACTACTACGGTGATCTAAAATTACATTTTAGATATTACTGCTCTAAATATGAAATATAGTTACTGAATCATTGTAGGTTTAAGTTATCTGAATGAGATAAATTAAAGATAGAATAAAGGATTATAATTTTGTTGAATTATCTATAGGTGGGTGATCTTGAGAGGCACAAGCACCTGCTCTTTTGACATCCTAAAATTCACATGTAGCGACCAGATGTGGAGAGGAGGTGCAGATATAGTTGTTTCTTAAAGTTATTATTAATGTGGTCCTATGTTCTAATTTTTTCTATCCTTCTATAGTACGATATGCCGGTGATTTTGAATTCTGTCTCGGTGACATCAAAGTAAATTGAGACAAGTTACTTGGTGATCTTCCGAATCAGCGTATCATTAAGAAAAGAAATATCTAGCATGTATCGTCAATTTGCTTGTTGCAGAGTGTTTGTACTGCTAAATATTTATTTTCTTAATAATACGCTGGTCCCATGAAGAGTATTAGATATTTTACTTGCAGGGAGTGCATCCAACATGCATTCGCCAAGCATATGTGTTGGTGATATGTACCTAGGGTAGTCAGTGATGTGTACCTAGGTACCATATAGCCACAGCCAGGGTACCTCATCGGTGATATGTACCTATAGGGTAGTCAGTGATGTGTACCTAGGTACCACAGCCACAGCCAGGGTACCTCACCGGTGATATGTACCTAGGTACCTCGCCACAACCATAGCCAGGGTACCTCACCATATGGACATGTACCCAGGGTACCTCACTGCATGGACAACAGCCTAAGCCCAAGAGGGCTACACGTACTAGATGCCCAAACCAGTCAGGGTACCTCATCTACTTGGTGGAAGGCATAGCAAGATGTACTTAGAAACCAACTCTATATGATAGATTTTCTAGTAACGAACTTGGAAAACCGACATGCAAACCGATTGAGACTCTATTTATAACCCCCCCACCCCCCTCTTGCTGCACTTTCTCCTGCATCCCCAAACTCTAATCATTTGATCATTTCACCCTCTTTGTCGCTCCCCAAACTCTAATCATTTTGACCTCTTTGTTGCTCCTGCCTTCTACATCAGCGGCATCTTCCTCGCGCTATATATTTGTTTTGTAGAATGAAATGGATTGATCCATCATCATCAGATTTCTCATAATAAGTTAATAATTAGTATTAATATGGTTTGATTATTCAAACCACACCCTATATATTTTTCAGTTGCAGCCATGCACTCATGCCAGGGTGCCACTGTTGGACTACTAGGTCTTCTCGCTAATCATACGAGTCACCAGGGACACCCAACTATTCACTTCTACAGACAACAGGCTGCATACAATGGTTATTAATTTGGACTTGTTTCTGTTATTATATGACATAAATGATAAATAAAATGGAACGACAGAAACTAGCTAGATTCGCATGCATGAAATTGATGGCTAGTTACGGAAAACTACGTAGCCACATGCAGGCTCATCAGTTGGCCGCCGGCGGCCGGTGGCTCGGCGGGATGGCCCCGAAGGAGATAACCTTCTGCGGCTGGGTGAAATTAATCACGTACACCACCGCCCTGTACTTGTAGTCGTCGCCGTCGTCGGGGGTGCCGCGGATGGACGCGTCGATGATGAGCTCGTAGTTGCGGGTCATGCTGGTGCACTGGCCGACGCCCTGCGCCTTGGCGCTCTCCACCTTTTCGAAGTGCATCACGGTATGCTGCTGGTCCACCGCCCAGCTGCCGAGGTTCTGGATGAAGGGGTCCTCGGGGTGAGCCACCGTTCTCCATGGGCAGAGGTAGGGGTCGGCGGTAGCCGGCGAGGGGGCCAAGGCGCAGACAACAGCGGCGACGATGACTGTGACGAGGAGGAGGCTGCAGGTGTTCATGGTCGTCATGGCTTCTACTAGCTGTGGGCGTGATCAGGGAATGAAGACGGAGGGCACTTAAATAGTGCTGCTCCAAGACAACATAAGGTATATGGTGCATGCATGCACACAGGAATCAATTGTATCCATATCCGTCTAGCTATCTACAATTTTATTCAAATCAATGCTGATGTGTGTGGTACTGTGAGTTAGCCATCAGTTAAAAGCAATCAATTAGTCGGATGGATTTCCAGGTAAATGCTAATGGGGGATTCGATTTCTTGATTTATATGCCTATTATTAGGAAGAAATTAAAAGATTATTAGGATATTATGGTTAATTCAAATTTCAGCATAAACGGTTGGTGTTGATAGAGCAGTATAATTACTAACTTCTACTGCGCTCTCCATCCCAACATTGTATAATGTGATGAAATTTAATTAATAAAATGATTCCTAAATAACGAGTACTAGCAAGCATAGATATATAATATGGATTAAACTTAATAAAAAGATGTTTAAATAACACGTACCAGCAAGCATAAATTGATTATATAATGTGGATGAAATTTAATCATTATTTATTATTTTCACCAAGATGACCCAATTATAAGCACATAATCAGGGCCCAAATAAGGCGTATTTGAATACATGAAACAGTGTCATACCGGGCATAAGTGCATTTTCTTATGTTAGAGGTATTTTGGTCATTTTGTGTGTTAGTTAACAGTGTTAGCCTTCAAACTAACGGTAATATCATATAGAGAATGAAATTCGAAGACAATGTCAAATAGAGAAGTCTAAAGTTTTCAGGTCATAAGTTTAATTGTGTCATACATGGATTGTTCTCTATTATTAAGTCATATTATGAATGTATATTACATAATGAATCTCATCGTAATTATTTGGTATCATAAACATTGATATTCTTTTATATAAAGTTGGTTAAACTTAAGATGATTGACCACTTCTAGTAAGTTCTAACAAAACTAGAATGACTTTGTCCTTAATACCGAGGGAGTACATATATGTATCTGTATGCTACAAATTGTAGCCTTCCATGTAAAAACTAGAATGACTTTGTCCTTAATACCGAGGGAGTACATTTGAACACTCATTGAGTTTCTAAAATCCACTCGCAATCTTGACTTTTTGGCAACATTGAAAAAAAACTGCTATGCAACTACTTCAAAAAAAATATTTCCGCATTTGGGAAAATCGACCCCTCGTGTGGAAATATACGTGTGTGTATCAATCAGCCAATCTGATGGGGAGAATAATAAAGAGTAGACAAGGTTGTCAATAAAAATACACAATTCTAGGATTCCTAATGCAAAATTGCCTTCTATATTAGGAGTGAGATTTTAGAAACTGTTGGAGGAATCCAACAAATATGCCCCCAACTCTTTTGGCCACTAGGAAAACTCATTGATTTGCCAATTGGTGTTTGTTTGAACAATTAGAGATGCTCTAACATGCTTCTACATATAACCATTATGTGATTAAAAGTACTTGTCTAAGGCAACATTGTTCATTACACATTAGACAAATTGTTTAGTGGATAAAGAAGTGTATATCCTTTCCTCATCACCAAAGGTCACATAATCAGGGCCAAAATCATGAGTGCCTTAAGAGCCATAGTCTTTATCATCATAATTGCTATAATCCTCGTCACCATCAGAATTGTAGTCTTAAAAAAAACATATCGTCATAATCATCTTCATCTTTAGTCTCTTACACCTATATTCCTTATAGAAAATATGCTTTTAGATAGGAGTAGCAAGAGTTAGCACAGTAAAAAAAATCTCTTTATCCCCAGCAGTGACCTTGCTGTTAAAATAGTTAACTATCAGTATGGAATGTGCTTAAAACTATTGCACAGACATTAGCGTACTTCATGAGTGGTACATGACACTACTAAAAAGTATTTGTAGAGACACCTCATTTTTCAATAGAGGCGGCTCAATCTAAATCTGTATCTAAAAATGGTTCCGGAAATGAGACACCTCTAGAAATGCATTTGTAGGGACAACCGATATTTTCAGCCGTGTCTATAAATGTCCCTATTTTTAGAGGCGGCTCTAGCAGCCACATCTACAATGGATTTCGGGAGGTGACTGGATCAAGAACCGCCTCTAAAAATAGGTGTCGTACAGTAAAATTCATAATTTTTTCAAACTAAGTCGGATGAAGACAAACTTTATGTCAAAGTTGTAATCTCGAAGAGATCTATAACTTTTTAGTTGACAACTTTTTCATTTGAAATTATTTAGACCTAGCAAATTCTATTTGAATTTCAATTCGCACATTTTGAAATTCAAATGTTTTGAATTTCTAAACGACCTCGATGAAGTAACAACCAAAACCAAAATTATAGATCTTGAAAATATATAAATCACTTCAGTTGAGAACTTTTTCATTTGAAATATTATATTGTCCAAAAAATTGTTTGAAGTCCTTATATATTAAAATTCAAAATTTTCAAACAATGTCAGATGGAGAAATGACTAAAACCAAAGTTATAGATGTCGAATAGTTACAAAACTTTGTAGTTAACAACGTTTTCGTTTGAAATCATCTATCCAAGAAAAAAATATGTTTGAATTTCTCATATTTGAAATTTAAATTTTTCAAACGACTTCAAATGAAGAAACGACCAAAACCAAAGTTATAGATCTCCACTATATCAACAACTTTGTAATTGAATTCCAAATTTTTATTTGAAAATCAGATGAATGTAGTATGAGTGAAAACAATCTCATATCGATACAAGTGACTTATGGTTAGGGATATACACACAAGGCCCGTGGTAGGGTCTTGCCGGGTCATCAGCGTGTCACCACCCCTCGTGTCATGGCCCACACAACTGGATGGTTTACAGTGGGCCGGCCAACTGGATGGTTACAATGCACGTATTATCTCCTGTTGGGCCGGCCTATGTGCGGCAATGGAAGTTTGGTAAGATAACACAGAATGGCCACGTGGGCCATCAAATAGTTTTGTTGGCTGGCCAACAGCCTATAGCGAGGGAAAAAATTTATAACCACAACTTTTATTATGTAATACTATGTTGATTCTAACTCTGTTTGCACCAATATTACATTTTCTATTAAAGAGTATTATAAAATGAGATCCACGTTACATGTACTTAGTCAACTTTAATACTAGAATGTGCGGCACATTTTAAATGTTATAACTTATGTTTGTACTAATGTGATAACTTGACTTAGTGACTTACTGACATAGCTACTAGTGTGCGCCATATGATCTACCTGAGGACTTTGTGACCTTGGTAGATCATCTAGTGAGCCAAACTAGACTTTGTGATTATCTAGTTGACCAAGTCTCTATGATGCACTGTACCATATGATTCGGTGGGACTGTATGACCCGCTAGTGTATCATATGTTGAAGTAAGTTATAGAATATTCTCTATATAGTGCCACCATATGATCTGCCGGGGTCCTTTTGAGCCGCAGATCATCTGGTGCTCACTGTGTGTGACAACTTGTTCTAATGGCTAGTAGCTGGTGGCCCCCTTCACCTTCTCTATATATATAAGCGCTACTCCTGACTCATTTGGAGTTGCACTTCAACCCCATTTTACCCTACTCTTAGAGAAAGAGAGATAGGTGTTTGTGAAGCATTTGGAGAGCTACACAAGCCAAGAAGTGAGATTTGAGTGTTAGCCCGGAGTGGCATTAGCGTTCTTGCTCAACTTTTTCTGAAGTTGAAGCTTGAAGACTTGTTACTCTCTTAGTATTTGGCAACACCTAGATGGCCCCAGCGAAGGACTTGGTGATCTTCCTCAGTGGATCTATTGTGAGGAGGCTCCAAGAAGGCTTGTATATGCTATTAAAACCCACCACCCTAGAGTGATGAATGGGTATTCACTATGGGATAGGCGTGTAACAATATCTTTGTTAGGTGCTCCAACATGGTTAGGGGGTCATGGCAACAACTAAATACCACAGGAAAAAGTCAGATTGTCTCTTTTGTCTTGCTCTTTTATATATACTTGCTTTACTTTTATCGGTTGCAAGTTCCATTCACTGCTGGAAACTCGCATTCTTCTGTGTGTGCGAAAACACACAGCAAAATGCAAATACCGTCAGAAAAATATTTTTCTGACGGTGTACCCTCAGAAAAATACACACGAAAATATAATGACAGAAAAATTCAATTGTTCTGTGTGTTCGCCGTCAGAAACAATTTTCCTATGGGTGTTACACGCACAGAAAATTATGTTTGGCCAAATTAAAAATAAAATTTATGTGCATTATTCCTCACAGAAAAAAGAAAAACCCGATAGAAAAATCATTTTTCTGTTAGTGTTGTCCCGTCAGAGTTGCAGAGGTGCACTCACAGGAAAAAATTGTATTTTTCTGTCGGGTTAGGTGAACGCACAGAAAAATTGTATTTTTCTGTCAGGTGTTAACAGACCACCGACAGGATAATATACACTTACCCATGCAGCAAATTGGATACAATAATTATTTGGAAACAGTAGCAACTGCATATTAAAATATGGACTGTCCATACAGTAATTTCATCACAACATATAAAGATAGAGTCCAAATGTTCAGCACATTCATTCATAGCATCCAGGCTACATGTAGATGATGTCCAAATGTTCCGGCATCAATACATTCAAAAGCATTACCATCTCATCTCAGCAGTTCATGAATTTCACTACTGATAACTATTGCACTACTATGCTGACAACCAGATCGACGTTGCTATCATTGAAAATGGGCAGCTCTTAGCTTTTTCATTGCTGCTCCTATCGACCTGCAAATAAAACACAATAAGCAAGATAATATCAACTTGGCATACATCAGGTAGTAAGCACAACTTTGGTTACTCCACAATATTTTCCAAAATTCTTGCAACTTCAATTTTGATAGAAATTTCATGTACAATAGCATATAGATGAAATGGCAAGATCTCAAACAAGCAACTTAATTAAAATGTCATATTGTGCACTGAACGCCAACAATTTGTCACTACATATTATTTGATATAAAATTCACAAAAGCAATCAGGTTATATAATCATTTCTCACCTTTTGTTGTAATTCGCTGATTTGTTGTGTGAATAGCTGGTCCTGAAGAGATGTGCATTGTATGGAAAAACAGTTATACACAAACTCAAACAAGAATCTGAAGGATGTAGAATTCCTTGAGCAGTCACCCTACCTTTGTACTAAGCACTCTATGCAGTCCTGCTTCAAGTTTCCTTTCCATTTCAGCTTACTTTGTTCAACCTCCCAAAGGAAATCTTCCTTCAAGTCCATGGGTGGAGGAAATAGAAAGCATGTATCAGCTTTATCTTAAATTGATGCCAGCAGGAATAAAAAAACTCACTTCACATCGCTCTTGCAGAAGCCTAGGTGCAGTAATCAAGGACTCCACAAATGACTTAGTCTACAAGACGAGTATTCAAATAGAAATCAATGAGCAGTCCCATTTTTAAATCAAAAGGAAAGTAGACATCGAGGAGTACGAATTGTTTCATTTGCTTGAGAAGTAATGCCTAGTTTATTACCATTTTAACAAGACGGCTGCGATATTCCCCAGAGATTGTAATCTGCATGTTGAAGTAAATTAGCCTGACTAAACACTATTAGAGGAATGTCACTAAACCTAAACACAAGGAGAAAAACTTATCCAAAAAAAGCACAGGTGCCAAAGTTCATGTCAGGTAAAAGCAGTGAATCATGGGTCAAAGTCTAATGACCCAATTACAGCATATAAATAACAAAGCAACAGAGGCAAGAAGATATTTAAATTATATGATGGGAAATGGTAAACGGCACAGTGAATAATATCATTTGCATTTATACAGTGCCATCTCTATTGTCCAGCTTTTAGTTCAAAGAAATGCATCGAAACAGAACTAATTAGAGACACAGACACCTCAAGGCAAATCTATTTTTTTGGTAATTGGTATGCACCCAGAACAGTTCAATTTTGGATAAATCATGCCAAAAAGAACAGTTCAATTTTGGATAAATCATGCCAAAAAGAACATCTAGCGCCACGTGTGTTCAGTTTTTAATCACGTAAGCAGAAACAAAAAGATAAGCATGAACTTTGGACCCTTAATAAGCTTCGTTATCTGAACAAGCTTTCTCCTTGATCTAGGTCATGTCATATTAGATTTGCCTGAAAATTATCTGGTTCATTTCTGGTCTACCAAAAAGTACTTCTATTTTAAGGCTGCACTCACAGACAACAAATGCAGAAAGTACTACTTCTCAAAGGACAAAGTGTGCAATTACCCGATAACCATTTAATATACATCTGGGAGTGTTTAAAAAACATCAAGGAGAAGATTAGTCTATATACTAGTCCTACACTAATAGGATAGCAGTCCATCTGGTTCACAATTTAGAACTAGAGATAAAAACATTATCTGAACTGGTGTCCACAATTTAGAACTAGAGATGCCACAATATAGTAACTGGAAACTCATAAATAAGCAACCAATGTCGCAAGATCTGTTCCCCCTTATATTCTGCCATGTTTCGAGACACACAATCACAAAGAATGACTGCAAGTCAGATACCAAATGGCATTGACTACAACAAATTACACTAGAAAACATACTCTGAATGCAATAAAAACTAAATTTGCAGTGCAATCTCAGCCAAAAGATGGTGATTTTTGTTGCAATAATCACAGTGATTCAGGAAATGGGAATTTGCATCACAGATTACACATAAAAAATACAACAACCAACAACCACCACCACGCCCCGCCGCCGGCCACCACCACCACCACCGCAGCCACCTGCCGGATCCAGGAGAGGGAGGGCCGGATCTGGCCTGGTGAAGAAGGAGGAGGGGAGGGGCACCCACCGGGGAAGAAGAAGGGGGAGGGGAGGGCCACCGCCGCCACCACGCCCCGCCGCCACCACCACCACCACCACTCAGTAGCTACCGGCCGGATCCGGGAGAGGGAGGCCGGATCTGGCCCGTGAAGAAGGGGGGAGGGCACCCACCGGGAAGAAGAAGGGGGGGAGGGCCGCCACCACCACCACGCCCCGCCGCCGGCCACCACCACCACCACCACCGCAGCCACCGGCCGGATCCGAGAGAGGGAGGGCCGGATCCGGCCAGGTCAAGAAGGGTGAGGGGAGGGGCACTCACCGGGGAAGAAGAAGGGGAGGGAGGGCCGCCACCACCACCACGCCCCCCCCCACCGCCACCACCATCATCACATCAGAGCCACCGGCCGGATCCGGGAGAGGGAGGGCCGGATCTGGCGGCCGGGTGAAGAAGGGGAGGAGGGCACCCACTAGGGAAGAAGAAGGGGGAGGGAGGGCCGCCGCCACCACCACTCCCCGCCGCCGGCCACCACCACCACCACCGTAGCCACCGGCTGGATCCAGGAGAGGGATGGCCGGATCCGGCCGGGTGAAGAAGGGTGACGGGAGGGGTACTCGCCGGGGAAGAAGAATGGGGAGGGGTGGGGCGCCTGCCGAGGAAGAAGAAGGGGGAGGGGAGGGGCGCCGACGAGGGAGAAGAAGGGGGAGGGGAGGGCCACCGCCACCACCACGCCCCGCCGCTGGCCACGACCACCACCGCAGCCACCGGCCGGATCCGGGAGAGGGAGGGCTGGATCCGGTCGGGTGAAGAAGGGGAGGAGGGAGGGCGGTCGCTCACTGGGGGAAGAAGGGGAGGGAGGGGGCGGCCGCCCGCCGGGGAAGAAGAAGGCGGCGGGGCGGGCGGGCTGGCGGGCGAAGTGTGGCTGGCGGCGGCAGCGCTGCAGTCGTAAAGGTGTGTGAGGAGAGCCGAGCAGGCGAGTCCGTGAGTGCGTGCGTGCGAAGGTGTTTGGGGGCGGCGACCGGCGGGTTAGGGTTAGGACTTCTTTGTTTTTTTATTTATCCTTTTGTCTGTGCATGCATATATTTTTTCTGTGCGCTTTTAAAGAACCGACAGAATAAATTGCACTTTTCTGTGAGTGCTGATTTTTTGTGCGTGTGTTGTCACGCACAGAAAAATCATACAATTATTCTGTGGGTTTTCGAATTTTTTGTCGGGATATTTTGGAAGCGACAGAATAATCGTAATTTTTCTGTGCGTACCGACAAAAAACGCATAGAAAAATTCATCACCCACAGGGCAATTCGAGTTTCCAGTAGTGATTGTGTGACAACTTGATATTCTTGTAGGTGTTCTTAGCATAGGTTTATTTCATGCACCTAATTAAGGACATATTTGTTAGTGTGATCGATGCTTACTCTAGCACGTTAACTTATGATCTTTTAGGTTGTACTAAAACTTGTGTAAGACTTATGATATATTTGGTTAGACTTATCCTTTAGTGATCTTGTTAAGGCCTTGCTTGTGTAGTGTGAAGGCCCTAGTAGGCTTTCATTTGCTTGCGAATTAAGGACTTGTGTATTCACCGATATTGGTACATCCGGCCGGACGCACGCACGTCGGCAAAGTGCTGGTAAGGGGCGGTGCTAGGCTGCTCCAGCAGCCCTCACATGATTTTAGGGCAGCTTCAACAATTGGCTTTTAAGCTAGATCTAAGTATTTTCTTATATATTAATATAAGAGAGAAAAAATAGCTCTTAATCAAGAGCTAAGCTCTTGCATACATTTCAAGGTAGACAGTGTCATGTGGAGCTATTCATGTTAGCTATATGCTAAAAGTTAGCACTGTTGTAGAAGTTGGCTTAAAGCTAGTAATTGGTTGTAACCATTGTGGGTGCCCTTAGCCTCGCGAACTACCCTCCTGAACAGACACCAAGGCTTGTTGGAGGTGCTAAAAGCATAGTACTCAATTTATCCTACTACTAGATAGCACTACCTTATTAATAAAATCCCTTCCCCTTCGGGAGAAAACAAAAAGATTTATATATCGTGTTTTCATATTTGACAAAACTGCATTAAGAAACAACCTCCAGCCGATTTTTTATTCTAAAGAGACAAAATGCCCCACATATTCGCATGGGTAACTTTTTATAATATATTTACGCTTTGTTATTAATTTTAACTTTAATATTTTTCTTTAGCTAGGTATATTAATTCAGTATTGGTGTACGTATGCATAGGCCTCCAAATCAATTTTGATGCGGGTCCATTTTTGAAATATAGTGAAAATATATACTCCCTCTCCGTACCATATATAAAGAATGTAGCAGTTAAATTTTGTCCCACAGATAGTATCACTATAGGCAAACATATGAGCCCCCACATAGGTATTTTCTAAGGGCCCTCCAATATAAGAGTTAGATACTGACTTTTATGTGCCATCTAATTTTGTACATATTCTCTACATGTGAGGTATTCTTATTATTTATATATTCTCTCTACTTATCAAGAGAGGTAGAGGACTTATGACTCCTATGGATTAGGAAGCGTAAAGAGCTTAGCTCTTCTCTTTCTGCTAGCTCAAAGGTTTTTGCATTGGCCTTCTATTTGCTTCACGTGGCATCTAAGAGTAGCTTAGAGCTAATCATTGGAGGTGCACTAACCTTATGAAAAGACATTGTCGGTTAACTTTTTATAGGGGTATATTTGGCCAATTGCCAATAATATTGATATCTTCTCTACCTTCTAAAATGACTCTTTATGCGATGGAGGGAGTATGCCCGTGGCAAACGGAGTAATTTAATTAGTGACGATGTTGATTGTTGTACCTAATGATATATAGGGACAAAAACTAGACATGCTGCTAGTCTACTACGTTAGGTTCTTCATGTATCACACGCGGCTAGGTTTTTGGTGTATGACACTGCAATGGGGTGCTGTACCAGAAAGCCTATTCACAGTACACACTGTATCATGTGTTATTCTCATCAAAGTAGGCATCCTATTCAAAGTTGTTAAAATTAACAATATCACCTAAGTGTGTAAATTGGTCCTACCACCGCAAGATATTCAGTTTAATTATAGGACCGGTTATGATTATCCAAACTTTATTCTTAGCAAATCTACGCAAGGGCTCATTTTTGCTTCTGAAACTATGTGCCTGCCAATTTTTGTTCGTCACATTTTTTGTGCCATACTTTGCCTAAGGTTAGTTAGCTATGGCAAAGTGTATCTATAGGACCATAAACAAACTTCAAGGAAAATAATTGTTGTACGTATCTATATGGCAATAGATCTAAAGTTTATACGTGGTTTTATAGCATTGGATATTAGTCCTTTCCGTTATATTTCTATTTTGGTTGATTCCATGACAACTCAGGAAAAAACGTCTTAGCTGGCACTCGTTTAACACTTGTACAAGAACGTTTTTTGTTGACACTTATGATTTTTTCCACTAGTGGTTTATAATAAACTAGCGTGGTATCCCTCGCGTGGGAAGGAGGGCGGAAAAAAAAGGGAAAAAAAAGATGGAACGGGTGTGTGTTGTTCCGTAACGGGCATGTACTGTTTCCGTATCGGTTTGTACTGTTCCTTATCGGGGGGGTTATACTGTGTTCTTATCGGGTTGGTACTGTTCTTTTTATCGGGTTGGTACTGTTCCTTATTTTGGGGTTGCACTGTTCATCGTGGATCCGGTACTGTTTGTATCGTCCCGGTACCCGCTACTGCTACTCTACAGTGATATGAGTCTGGGAGCTCCTGATGAACAGTGAACGCAGACAAATTTAAAGTTTTATTATATTATATTATATTATATTTATGTTATATAGATATAGATAGGCACCTGTAAAAGTAGATCCGTGGGTACATGGCTATATAAACCAACATTGTATATAATACATCTTTATTGGGGTGTTTTTCTTAAGGCTGCCGTCAATACAAACCATGTAACCGCCAGTGTAAATATATGATTTATACGGGTGGCAACCTTAAAAAAACTGTCATTGTAAAACATTTCCGCAAGCGAGCACTTTAAAGCGTCCGCCACTATTAATCAGGTTAACAGTGTGCATCAAATCAAAGTTGTAGTACTTGAAGAGGTCTAAGACTTTCTAGTTCATTTTTTTCATTTAGATTCGTTTATGATCTCAAATACGTATTGCAATATATTTAAGTGAATACTAAAGGAACGTACCGCCTGCTATTCAGTTACAATTGACATTGAGACGTAGTGGTTAGAAAAAGAATGCGTGAGGCCTATAAGGTTGTAAGTTTGATCCTCAGCCACCGCACACGTGTATTTCACGTGAGAAATATGGTGATTAGAAATAGTCTGCTATATTTTTCCCCAATTTGCAAATTCTAGAAAAAGATTTATACTAGCGGTTTGTGTTGTGTAAGCATGCCGTCAGTGTACATCGTTTGAGAGTGATGGCATCCTTAAGAAAATCGCCAGTGACGTTATTAGAGTTGGATGATTTTTACTGATCTTTTACACGCTAACAATTTACAAAAACGCTAGTACAAATCAGAACAAAAAATACTGCCAGTACAAATGTTTTCTGTACGTAGCAGTGACAGCATAATTAAGGCCCCGTTTGGCACGGCTCCACCTCACCCATGAAGCCTTTTTGGGGCTTCAGCTCCATGAACAGCTCTATAGGTGGAGCTGTAGCCGTTTTGATAAATCGTTTGGCAAAACAGCTTCATATATAGTTTTTTTTAAAATATGCTCTCAGAGAACGCCATGTAGAATGAGATGAAGCCGAGAGAAGCCATTATTTTTGGCTCATTCTCACCCCAAAACTCTATGAGAGCACGTTTTTAGGAGCTTCATCAGTGGAGCCGTTTTGTTTTACCCCGTTTGGCAGAAAACGGCTCCAAGCGGCTCCTGAAAACGTTAGAGAAGCCCTGCCGAGTAAATGCGCATCCCTTTCCCGTCCTCGTGGCTGCGCGAGGATCAAGCAAGTTGTTTCACAGTTTCACACAGTGGAATGCGACGCATTGCCTGCAAATGACGCGACAAATTAAAAGCCGCGAGCCGCCCGGCCGTTCATCCCACGTGCGAAATACTCCGGCGCAGCAGGATGGGTGTGGGAGAGCTGGAGGGTGGAGCTGGTTTCCCTATAAATAGCATGATGGCATCCATCTGCATGTTCCGTCCGCAGCTGCTCACCAGAACGTACGTACTGCACTACTACAGTACAGTACTACGTACACCGAAGGTTCGGGATGGGTGGCGCTGCTCGTCGTAGGTTGGTTCCTGCTGTCTTGGCGGTGGCGCTCCTCGCGGCGGCCGCCTTCCTCATCTCGTCTGCCGAGGCGGCGGCAGAGACGACGGCGGTAGCCGGCGACGAGCCATCGTTCGACTCCATCTTCGCCTTCGGCGACTCCTTCACGGACACGGGCAACAACCCCGTGGTGTTCGGCTGGTACGACGTATTCGACGTCGTCATGCGGCCTCCCTACGGCACGACTTTCTTCGGCGGCCACCCCACCGGCCGTAACTCCAACGGCCGCCTCATCATCGACTTCATCGGTACGCCGGCCGTGAACTCACTCAGCTCGATCGACGACCTCTATATATCCATGCACGCACCAGACTCTGAACATGTGTAATTTTCATTCAGCGCAAGGCCTGGGGTTGCCACTGGTGCCGCCGTACCTGTCGCACAACGGGAGCTTCCGGCAGGGCGCCAACTTCGCCGTCGGCGGCGCCACCGCTATCAACTCCAGCTTCTTCCACATCGGGGACGGTCCGGGCGCCAGCCTGTTCCCTCTCAACACCAGCCTTGAGGTGCAGCTCGAATGGTTCGAGGACCTCAAGCCTTCCTTGTGCGAAACGGACCAAGGTTATTATAGTATACTCGTAGATATATATATATATATACATACTACTCTATCTAAGTATATAAACTTGAGTTTCACAGATATATGCGGACGGCGGACCGAGGAATGAACTGAACATGTGAACATGCATGCGCATAAAATACATGTGACACAGCCCTGCAGGTTCAGAACTGTGGTTATGCATGCTGCCTTGTTTGGATGCGCATCAGCCCATGTATCTATCTCAATCCACATGCGTTGAAGTGAATTGGAGTGGAATTAAACTCAATTTCATTCCAATCCACTCCAACACATGCGGATTGAAATGGATACACATGCATCCAAACAAGGCCTAAATGAGAACAGACAGTGCCCTGCTAGGCCAGCGTACGTGGACGCAGGATTTTATGGAAGAACATACGCTGATTTGCAGTAAACAAACAAAAAGTCGATTGAGAGGAAATAGCTAAAAAAAATTTAGAGGCCCTTGCTACAGAAATGAAAATTTGCTGTGAATGAAAAAAAAAACTCACTATGGAATTTGATTAGTCTTAGCTTTTCTTGTAAGATAAAGTTTAAATCATTCATGTCATACATAGTGTCATATATAAGTTACTCACTCCATTTCAAATTATTAAATGTTTTGACTTTTTAGATTCGTAGCTTTAGTTATTAATTTAGAATTTTAATAATATATACATGATGTTTAGATACATAGTAAAAACAATTAATGTATCTAGAAAAATAAAACATCTTATAATTTGGATAATTTGGAACAGAAGGAGTAGTACATTTATCCAGTCACGACCCTGACTAGCCGGTAACGACAGATTTTGGCAACCGTTGTTGTACCTTTTCATATACAACAATCTTTTGTGTACAACTAATCCTCCTTCGGTTTTTATTTACATGTTGTATTAGGTTTTTCCAAAATTAAAAATTTGTATATCATGATTTCAAAAAAAAAATTATACACTTCCTCCTTCCCAGAAAGAAAGTGGTTATGGGATACGTGCAGGTCAAATTTTCTCAACTTTAACTAGGTTTATAAAAAATGCGTGTAACATTTATGTCTCTATATAAGTTTATTATGAAAGATATTCAACGATCATCTAATGATACTAATTTTATATTATAAATATTAATATTCTTTTATATATAATTGGTCAAAATTAAAAAAGTTAACTTCTCAGGAAGCGAGAATGACTTCTGTTTTGGGACAGAGGGGGTAGGTTCATGCCATAAGATTTATGTTTTTAGATTTACTACGAAAATTACTTTCATAATATATAATTTATATTTTGTAAAACTATAAAGATTTTTCGAAATAGATGGCCAAATATAGCCATGTTTGACTTAGGACAAACATAATATGACATGTAGAAAAGAACGGAGGGAGAGCACAACTGTTGATTTGAACCATTATTAGATACCTGCATATTTACGAGTCTCCATACTATTTATTACTACTTCCTGCATTCCAAATTGTATTTGGAAAAGCTCGAATGACTTGAATAGTTGAATTTAGAATGAAGGGAGTACTAGCTAATAATTAATCTTAAGTTAGTACTACTGCTTATTATTAAGCAGTAAGAAAATGATGTAGTGCTATATATATAGCCGTGCTCAATGGGGAGTGTACGTGTGCTTTTTTTTTACTGCAGAGTGCATGGATTTCTTCGGCAGATCGCTGTTCTTCGTGGGAGAATTCGGGATCAACGACTACCAATACTCGTTCGGGAAGAAGAGCATGCAAGAAATCAGAGACTTCGTGCCAGATCTCATCCAGATCATCTCCATGGGCGCTCAGGCAAGAACTATAGCACTTTTCCTCCCTCTTCCAATGCAATAAACACGCGTTCAACTCATTTTAATTAATAACATCATCGCTCATCACAAAAAGCAGAGAGTGATCGAGCATGGGGCGAAGACTGTGGTCATCCCGGGGATGATCCCGTCGGGATGCGCGCCGCCGGTCCTGGTCACCTTCGCCGACGCCGACGCGTCAGAGTATGACGCCACCACCGGGTGTCTCAAGGAGCCCAACAAGATCGTGACGCTCCACAACTCGCTGCTGCTAGACGCTGTGGACAAGCTCCGGGCGGAGCACCCCGACGTGACCATCATCCACACCGACCTCTTCAACCACGTCATGGAGATGGTCAAGTCGCCTGAAAAATTCGGTCAGTTACTCTCCTTTATTACCATTCAGAGGGCTAATTCGGTTCCAGGGAACGTTCCTCGGAACAACTCTTAGGGCCCGTTCGTTTCCCCCTGAATCACCGTCAGGAACGATTCCCGGCCGGAATCATTAGTTTATTTTTATAAGATTTCATCAGCAGGAATGAATCCTGGTGTCAAACTGCCCCTAAACGAACGAGCCCTTAGCCCAGATTGCTTGCCTAATTTATATAACCTTTGATCAGCTGAAACGATTCCTGATGGATTGAATCTAGGCTAACCGAATGAGCCCTCATTCTGTTCCGAACTAGCAAGTCCCTAATAAGTTTTTTTTTGAAAGCAAGTCCCTAATAAGTTGATGATGGTGATGATGAGCGGAGTGGGTTGCAAGCATGCAGGGCTTAAAAGAGACGTTCTTACGGTTTGCTGCGGAGGGAGTGGGAGGTACCACTACAACCTGTCAGTGGCTTGTGGCGACGAAGCGGCGACGGTGTGCGAGGATCCATCCAAAAGCCTCTTCTGGGACGGCGTCCACCTCACGGAGGCGCCGTACCACTACATCGCTAAAGACTGGCTCAACACCATCCTGAGCAGTGTATCTGCAGGAGCAGCTACTACTATGGCCTACGCCTCAATATAATGCGATGATATATGCATGGACACACGTACGGTTGCTGAATATGTATAAGTAATTGCACTGTTGCAGTCAATGAGATCCTTATATATTTCACTGCAACCTTAAATAAGATGATTGTTGTAAATGTGTTACAATGGACTTCTAAATAAAATTGTTATTATGTCTACATTGTAAAAAAACTCATTGGAAAAGAGCTCATATAGCTAAGGTTGTGTTTGGTTCTGGGATATAGAGGATGGGATGGTTCCGCCCCTGCTTTGAGGGATAGGATCGTCCCTATTTCATGTTTGGTTGAGAGGGATGTTTGGTTGTGATTCCTGGGTAGCACCATGAGCTCCTGAGTTTAACATATTTAACCGTGCCACCTACAATCACTACTGGAGGCGGGCTCTTTGTCGAGTGCCTGTTGCACTCGGCAAAGGCAGCTTTGCACTCGGCAAAGCCTTTGCCGAGTGCAACACTAGGCAAAGAGCCTCCGTCGAATCCCCTTCCGGTAAAGGCTGCTTTGCCGAGTGCCAAATTTCGGGCACTCGGCAAAGATTTGACGCCGTCTAATTTTTTTTAAAAAAAACTCTTTGCCGAGTGCCACAGCTCCGGCACTTGGCAAAGAAATCTGTTTTTTTAAAACCTCTTTACCGAGTGCCACAGCACCGGCACTCAGCAAAGGGTGTTTTTTATTTTTTTTTAAATTTTCTTTGCCGAGTGCAATGACCATTGCACTCGGAAAACATGTTTTTTATTTTTTGCACTCGGCAAAGCCACCTCTATTTTTTTTTGTTTTTTGCTTTTCCATTTAAACAACAATGCATATATATATAATAGAAACCACAATTCAACAGTAATAAATTATAAACCACATTTATATATTACAAACGACCAAATTTGTCTAAAATTCATAATTTATTACAAACCACAAGTTCATAGTCCACAAGTTCACAAGTTCGATACATAGAAACTACTCCGCAAGCAGCTCACGGCGACTGCGCCCCAGCGTGCGATCCCGGCGACGGTCCGGGTGTGGATGGCCCGACTTGCGATGCCGGCGAATCTCTATCTGTCTCCTCGCCCGTGTTTTGTTGATTCTTCTCTTACGGTAGGTGGCGTTGTAGTCAACGTGCGCCTGGAGGCGGGCCTTGTAATACAAGTCCGAGACACGCCTTTTACAGGAAGCGTAAGCCACATGATACACCCTTGCCTCCTGGCCCGACTGGCATCTAAAGAAGTCCTGCATAAAGACACGAGGTATCCATTATTTTATTTGAAGAATATCTAATGAATGCAATGAATTGAGGCTTACCCACAACTCCGAAATCACCCGATCCGCCAAGTTTCTATGCGGAGCATCGGTGACGACGAGGGCGTAGTGGTCGAACGAGGGTACCCCTGGGTCCTCATCCTCTGACGTCCACACCAGGCCAGGGAAGTGTTCCCTGCACAGAAGTCCCAGGATCCCATTGACATTGCGAGCCGGGACCCCCTCCTCCACAAGCATCTAGTTCCTGCACAAGTGATCCCATTGAGTGTTGTCCAAAGTGCTTCGGCGACATTCTTCTCAGTGTGCATTACATCTATGTTATGTGGAAGGAGAAGGTCATCAAAATAGGGAAGCCTCTCCAATCCCGACTTATGAGTCCACATATGTTCCACACCATAGCCCACAAAGCGATCTTTGTTTGGATTATCTTTCTTTGGATTAACTTTCTTTCTTTTACCCTTCTTTGGATTATCTTTCTGCGCCGGGAGCACGAGAGCATCTATCTGAGCATGAACCTAGGCACTAGTCATCTTCTGAGGTGCAGGGTCGGTTACCGTGACACCTTTCGTGAAGTTCTTGGTGTCTCCTCTGAATGCATGGTCAAGAGGGAGAAACTGTCGATGCTTGTCGAACAACGAGAACTTCACATCCTTCTTCAACCAAATGAACTGTAGAGCTGCCTTGCATACCGGGCATGGAAACTTCCCGTGGACACACCAGCTGGCGAATATCCCATACGCTAGGAAGTCATGCATGGAGTACTGGTACCAAACATACATTCTGAAGCTCTTCTTTGTAGCTCGGTCGTAAGTCCATATGCCTTCATTCCAAGACTTGATCAATTCATCATAACAGGCTGCATGTACACACCCATTTTGTTTCCCAGGTGTCCAGGAATTATCAACGTCAAGAATATGTTTTGCCGTTGAAGTAGGGCCCCGGGGGGAGATTGAGGGGAATAGCAAACACGGGCCAACAAGTGTATGGGGCCGACATCATTCCATAAGGATTGAACCCATCTGTTGCCAGCGCAATACGTACATTACGGGCCTCTTCATCTTTGCCATGATGGTTGCCATTAAAGCTTTTCCATGCTTCACCATCTGCTGGATGTACCATCTTGTCAGGATTGTATCGAACGTCATTCTTGTGCCATGTCATCTGTTTCACGGACTCCTCGGACATGAATAGCCGTTGGAGCCTCGGTATGATCGTAAGGTGTCTTAGGACTTTCATGGGGATGTCCTCATTCTGCTCCTTCTTTCCATCACCTTTGTCTACCTCCACATACCTAGAGGATTTACACTTTGGACAGTACTTTGCATCCTTGTGTTCTTCCCTAAATAGGACACACCCCTTCGGACAACAATGTATCTGCTCATATGGCATCTTCAGTGCCCGAAGGAGTCTCGTTGACTCGTACAAGCTGCTCGGCAGATGATGACCCTCCGGAAGCAGCCCCCCAATAATTGCCATCATAGCATCGAAGCAGGCTCGAGTCATGTTGTGCTGGGACTTCAACCCCAGTAGGCGGCCAATGGCATCCAGTTGAGAAACCGTTGTCTTCTCATGTAGGACCTTCTGTGCCGAATCCAACATGGCCAAGAACGCCTTAGCGCTTGGCTCTGGCTCCTCCTCCTCCTCCTCCTGCTCATCCTCCATAGGCCTTTCAGCAAACGTCACATCCTCATAGTCACCTAACCATCCTAGTACCCCGCCATCACCGTCAAATGCCTCCAAGCGTTGTCTCACGGTCTCCTCTCTAGGACGATAGGCTTCACCATGGGACACCCACCGGGTATAGTTTGGCATAAATCCATACTTGCAAAGATGCTGCACCATGACTTCCCTTGTTTTTCTTTTCTTGTTTTCACATTGGCTGCAGGGACAGAACATGTCTCTCGCTCCCTTAGCTGCCTTAAATGCATGGTCCAAGAATTTCTCGGTCTTATCCATCTATTCACGGGTGATTTGAGCCTGACTTGGGCGTCCCATGTACATCCACTCACGGTTATCCATCCTCTAGCATATACACATAATGGAGTAATATAACCATCAGTTGCATCTACACGGCGTGCCTACTGTCTAATAGGTGAGGATAGGTCCTAATCCCACCCGCGGATGCGTAGATGAGGTTAGTTTCCATGCTCTACTCCGATCCGAGACAGAATTTCGGCAGCACCTCCCCGCTATTCTCAAGATACACGTCCTGGAAGGGAGAGTGTGTATTCAGAGAACAACAGTGAGGTGGTGCCGAAACTCCGTCTCGGATCCGAGCAGAACATGGAAACTAATCCATCTACGCATCCGCGGGCTGTCCAAAAAATGTGGACAATCCGAAACAGATACGGTCATAGATATGCAGAGATCCACATACCTCCAACCATATCTGTTTCGGACGGGAGACGCCTAACTGGGCTACACCGATCTACGTACTACAATGGTAAGGAAGAGAGCTCAATTATACCTAGGGTGGTGGTGGAGACAGGGTAGCGGCGTAGTGGCGAGTCGGTGCAGTGGCGAGTCGGCGCTGTGCAAGCAGGACCGCAACACCGACGAAGAAGATCAGGGTCACCGAGGTGCTCTGGGTCCCCTCCGACAGGTCCTGCTCTGCAAAAGAAGAAAAACATCACTAAAAGTTAAAAATTTTGGCCGAACCTCCCCTGCACGGGGAGGTTTCCAAAACCTGCAAGAAAAACCGTCGGCACGATGGCCGACGTCCACATTTGGGGCACGATGGCCAACACAACCACAAACCCGGCACGAAGGCCGTCAATGACATAAACGGCGCGATGGCCGACAACCCTGCGGCTTTACCTTCTCCTCCGGCGAGGGCGGGGATGACGGCGTGGACGAACGGCATGGACGACGTGGACGAACGGCGTGGACGAACGTTCGTCCCCTCCACCTCGGCTTCCTCCCCCTCTCCCCTTCTCCTCCTCCTTCCTCCTCCTTCTTCCTTTTTCTTCTCCTTCTTCCTCCTTTTTCTTCCTTCTTCTTCCTTTTTCTTCCTCCTTCTTCCTCCTTCCTCTTCCTGCTACCTTCTTCCTCCTTCCTCCAAGGCCACGGCCCGGGCTCATTGGGCAGCCGCCTTCATGGCACGCCCAGGCAGTGGGCGCGACAGGCGTGCGCTCTGGCGCCGAGCAGTGCGAGAGGTTCGGAACCGGGTGGCCGAGGCCGACCGGGTGGGCGGGAGAACGCCGGGCGGGCGAGGGCGGGTAAAGCGCGCCGCAGAAGCGGTGGGCGCCTGATCCGGTGGCCGGCGGCCGTTGCTGGGGAGGGTGGCGGCGCTGCATGGCGCGGCCGGGCCGGGCCAGGTTCATGGGCGGTCGGGGGACGGGCGGCGGGGGCGGTCGGGGCCGGGTGGAGTGGGGATGAGGCAGGCAGCAGCAAGGCGGCAAGCGCGGGCGAAGCGATTTAGCTGGCGACGACAACAGCCGGCGGGGCGTGGGGGTGTGCGTGCGTGAGTGTGTTGTGTGGAGTGAGTGAGTGTGTGGGCCGGCCCACACATTTAGTTAGGGTTTCCCCCTTTACCGAGTGCTGGGCCGGGCCGGCACTCGGCAAAGGCTTTTGTTTTTTTTAAAAAAAATTCTTTGTCGAGTGCCACTTCTTGGCACTTGGCAAAGCCCTCTTCTTAGTGCCGAGCCAAGACTCGGCATTTTTGTTTTTTGCCCCATTATTTTTTTGCAGGCTTAATATATTATTTAAAACTCCATATTCAAATTTGGCACAATTTTGACTTTTTTTGCTATATTTCGTTAGTTTTTTTTGTTTCGTTGAATTTTATGGAATATTTCAAATTTGAACTGCATGTGCATGGAATAATCGAATTTGGTCGTTCAAAAAATGATATTCATGATATTTGGTGTATGTTGAGGCCGTATCCAGGAACTCGCATGAAATTTCGAGCATCTTGTTGACGTAACATGACGAGGTACCTGCGGGAAAAGTGTATTTAAATTATATAAAATCCGAACAAAGTCCGAAAATAACGAAACTTGTCGGGGCGTCGTGTTATTTAAATTATTCTTTTGCCGAGTGCCGGGCACTCTGTGGCACTCGGCAAAGCCACTCTTTGCCGAGTGCTAGACTTTGCCGAGTGCCACGCGGTCCGGCACTCGGCAAAGAGTGGCTTCGCCGAGTGCCCGATTTTTGGCACTCGACAAAGCTGGCGGCACTCGGCAAATCTGCGTTCTCCCGTGGTGAATGGACTTACTGGTTACTACGTACCCTGATAACATGCATGGAGGAACATCGTATCGCTTGCTCATTTTAGTATACAAGTATGAAATTAACGTGAATACCTCTCTATATATACAGCCAAATTAAATAAGTATGGATCAACGGATGGCCACACCAACATGACACTGACACATATCGGTAGTAATAAGGCTCCATCAACCGGTCATCACTGCATCGAATCCGGTCCATCCACATCATGTGTGATAGATGTCCCTAGAACTGTTTGTCCAAACTAAGTCCGCTTCATTAAGGATTGAAATTGATACTTCCCGGTGATGATGATAAGGAATCTTAACCAATCATAGACTCATATTCAAATTGTTTTGTAATTTCGTATACAAATAATTTTGAATTCCGACATCAATGGTTACATATATACACATTTGTTGTTCGTTTTTTTTAGATTATAAATTTGTTGTTCTAATAGCATCGACAATTATGAATGCATATTTACCATTAGAACGATGTTTCACGGTTATGAATTAATCGTCAACATTTACTTTGTATTGCTTGCTAAAATAAGTAGCTAAATATATCTTTTTAGAGGAAAACTACTAGAGGTGTGTGCGTGTGTGTAGACACACACACAGAGAGGGTCACCACTCACCTATATATGGTTCATAACTCTCATTTGTCTTGGTCGACTTTGAAGTCAATGGAAGGAGGTTGAGACGGTACGGTACTGTGCTGCCTCGGCACCTCTCAAGTCTCAAGGGATCACGATCGTCTTTAATTGGTCCCAATCCAGCCAGTCATCGAGTTGATCATGATTTGAAACTATACATAGGCTCCGTTTGGATCAGCTAAAATCTTTATAAGCCGCATTAGCTGAGAGCCTGAGAACGTCAGTTAATAGCTTTTTATAAACTATGTGATTGAATAGCTTAAAATGGACTGTAAGCTAGTCCCTCCGTGCTATCTTACTATTACTAATTAGAGACACCACGTTAACTCTTACGAGACGCGCTAAGAAAAAAGATAAATCCTAGAAATTCTCACAATAATCAGAAACATCGGACCTTTAATTTGTAGACTCTAATCATCATTTCCGATAATAGCCATTGGATCTGTTGTAATTTTGTAAACAAAAATTATCCACCTCTGCCATTATAAAAATACATAATGTAACCCCCTAATTTTACATCTAAATTATCCACCTTTGCCATTATAAAATATAATTGAAAATAACCCCCTAAATTTATATATAAATTAGCCACACTAATCATTATGAAAAGTGATTCAAAATAACCCCCTAAATTTGTATCTAAATTACCTACTTTGCCATTATGAAATATAATTCGTAATAACCCCCTCACATTGCATCTAAATTACCCCACATCTCTCAAATTTATATGTAAATGCTAATATATGCTATTACAAAAAAAATCAACATCGATAAAGTACGAGACATAAATATTTCTAAATTACAAACTTCCACAGCTGTGAAATTAAATAACCATGATGCTATGTTTGACCATCTATACCAAGTAAACATATACACATTAGGATAATTATTTATTTTAATATGTTATAAGTTTGCAAAATGTTTAATTAACAAACCACATAGCAATAACATAACACCGACAATTCACTTTAAATTATATTAATACTACATAATAATCAATTTCATAAGTTGTTATTTTAGATAATTTTATATATTTTAATTGAAACATTATGTCATATCCATATTGGTAATTTGTTTTTTAGCACTCTACGATATATAAAACAATACTATACACATATAATTCTGTGATATAACAATTCAATAAGTTCGGTGCTAAGGTGCAATCTGAGTTTCAACTTAATTAACATACGAAAACAATACAACTAGGACATAAACTCTTTTTAATAAAAAATAAATTTTGAATAAAACATAAAAAAACTAGAGTTTCTACTTAACATGTGGAAAAAAATGTACAACTTGATTAAAGGTTGAAAGCTAAACTATAATTCGTGGAGCTACAGAAAGGGATGCAACAAGATTTTATACATCTTAAGATTAGATTTCAACTAAATACATATCATGCTAAAAAATTAAATACCAGAGATGCTAACTAGAGGTCCTTAATATAGCTTCCACTTTAATCCTCGCGAGACACAATAAGAAAACAAAAATCCTAGAAATTCTCACAAAAATCTAAAACTTTTGACCATCAATTTGGTATAATCTAATCACCATTGATAATAATATGTATTGGATCTCTTATATTTTCTAAATAATTACCCACCTCTGCTATTGTGTGAAACAACATATTATAACTCATGACTCTATATTTAAACTACCCACATATACCGTTAAGAAACATGATCTAACACATATCTCAATTTACGTCTAACTGCCCGCGTACTCCTATTACAGTAGATAATTTATGTAACCCAATTTTCTTCTTATTATTAAAAAATTAAATTTGCTCTCAAATCTAAATAAAAAATATAATCCCCATATTAGTTCCTTTAAATAACCATACAACACGTATATTTGTGCATTACCCACTTCTGTCTATGCTACTATATTAAGATTTGACTAATTCAGCATACATGTTGTGTCGGCATACATGAGCAATGAATATATATGTCATGTTTCATCAAAAATATTGTTTCCTTAGCAACTCATATACATGATACTAACAAATTTTGTAAAACCATATTATTAATCATGACATAATTTATATAGGTTTTTACTTTAGATATATTTACATATTTTAAATAAATGTTTGACATGTTTATATTCATATTATAATTCAACTACACATATAATTTCTTTATAGGAAAATTCAATCATCTTCAGAATTGTGGAGACTAATGGTGGCTATATTTTTTCGGACCTTTAACATTGCTTTAGAGTAAATTCGATCATTATAAGGCTTCAGATTTAAAATTCTCTTGATGTTAGTACTGCTACCCCCATGCAATATCTCATTTCATGCTCTAACACTTATCTTAAGTGATATGATGCAAGTTTTGAATAATTACATATGCTATTGTAGTATTTCAAAATGTATTCTATGACCTAAAATTCTTATTTTAAAATAGTGCAAAATGAGAGTCAGTAAAAGATACAATAAGCACAAGAGTTTTAACTTGAGGAAAAAACCTGTAGGGGTCAATAAAAAGAAAATTTGAAAAAATAGATTCATGACTTCATAAAATATTTGATGCAACAAGGGCCACCAGAGTTAATGGCAAGGTTTCAAACTAGCTGTATATTAAAATATACAGAGGTGCCATGCGAATTAAAAATATGAATATGGATGAAAAATATATAAGTCAATCCCTTGCAAAAAAATAATAGGTTTGATAATTAGATATAGTCTGCGAAGTATGTATTGTGTCTATTTTGTAGGAAATAAACTAAGAAAACATACAATTTAATATAAGTAACTTTGTATTTGTCAAATGTATTAAATAGTATATCTTTTATAATTATAACCCGTGCGAGCGCAGGTTGATGGACTAGTAATATATAGTGCATTCTAGCATTCAAAATTTGTCCTCAAATATAATGCATATGCATTCTAGAGGATAAAAACCAGTTTTACATTAAATAATTTCCACTTATCAACCAATCACCATTAATCATGTTGATGATAATGTCTGATTAAGAAATAAAATGAGGGTACATGCATCTTTTATATTCTCTCTTAATTTATCTTAAAATTCCTAAATTGCAGTATATTATAGGACAGATGGAGTAGACTGTTTGAAACAGCTAGCTGGAGATTTTTTTTCAACAGCTACCAACTTATTTTAGCTAATCAAACACGGCATAGACGTACGATTTGCTATAAGTAACCGGTTCCTTAACCCCTTTCACGCGTCCGGATTAAACAATCCACACAAACTTTCCTCTATAGCCACTAATCATTTGCATGCAACACCCAAAAAAGCTGTGGGCACGCGGATGATCTGCTGCATGCACCGCACATATATTTCACAACACAAGTATTATTAGCCACTAAACATGCATATCCTTAATTAACACATGTCGTCCTTAACACCAAACTACAACATAGAGAATTTATGTGTCCTTCCATTCAAAAATACTTCCAGACAGAAAAAAAAAACTTGATTATGCATGCAACAACACATGTCTGCTGCCTCTTGCATTTCTTCATGGTATTATTTTTTAGAGGTAAAGGGCAAAGCCCCTGTCTTAGCATAGCAAAGACAAACGTAGCATCAGTTACAGCATTCAGGTGGGTCTCACCCATCCAAGCAGTTCAAAAAGAAAGCCCATTAGGCTAGAGAAAAACTGAACCCTCAGCTTCACACCTCCTCTACCAAACCTACACCCAGAAGACTAAAGCATGCATTGCTGTTGGTAAGACCACCTTCACCGAGCTTATCAGAGAGCCTTTCCTGGAGCTCAACAGGGATTGCGTGGTTCTTCCAGTTGAAAGTATTACGACACTACTAGTGGATTCACATGTTTAACACGAATTTAACACAGAATAGTGAGTGGATTCGGGATACATCGAGCCTAGCTCGTCGATCTCCGGACGCAGCCGGCCGGGTTCAGTTCCGTGTTCTTCCTTGCCTTCTCTCCCCTTTCTTCCAGCTAGATAACGGCTTCCTCACGCCCCCTGCCGCACGCCTGAACACTGGGCCACCCAGTCTGGACCAACACATGCCGGGTTGTCATGTGTTGGGCCTTCGAGTTCATTTGGGCCTTGTGCTCCTTCCTTGATTCTGGGCTTCAACACTTGTGGCATTCTTCCCGCCAGCTTCGTTGCCCTCAACAGCATCATCAGGGACAGATGCTGTGACAGAAAGCTTCCTGAAACATGTATTTGTCCCAAGGATCAACCACCTGAGTTAACCAGCTATTCTCTCCGGCCTTATGGTTGATCCGTCTTCAAAGAAAACTCCTGCTTCTTCTCCTGTGGGCAGAGGAGACTCCGCCCTTGCAGCATGACAGTAAAGCTCTCATCTCTTTCCATGCTCTATCCTGAAAACAAAATTCGTTTCCTAGCTTCCAAAGCCCCCACACGACATCTTTATGGTATTATCATCTCTTGTTTCAAAACCCAGCCAATTAGGAAGTGTATGTATAGCTTTTTTCTACATAATGGGAGGATTTATTCCAGTTTTAATCATGCCATGTCGAGGATGCATTGTCCAAAAAGTTTCGGAACGTCTAGCGCCCACCTCAGAAGGACCGCATGGTCGACGTCAGTGACAGCTCCACCGCACGCCGCCTCAAGAGCTTCACCAGGCGTGTGTTGAAGAAGATCGACTCTCCACTTATTAGTGAGCCCTCCCCCCAAGTAGCCTCCTGCTAAGCCGGTGCTGCTGCTGCGGAGCAGGCGGTTGGCGGTTCAGAGCCTCTCTCGAGTATCTGCTTTCAAGCGAGGTGAGGTGTTGATCATGCAACGTATGGGCTACGCCAAAAGTCCATCAGCGTCATCCGCATCGGAGCTGGAGGCCTTTGACAAGATCTTCGACAGCAACCTGCGCAGACTGCGTCCAACGTCGAAGCGCTGGACGCGCTCTTGCCGGACGGTGGAAAGGGCTCGTCCAGACAGCGCGAAGACGCAAGGCCACCTCCTGGGTCGCACCAATGCATCGGTTTTGGTTGTTTTCCATTTATATAATATCGAAACTAGAGGTCTTTAGCTAGGATGGTCTAGCTACGACTGTTTTAGGTCGACCTCATTCGGCGCTCGATAAAATCGCGTTATCTGGATGTTTAAACTCTTCTTCTTAATATCGAGAAAAAAAATAATCCTACGTCCTATTAAGATATGCTTCAGAATACCATATGCAGAAGTCAATTTCTGTGCCTTTGTTACTATTCAAATGGAACTGACCAGTACTGAAAATAATTCACTTCATAACAGCTAGCAAACGAACGGAGTATGACTTTAGCTGTTAGCTTCGCTAGACAGCCCCACAAAGCATATATATACATAAACATTTAATAGTACATAGTTTCTCTACATATATATAGACTGACAGGGCCGATTGGCAGACAGCAAATTCAACACTAAAAAGCAAGCTTTCCCAAAAATGTCGATTCGCAAACGCCTTGACCATCTTATTGGCCTCCACATCGTATTCTCTCTGTTTATTTTTGGTCCTGCAACTCCGGTCTCCGACATGATAGCTACTGGCGGCAACATATATCACCGATGGCGGCAATACCCTAGTCTCGGCAGGGGGCTCATTCACGCTTGGCTTCTTCTCCCCACCTGGGGCGCCGACGAAGCGGTACCTGGGGATATGGTTCTCCTTCTCCCCCGAGGCCATCTGCTGGGTGGCCAACCGTGACCACCCTCTCAACGACACCTCCGGCGTGCTGGTGCTGACCACATTGGGCACCCTTCTCCTGCTGGACGGCTCCAACAATTCGGTATGGTCTTCCGGTTGTTCCACGCGCTCCTCATCACCTGCCACTAGTGCGCGGCTGCTCGAGTCGGGCAACTTCGTTGTGCAAGGGCAGGACGACAGCACGTTCCAGTGGCAGTCGTTCGACTACTCCAGCAACGTCTTGCTGCCCGGGATGAAGATCGGCAAGAACTTGTGGAACGGCGACGGATGGTACCTCTCGTGGTGGCGCTCCGCCACCGACCCCGGCATGGGGAGCTACCGGTACATCACCGAGCTCGGCGGCGGCACGCCGGAGAACGTGATGCGGAACAGCAACGACGGCACCAAGAGGTACCGGACGGGGCCGTGGAACGGCGAGCGGTTCGACGGCGTGCCGGAGATGGCGTCGTTCGCGACCAACTTCAGCTACCACTACCAGGTGACTGTCAGCCCGAGCGAGGCCACCTACAGCTACACCCCAAGCAGCCCGGCGCTCCATACTCCCAGGTGAAGCTGGGCGAGGCAGGAAGGAGTGATCCTGCGGCTCGTGTGGGATGAGACCAATCGGCAGTCGCTTCTTGAAGCAGCAGAGGGACGACGACTGCGACATCTACGCACACTGCGGGCCGTTCGGCCTGTGCGACAGGAACGCCGCGTCCAGGTCGCTCTGCAGCTGCTTCAAGGGCTTCGTACCGGCGTTTCCCAAGGAGTGGTCCCTCAGGAAGTACTCATCCGGCGGGTGCCGCCGGAACGTTTCTCTTGATTGCAGAAACCAGAGCCGGAGCCGGAGCAGCACGGACGGGTTCCAGGTGGTGCCTTCCGTGAAGCTCCCCGACACACAGAACGCAACGGTCGACATGGCCACGAGCCTCGAGGAGTGCAGGCTCAGGTGCCTCGCCAACTGCTCGTGTGTGGCGTATGCTGCCGCCGACGTAACAGCAGGCGGCGGCGCCAGTGGCTGCATCATCTGGACCGACTCTTTCATTGATCTGCGCTTTACAGAGGAGGGCCAGGATTTCTACCTGAGGCAGCCCAAGTCACTCTTAGGTAACAAGTCCACAAATAAAGATTTTTTTCCCTTTTTTTTTTTGCCTAGCTAGTATATATGTGGTTGTAGTTTTAATTAAAGGGCATTGCATGCATTCACCTTATAAGTCATCATAAGAAGCAAATTAAACCTGTCTTGCAAGATACCTGAACCTTTTTCATACATTGCACGCCAGTCTGATTTTCAACTCTAAATTATTAAACTAGACCTCTCCAACTATTGAAACATGACAAATTTGGTCGTCTAGTATTTTTCTACAAATAATAATAAAAATATGGTTTGATATCTTATAATTCATAGTTAATTTTCTTATAAACAAAAAAAAACATGAAACTAGTACAAACATTTTTCCTAAAACGTTATCTACCTATTTATGCTCTATATAAAGGTATTTGGAATTAGTTTATTTCAGTTCCAATTATTTTATTGCTTTGTAGTTGTGTTCATTATTTATTAATATAAATAATATTTAAATAACTCTAAATAGAACACCAACAGATAGATACCATATTTTTAGAAGAAAACTGGAACTGCTTTCACACTTCCTGATTTAAAATAAATTGTACTTAGTGAAAGATGATGTGACACTTAGGTGTTGTTTGGTACAAGCATTGGTAACGCAAATGTAATGGACTTAAAGCTAGGGATGTTACGGCAAGCCATTCGATTTGAAGTAAGGTGTTGTTTGGTAGAAGCGTTGGGTGTTGTTTGGTAGAAGCGTTGGTAACGCAAATGTAATAGACTAAAAGCTACGGAACGGCAAGCCATTCGATTTGAACTAATATTATTTCTGTTTGTGTTACTGTAGAACAAACCAAACAGTGCCTTAGTGAAACATGATATAAAACTTGGTGAGGATGACACATGGATAGCATATATATGTTGAAATAGAAAAATAGTGGGAATTAGTTTTATAAGAGACAAGGAAACGGATAGGGATATATAGATATACATGCGGGTCTATACATAATATGAACTAAAAGGTTCACCTCTTCCAACAGGTGGGAAGAACAAGAACAAAGTCAAGATTGTCGTAGCTGCTGTTGTTGTGGGTGTGGCATTAGTTTTGGCCTCTATTTTTTTTGTACTATTTGGTGGAGGCGGAGAGTGACGTCCAGGCCTGCCGAAGATCCATGTAAGCTTTTGTTTGTTCCAAAAACTTAAAAGAGAATTCTGTATTTGGCACCGAAACAAATCACTCTTCCGTATTTAGCATTGGAAATTTTGAACTTTCTTATCTAGCATCAACTCGAAAATTCCTTCCGTATATGGCATTTCCGTCCATTTGATGAAGTAACGGTGTCAAGTGCCACCTAAAATGACATATATACCCTTACCAGCAACCTGTTGGCAATGACCAGCACTCGTCCGTCCGCCACGGCAGCCTCCGGCCGTCGGCCAGCTCGATGACGAACGGTGTCGTCCGCTGCCTCGGCCACGGGGCCCCATCCGGGCACCACAGCCCACCGCGCCCACGCCTTGTCTACCTCCACAATGCCAAGGTTGACATCCGTCTTGGTCCGCCTGGGCGCCGACTCCATGGTCGTGGACGCCGTCCGTCTCCCCCCGAGCAGCAGGCAAGATGAAGACGGTGGTCGCCTCGGCAACCTCGCCAGTCTTCGAGCCGCACCACCATGACGCCGGGCCGCGAGGCGCGGCAGGTCCTCCTCCTCCCCCTCCACCTCCCGGCCGCTTTCTTCTGGCGCGCGCTCAGCTCGAGCTCCACGCGCCCTGCCGGACTCGGTCTCCACCACCGCATCACGGCGACTGGAGCCGCACCACCGTGGCGCCAGCCGCGGCGGCAGGGTCCTCCTCTCCCCTCCACCTCCCCGGCCGCCGAGGAGCAGGGCGGTGAGGCGGCGCGGCGTGACGATGTGAGCCCGTGAGGCCGTCGTCGCACCACCAGAGGCGGAACAGCCTCGGCGTTCTCACCGAGTTCGGCGAGTCTTTGGAGTTGTTTCTCTCGTTCGCGCGTGTGGTGATGATGGCGACCCACCACGACGCCACTGTGTGGCGAAGCCGCACGAGCTGGAGCTGCAGCTCGCGCATATACAAGCTCCTGCGCTTGCTGCAAGGGACGAGGACGACGCTGGTTTTCGCTTTCGCGACGGGGCCGAGACGCAGGGTGCGGTAGCACTCGCCATGGCAGTAATACGCCGCGCTACATGCGCCGGGCGCGACGCCAGCGCGGCGGCGTGGCCGCGCCGAAAGCGCAAAGCGGCGACAACCGCGAATAATAAGGCTCAAGAACCTCGGGCGTGCACGCCGCTGGGCGGAACGCCTGCGCCGATGAGCCCGCGTGCGCGCTCCGGTCGCGCTCGCGACACGCAGGAGGCGGGCGCCACGCCGCTGGCTGGTCATCGCCCCCCGAAGAGGACGCCGCCGTGTGTCGCCCATCACGAGCACCCCGAAAAAGGACGCCGCCGCGCGCGGCGCCGCTGAGAGAGCACGACGGTGAGAGGCGGCGCGACAGGGAGCCCGGCGAGGCCGTCGTCGCACCACCAGGGCGGAACAGCCTCGGCGTGCTTTCGCCGAAGTTCGGCGAAAGTCGCCACGCCGAGGCCGTTCTGAACGCAACACGGGCACGGCGGCGCGCGGCGCAACGCCCGGCCAGCGGGCGGACGCGCGGTGCACGACCTGCCGACCCTCGGCGTGTCCATAACCTTCAGGCCGCGCCCTAGCAGCAGCAGGAGGAGGAGCTTCGCCACGCCCACGCCAAGACCCTGAGAGCCGCGCCACATCCGGTCCGTGTCGGAGCTGCCGTTCGAGACGGCAATGGCGCTCGCTCACCAGCGCGCGCGGCGAGAAGCGGTGGGGCAGCCCGGAGAGGCCAACGGCGATGTTCTCCGACTCGCCACAGGACTGTGTCAAGGGGCTCAAGAAGCTGCTGAGCTTCGTGAGGAAAGGCGGCATGAGCGGTGGCGACGGCGCGGGGCGTGCGCTGGTGGCGCGGCGCGGTGGTGGACGCGAGGGGTTGGGGGTGAGAGAGTGACATCATTTTGGTACTTATCAACAAAAACTGACATGGTCGATGAAGTCAACAAACGGATGGATGGCTAAAATGGACGGAAGTGTCATATACGAAAGAAATTTTCAAGTTAATGCTAGATAAGAAAGTTCAAAATTTCTAGTGCTAAATACAGAAAAGTGATTTGTTTCGGTGCTAAATACAGAATTCTCTCAAACTTAAACTGCGTGCTGGCTGATCTTGCTTTATTTTTTTTATTATTATTATAAGCTACACCGCCTGCTACGACGCCAGCGCCGGCTCGTCGTTCGATTCACTATCGAATCTTAAAAGATGCCACAGAAAATTTCTCAGAAAGAAACAAGATTGGTCAAGGATTTTTTGGGACAGTATACCAGGTATGAGAATCTCTGATCAATCGCTAGAATTAGGCCCCTTTGATTGTAGGAAAGTTTTCCGTTTCCTACGTTTTTTTCTATAGAAATGAACTGATTCCTGTGAAATTCTTATACAATTCCCGTGAAATTTCTGCAACCAAAGGGGGCCTGAAAATTATCTTGATTGGTTTGGGAATCAATATTGGCTCCAAACACTGCATTCAGGATTGTATGTAACTTGATTTTTTTTAGGACGTACCTAGGCACATATTTTATCAATATAGGAAGATAGTTAATTACAAGAACATGAATTCGAGAGGAACCCGAAACGCGGAGTTACAACTTACCACACAGCGGTAACAACCAACCCAAACAATAGCATGAAAGAAGGCCCCTAACGCACAATCAACCATTAAACGACCAATTCAAAAACAGCTAACGTGCACCCTGTATGTGAAAAATCACGTGATCTATGAGCATTTTCGCGCGTGCAGCACTCTGGTAGGGTCTCCTCGGATTAAAAAAAAAATGTTATCATTTTTGTCCCAATCTATGATATTTTTAGATGGTTTATGGGGAAATGCTTTATAGAGGTGGCCGTGATTTATAGCCAAGGTACCAAATAGCATATAGCGGGTTGGCGTTGAGGTAGCGGACCATGGATATATATGTGCTATTGCGGACAGTAAGTTCCAATAATGGCATATGATGATTACAAAAAAAATTAACAATATGTCTCGTAAATAATGTGTATAAATAGACATTTAACTAAACTCAAAGAACTGATGTCTCACATACTTAAATTAAGAAAAAAACAAGATGTTTGACACATTACATATAGTCATATATCATATATCAGATTTTATAAAGAAAGATTATGAGGAACCATAAATAGTTCATAACGTTATCGTTGTTAAAAAGTAGCAACATCATCATTCTCGTAGTCACTTAAACCATCTACATATTTTAAATGGACTAAGATTATTTATTTATTACATACCATACCACGTTGTTGCGGCCGCTACGAAGAATACGGACTGCTATAGCGGCCTACAAACTTAAATAGCGGCTCGCTAAGTTTCAACTTACTAAATTTAGTCCGCTACATTAATACGGTAGCGGTAGGAGAGCGCTACAGCTATTGCAGCCGTTACAACTGCTATTTATTATCATGTTTACATGTGTCTCTATAAATCGAATTGTAAAGGCAGCTATTGCATTGTTGCTAGCCGCCTCTATAAATTGTTGATTTCTAGCCATGGAAGAGTAGAGATAATCCAGCCAACTCTGCAGAGCATCTATAGCCGCGCGCCTTTACAAATGCAGCCTGCACTACTGTATCTTCATGATTATTACCGCTACTAACGCTAGATACTTCATTATGGACATACACTTTTGTCAACCTCGGTGCAGTGTGAACTACCTGAACAGGAATCAACCAGGCTAGGAGTACCAGGTGGGGTGAATAGGGTTGCTGTAAAGGTGCTGAATGAATCAGTCAACAACAACTTCGAAAGAGAACTGCAAGTTTTGTTTGGGCTGGGTCATGTCAATCTTGTCCGGCTGCTCGCTTACTGCAATCGTAATACTGATGATGACACTGAGGGTGGAGACTACAAGGGTCCGCTATTAATCTACGAATACATGGAGAATGGGAGCCTGGACCACTACGTATTTGGTACATATATAATGACCTTCTTTTATACTCCTATATGCATGCTAAGTTGCTAACGTTGTCCACACACGTACGTATGTGTACACTTAGGCCTTATTTAGATGTAGTCGGATTCGTATCAATCCATGTGTGTTGAAGTGGATTAGAGTGGAACTTGAACTAAATTCCACCCTAATCTATCCCAACACACGTAGATTGAGATAAATTCGACAACATTCAAACAAGGCCTTAACTGAGATTCGTAAGGATCTGTGTCGTATTCAAAATCCAATGACCATATATCCTTCCAAGCATCCATCCATATAGTCCATGCATGCTTTACAGTTCGGCTATACTTCTATATATAGGATGCATGCCCATATACGACTAAAATCCATGTGTGTCGTGTCTCTGATCAGTAGTCAGTGTAAATACTTGCAAATAAAACCATATCAGTATGCTAGGTCACACTTATCTTGGATCAATTACATATGAATATGTTGCAGAGTTGCAGCTCTAGTCCGAGCAACGACGTTCCTTGTACATGCGTGCATGGGTTTTGGATCTAGGGTTTAGGATTTAGAGTTTAAGGTTTGGCATCGATCGTGTGGCTATACACATTTGGAGTCCGGATGTTTTTTTTCTTAATTAAAAAAAACATGCAAATTGTCCATGATGAAGAGGACAACCGTGAATGATTATTTTTTATCTGCAGGTGAAGACGACAAACGTAAGCAGCTGAGTTGGACGCAACGCCTAAAAATTATTACCTCCATTGCAGAGGGCGTCTATTATCTTCATGTCCATTGTGGCAGGAATATCATTCATAGAGATCTTAAGCCCGCCAACATACTGCTGGCTGATGATTTGACACCCAAAATAGCAGACTTTGGACTGGCAAAACACGTTCCTGATGAGCAAACCTTACACACAATTGTTGGACCCCTCTAAGAATAAATCATAATATATGGCAGATAAGCAATACAACCAAAATATGAAAGGTGTATGTAATACATGTGTAAGTGTACGTGTGGATTGGAGCAATGCTTGTAACTCCGATCCACACATACGCCTCCACTTATATTACATGCACGTTTTTTTTCCAGTTGTATTGCTTATCTACCGTGTGCACTTATTAGAGACGACTGCATGCTTCTTTGGATATATATAACTGAACAGAATTTATGCATTTCTTAAAGCGGTTACTCGGCTCCAGAGTGCCGAAATGGGCGAACAACAAACAAATCCTAGGTCTACAGCTTTGGAGTGGTTCTGCTTGAGATAATTACCGGCGGCCAAAACTGTGTCACGCTCATGCAGAGGCTACTTCCACAAGTAAGTAAGCTAGAAAATACACCAGCACTTCATAAAGTTATTATCAGCTAACTCCACGGTTCTTCTAATTGGCAATTGCATTGGTGACTTGGTGTATTGCAATTAAAAAAAGGCACAACCTTTTTTGTTCTGCGCAGGCCAAGAAATCCTGGAATAATAATAATAATGAAGGCTGCACACTGGAGGAACTGTTTCTTGACCCAAAAGTGCCTCTATCTTATGAAGAGAAAGCTGATCCCAAGTTCTTATCAAGGCTATGGAGCTGCATCGAGATTGGGCTGCTTTGCGTGCAAGAGTCGCCCGACATAAGACCTAAAATCTCACGAGTTGTGAGGACGTTGAAAACCGATCCAGAAGGTAATCTATGGGAACCAGAGGAACCGGCCCTTATTATGGAAGAACGGCCTGTTCGGCTGGTATTAAAGTCGGCTGAAGCTGTTTTATTGTGAGAGAAAAATACTGCAGATTCTAGCTGATAAGTTCAAGCGAACAGGCCCGAAATTACAGAAGAAGGCGAAACATCAAACGCAATGCGCACAGACGATGACATCGAACAAAACCAGCAACTCTAACTTCTAATTTCTTGAAAACTATACATAGAGGTTCATTGAAACATCAGACAATAATTGTATGTGTCTGCTTCATGAAGCTCAAACACTATTCACGATTCGTCAGCTACCTAAAGAGACTATGGATGCGTTCTTGTAAAATATCGCTCTATCATACATTTGAAGATATTTTCCTCAAGTCAACAACTATCAGCAACTCGTGAAATGCATTGGTCTAGTGGTATAATTATGGCCTTATGGGTGCATGACTCCGGTCACTAGGGTTCAGATCCTTATTTGCGTCGATATTTGTGAACTTTAATTTGATCGTTGTATGTGACCCTGATTGCGATTGGTGTTCATCTAAAAAAGGGTACTCACAAAAATTCTTTAAAAAGGTAAATTCATGAAAGAAATTATTACGTGGCTTCTCTGTCTTTCAGTTGAAAACAAGGAATGTTGGGTGCATGGCCAAGTGAAAATGGTCTTGCAGAAGGGGAGCGATGTAATAACATTTGGCTATTTATTATGTTTGTGCCCCGATTCAAAATTTCCAACAAAAGAGAGTTATGATTTTTCTAGAAACAATTCAGTCTCAATTTTGTAAAGCATCAATATTATATTGTCACATTGGGCTACTTTTCTTTGTGCCCTCACACGAATATTTCAATTAATGAGACGCCAAACCCATGTCTTTGTGGGAACTAGAAAAAGGTGAGCAAATTTTTATTGTTTCGTTCAAATTCTTGTGCACAAAATTCAACCACATCTTTCTATCTAAAAAGTTAACTTGATTTTGAAATGGATGCACTTCTGTATGTGAAAATAAGAAAAGAATTTAAAAAATGAGCAAACTAAAAATAAAGAACAAGGTTATGTAAATGAAAGGAAATAATATTATGAATATATTGTAGTTGAAATACAAGATCTAAAAGGAAAAGGAAACGGGGCAGAAAAGAAAAAGGGAAAGGAAAACAAAAGGACACAAGCTCCCCTGCTTCTAATTCTGTTTTAGGAAGTGATTCTTTGAGGGAAGTAATTTTGTGACTAAAAATGATTCTTTATGATTTTGTCTAGGATAAAGTCTATATAGAAAATGATTGAATCAGGGTATCTGCAAATTGTTTGGGCCATCTTGTTGACCCTTCTAGCCATTGCGCTAATTTTAAATTCATTTTGGGTTCATCTTGCAAATTTCTCAAATATAGCTTGTAATTCACACTTGTCATGCAAAAAAACAACTAAACACAGGACACATATGTGTACATGTTTAAACTCTCATTGTGACGAGGTAATACCCTAGTCCTATTAGTCCCATTAGCTGGGTTTGCAAACCTAATAGACTGAAAGTGTTAATTGAGGCTTGACAAAAAATTAGTCCACCCATTAATCTGACTGTTTGGATGGACTATGACTATATTTTAGCTATTACTCCCTCTGTCCTAAATTCAAGGTATCCAAGGTTCCAAATTTGTCTCAATTACAAGTTATTCTACATTTTTAACCTCATCCATGCACATATGCCTTTTAAACTCCATCGATACATGCCTTTTAAACATCATCCAGCACAAAATGACTCCTTCAATTGGCAACTGGAATCAATGAGATGCATGCATGTCATTTTGAATTATATGAAACTAACTAGTTAGTGAGAGGTAAGTTAGTCTTTTGCCAAACTTCTTATTTTGTTCTAAAATTGCTTGAATATATTGTATTTTAGGACAGAAGGAGTATTACTCTCTTGTTTAAGAAAAACTTGATTTTTTTTAGGATTGAAATATTGTCCAAAAAACTTGGTGTTTTAGCTCTTGGACACTAGGTTGGAATTTTGGATTCATATCAGCCATTCAGCCTGAGATTGTGGCTTGCATACCTCCATACATTTTTTAATTAGCGGCTTATTTCTTTATCAACACGAATTACCTCAATAAATAGGGTACATGTGAGCGCAAAAATATGGTACATGTGAGCGATGATCAGTCCTAAAAATACGAAAACACAAGAATTTTGAGATAGATGAAGTAGTTGTTAGGCCCAACAAAGAAAAAACAGAGGAATTCTAGAGCATTGAAATCCTATAGGAAAACTTTTTATGAACCCCTTTGGAATAAAGGATTGGGTTCCTACTTCCTAGAATTCATAGGAAATTGCTATGGAATGACTTGTTTCATAGGAATTTTAGGGGAATTTTACCAAGAGGATGAACCTCATAAAAAATTTCTTTTGTGTCCCCCATTGAATTTCTGTTTTTCCTTCGCTCCATCCTAGAATAGAAGGTGCAACTCCCTCAAACACCAAAATCAAGAAGCAAATTAACTCCTACACGTTACAAGCGCTGTGGTTCTCCGTCTAATTTGCTCTGCGCAGCCTCCCATGATTTTCTTAGCCTCACAGGACGTGCATTCATGCGTGTTGCACAGATGCATGCACGTGGGAGCCAAAGAGTCGATTTGGTCCTACATTATATTAGGGGCCTGTTTGGATTGAGGCCTGGCACATAGGCAAACGCCTACCAGGCAACGAATCCTGGTCCCATGCGTCCAAAATCAAACGCTTGGGGTGCCTGCTTGGGCTAGGCTGCTTTTTGAAGCTGTGGACCAAACAGGCCCTAGATGCTGCATAGGCACCCTGTATCACGAGAATAAGAAAAAAACAATTATGACTTCTATTCTAGGATGGAGAGAGTAAATAGAAAAAAATAGAAATATGATAAAAATGCATATACAAAACATAGAAATAAAAAACACATAAGTTTTGTAAAAATAGGTATATGGATGACTTGTAGGAAAATCGGAGAAAGCGTTCCAAAAAAAAGAAAATCGGAGAAAGCAAGAAACAATGAGATTTGAGTAGAGATTTTGTTCAGTGGTTTTTCTCTGACATCATTGAATGGCAAAAAAAAATTATATCCTTTTCCTACAAGCAATTGCTGCAAACCAAAGGCGCTACAGTAACTTAGAAATGAGGATTCTCCGTTTTGCCTCCAATCCAAAAGTGACATTTTCCCTTTAGTTTTTGCTGCAATGCAAAGGGGGCCTCAATCTTGCACTTTTTTGTTTTCTTAATCCATTGGGTTTAAAATGTTCAGTGCATTTTATTCCTTTATTTTTCCTATTGCTACGTTTTTATGCAATCCTACATTCCAAAAGACCGTAACTATTCGACCACACAAACTGAATCCTGATTATTTCTTGCTGACAGAGTGAGAGGTAGTCCCGACAAGTGCATATAGAACTACACAAAAATCATTAACGTATTAACATGATACTGAAATCCCTTCCCTGGCAGAAATGAAATAATGGAGATGGCTGGAGTCCGTCACAACAAACAGATATGGAATAACTGAGATGGCTGGACTCCGTCGCAACAAACGGCTTCAACGCTTGATCTTCTCTTTGAATAAAATAAAAATAAACGTCCCCAACACAGAGCTAAGATACAGTTTACTAAGCCTTACCATGCTTAATTAGTTGCAATGTCAGACATTTTACCTTGGCACTCGAAAAAACTACATTTTCATGCCGGCAGGTGCAACTTGTTGATGAACAATATATTTGAGGAACATTTTATAAACACATGACAAGAAACGCTTCATGCTGCAATTCTGTGCACAATAGCAATACTCACTATACAAAAGGAGGACGTGCCACCACATAAAATTTACATTTTCAAGGAAACAAAAACACACTAGTGCCCCCACAGAACCTGATCTGATGTGTGCCCCAGGGGCTTGAATGGTGCCTTAGACGCTGGGACCTCACGCATCCTCTACTTGAGAGTTGAACACAAAGCTTGGAAATGTTGTGGTGATATCCCTGTTCAAAAATTAATCCACGATCAATATTTCAATAAATGCTGTTACTTCATCAAACATACACAGATTCAGTAAAAACAGCACAAAAAAAGATATTAGACTGTATTTTTTTTGTCCAAGTTTCAATTAGCAATCATGATAGTGCACCATCAGCACAGAATTACCCCCATCTTTCTCCAGATAAGGATCTGACAGAGAGGAACAAGTGATCTGGCAAGCAAAGGTTTTATGTTAATATTCCCTCCATTTTACTATACTTGTCCATGCCTCAGAATTATCTGTTTCAACATATCTGTCCAAGGGTGGAAATGATGGTGTTTTATTGTGATTTTTCCTGTTATTATAGTCCTAAAACCACAAGATACTTCTGTTCTTTCCAACAAACTTCCAATCCAAAGAGGGTGGCCTTTTTCTTCTCTAAACAACAAGGCTATTAATATCTTCATTATCACAAATCACGATTAATAAGACATTAAACAGACATTACACAGAGTATACCAAAGGGTACTTGAATTAAAGCTTGTCGGAAACAGCAAAAGTATCCCGTACACGTCATGTGCATCATAACATGAATATTCACAATAAAAGTATAAAACACAATAGTTTTGACCCACTAAGGAACAATTGACTAAAACAGCATATTCCGAGACTAGGACAAATACAGAGAAATGGAGGGAGCAGGTGGTGTATGTCCTGTGCGGTTAACAAATATAGAGTCTACAATACTGAGCTAGTGAGCTTCACAAAGGAGGTTAGGAACCCAAGTAGAAGTTCAGGAAGAAAGTTCAAATTGTTTTTTTGAAACATGAAAATTCAAATTGTTAAGAAAGGGAAAACTCATCAAGAGTACTGACCGGAGATATGGGAGGGTCATATTTTTTAACAAAGATGGATGCCTCAAGACAAGGCTACGCCATTCCTCCTTGTCAATTTTCCCGTCGTGCTTTGTATCTGCTTCCTCAAATGTCTAGTAACATCAAAAAGTATGAGCAACCAAGCATAAGTTCGATAGATATATACCCTATACAGAAATATATGTACTCCGATATACCTTATCAATAATGCCTTCAATAATATCATCTGAAAGATTCATTCCTGATTCAGCAAGTGTTGCGACAACCATTTGCTTGACCTGACAATCAAGAACAAACACAACAACATTTTCATTGCTGATGGCTGCATTTAATGTCAAATGGGATATACTTCGTGCAAGCAAATATAAGAACAATCCTCAAAAAGGGCTGTGTATGAGGGCTTCAGTTTAGACTCATGGGTGTTCAATATCAATCAGCTTAGTTCAATTCAACTTGAGAAATAAATTTCCATTGACGATAAAATCATATGCTAAATTGGAACCTGACTTGAGAGGGTGAATAATTGTATTCACGTACAAGCTAGTGTAGCACATGTAGGAAAAATAGATGCAACATGGAACATGCAAACCAATAATATGCAGTGATACATGGAAGATATGATTTCTTAAGATAAGGATAAGCATGTGGAAGGTACCTCCTGCTTTTCAATGAAACCTTGTTGTTTGAGATCATACAATTTGAAAGCAACTGCAAGTTGATAGGAAACAAGATCATGAGAGTGAATGATTAGTGTGACACATGCATAATTTCCCAAAGTAGAATAAACTGAATTGGTTAACTACATACTCATTCCAAATACTTCATCATCATAGAAAACTTCCCAAACCTAAAGATTTTGTATGTGCATGGTAAAGATGCAGGTTGCAGGCCTCGCACTAATATACTCTATCTACAAGCTTCTCCCTCCCTACAGAGCCTTAGCAGGTAACGAAATCAAAATAAACTATTTCTAGCCGCAACAAAAAGGAGTTAGTGTTAGTCCATTTAACCCATGTACCACATCAGGAATGAATGTCTATTCCAATTTTTTACAATGTTCATTCTTTTGTAAAGTTGAAGGGCATCACATGCATTACAGTTCCAGCTGCCTATCATGTCCACAAGTGTTTTCATGGATATTTAGTAACAGTAATGACTCGACATCTTATCTTGAATTATTATCACATATTAAAGTTGTAACTGGATACTTGGTCACTTATGTAGCATTTTCAGGAATAAATAAATGAATGAATAAATCAATAAATTAAGCATGAAGGCTTACAATCAATTTTGTCATCAATTGGTGCACTTGGATGGAACACAGAAAGGGCTCGAGCAAACTCCTCAAATTCAAGAATTCCATTGTGCTTCGTGTCAAACAAGTCAAATACCTAAGTCAATGAATCAAAAACAGGATACCTTAGTGTTTATTTCAGATCAACACAAAAGAATATGCATATTTTGAAAATCAAACGAATTTGCAACAAAGAGACAGAGAATTCACATTGAGCACACCCCCTTCCAATGATTGCAGGTGGAGGCTTACACATGCAGACACATTGAAATTATGTGTTAACGGCTTAACACATGCCCGCAGAAACACATGTGTTAGCATATGATTGAAGCTTAAAAGGCTCAGGGTCTATGATGTCCAACCACTGTTCTAGACAGCTTGGCATAATGTGATTAATGTCATGTTCATATAACAAATATTGTACTGTTGATCCTTTTATAACACACAACTAGAAAAATAATGTGGCCCAAATAGCAAAAAGAACACGATAATTGGGCAAGAACAGACTGAATAGCGTGAAGTTCTCAGCAGTGAGCTTTGCTTTCATGACAACAAAATTTTCACAAACAAAATGTATATAAGGATCCAGTGGACATACCCGATCAGCAAACATGCTATCCTTTCTGTTGGTCTTAAACAGGGCTAATTGGAATTCTTCCTGCAGATAATACGTCAAAGCCCCAAGGAGAGATCAGACATCATGGCTTCATGGAAACAAAATTGCCATTCACTGCCACTTCACACTCAAATAAATTAGTACAACGTACAGACCTTGTTAATCAAGCCATCATCAACCACAGCGCTGCTAATCTTCTTGAACAGCTCATACAGAGCCTCGATTTCATTCACATTAACTGCAAAATACAGGAAATCCACTGCTGAATAAACGACAACAGACACGAAACAAGCGTCTGAACATATAGACTGATTCTGTAGAAGCAAGCGAGAGTAAAAAGAGCATACAAACAGTCTCTCTAGCCAGGCGTTCGGGGTCCTCAAGGCCCTTTGGCCGATTGGGTATGTCAAGGTCGCAGCACTTGAGCAGGGCAGAGGCGAGCCGTCGAACAAAGTCCACCATTGCACACTCTACGAATAGCTATCCAAATCAACACGTCTCCGAGCTGCAAAAGACCAGGAAGAAGCGGGTCAGGACCGACGACCGCAGCGCGCGAGCAATTTCCACGACCGGATGACACCACACCACCCACCCAGTTCCCCCTTCCGATTGGAGCAGAATCCCATAAAAAAACAGGAAACCAACCACTTCCCGCTCAGGATCACCGGATCACAGCTCAGCTGGAAGCCACGCGAATCGTAATCCCGACCGACGCCCCGATACCTCGGACACGGACACGAAATCAAGCCAGAAACGGATCCCGTCGCAGCCGAAACGCCGTCGCAAGCACGCGTCACCGCGGGTCCGCATTCTCTCCGCGACTCCCGTCTTCCACGCGGGAACGGCGCGGCCATGGGATCCCGCCGCATCGGAGTTTTCCGGCCCGTGGGCCGAGATGGGATTCGTGCACTAGAAGGGATCGGTAGGGCAGCAGGCCTCACCTCATCGGGGATCCTCCTCGCGGACGGAGGCGGGTTGTTTGCGGCGTGGAGGGACGGAGGGCGGGGGCCGGCGGTGAGAGATTGCGGAGGCGCGGGGGAGGGCGTGGCCGTGAGAGGAGGGAGGGAGCGAATCGCCGGAGGAGGAGGAGCGCCACGTCAGCGGTTCTGGAACCTGAGGATGTCGTTGGTATGTTCTCCTCGTGATCTCGTCCCAGATCCCCGAAACATTCCTGGGCCGAGAGGTAGATGGGCTTTCGTGACCGGGTGTGGGCCAGCCGGGCCGTGGCTCGTCGTAACGATCGTAAATTTTCAGTCGGAATAGTATTTTTCTCTCACACAAATCAGCCAGCAGTACTTTTTCACGAACCAGCAACAAAATGAACTAGCCAACCGAATAGGCTTGATGTTTGTCCATTGCTATCGCGATTTGAACCGGGTTAGATCCAAGTGCTGTGTCAACTGTCAACCGGGTCCGATATATTCGACTAAACTTGGACAAAATCAACATCAACTTGTGACTACTTGTATTTCGTTAATGTTCTCTACCGAGCGTCCATCTGGCCGGACGGGACGTACCTGTTTGCTCTCGCGCCTCACGCCCCTACGCCTCGTGCCTCACGCGGCTCGTGTCTCGTGCCCCTACCCATGCCTCGCGCTGCGTGTACATGTCTGCTCCCGCGCCTCGGGCCCTGAAATGATCAAGATGCCTAAGAAAGGTGTGAATTGGGCTAATTCTAAAATTCTTTCAATAATTAAATCTAACGGTTAGCCCACTTTCCTCTGCCTAGAAAGTGTTTCTATTGTTCTACCGCACAAAAGTTTAGCAATCTATGTTTCAATCCTACTCTAACATGGCAATTATATGAATGTAAAGACAAGAATTAAATTACTCAAAGTAAATACTTAAACTAAAGAGAGAAGGAGTAACGCCGCGATATTTTACCGAGGTATCGAAGAGTCGTCACTCCCCACTAGTCCTCGTTGGGCACCTGCGCAAGGGTGTAGCTTCCCCTTGATCCGCGCAAATGATCAAGTGTTCTCTACGATTTGATTTTTTGACACTCCATCGCGGTGAATCACCCACAACTGCTCATAACTTGAGTTGGGTCATCCACAAGCTCCGCCGGATGATCACCAAGCTCCCAATCACCACCAAGCCGTCTAGGTGATGGTGATCACCAAGAGTAATAAGCACGAACTTTCACTTGACCACGACAAGCCTAATGAGAAGGGTGGATACACACTTTGCTACTCTTGCTTTCACTAATGAGGTCTCTCTCTTGGATTCTCAAATATCAATCACCTCACTAGGGTCTTGCTCTTCTTGGCACTCTTAAGGGTGTTTCTCAGCTGTTGGAATGAGCAAAAAGTGATCCCTCACATGAATAGAGGAAGTATTTATACACCCTTGTTCAAAACGAACCATTATGTGCCTTTGCGGGTTGACCGGACGCTCCGGTCAGTTCACCCGCCACTGCGCAGTTTAAGTTGTGACCGGACACTGAACAGCGTCCGGTCAGCACTGACCGGACGTGTCCCGTCACGAAAACTGCTCTCTAGAACCTTACTGGAGTTGATCGGACGCTGGCACCCAGCGTCCGGTCACTCACCTCTCAATATCCGGTCGCACCAGACGACTTCACCTTGATCAAATGAACTGGCCGGACTCTGCGCCAGCATCCGGTCACACAAGAACCAGCGTCCGATCGACATTTGATCCTCCATTCACTTCGAACTCGCAATCATATGTGAATGAAGTTTGCTCTAATTGATCTAAGGGCTTCTTATGAGATACCTAGTGCTAGATTTGACAAGTGTGCACTACGCCTAACCCACTAGACTCATCTAGGTCAAGCTACCCGTCCATACCCTCCTTAATAGTACGGCCAAAGGAAAAATAAAGTCCTAAACTACTCTAAGTGTCTCTTCAACACCAAACGACACTTAGAACTAGTCCATCCTTAACCTTGTTGTCCATCGTAGGGGCATGACAACCATGATTGCCCAATCAATTATCATTACCATGACCTAACTTAATTACATCTACAAAACACACGTTAATCACAGTAATCTTGTATTATCATTAATCACCGAAACCCAACTAGGGGCCTAGATGCTTTCAATCTCTCCCTTTTTGGTGATTGATGACAATACCACCTTGAGTATATAAAAAGAGATGAGGTTTTCAACATGCTTGATTTATATAAGCTTTTGACAATAAGACCAAAAGAGTTAGGCAAGCTTATATAACCCAAGCCAACATGATGTACTCAATAGATACGAAATAAGCATGAGTATAAGTAATAAAGCTCATTTGCATCGGAGTAAAACACGAAAGCAAAGCAAATGAGCATAACCAAGTGATATGACATATAAATAATTCAAGTAGAGAGCACACATGTCACATATCACATAAATATCACGATCACATTAATATCACTATTACGATCACACTTATGTAGTTCAATGCATAATAGTAAACATGAATGCATAACAATGTATCACACATAAAACTCCAAATGTAATAGATAAGCTCCTAAATGTATCGCTCCCCCTAAGTCTACCATACTCGATCCCTCTCCCCCTTTGGCGTTAAACACCAAAACCTAAGGGTCGATCGGTGGGGCTGCAGCGGATGAGTCAGGCGCTGAGGTGCGATGAGCGATCTGGAACTGTGTGCCATCATCCTCTGATCCGGAGCTCTATGCAGTCTGACCCTCTGTCGCTGGAAGTGATGCTAAAGCAGTCTGGGTCAGATCTAGTACTGGTGCGGCCTGTGACTCTGAAGGTATGACTGTAGCAGGCGGCTCTGATGATGTAACTAATGAAGGGAGTGTCTATGTAGTCCCAGTAATAGGAGCAACTGTGGAAGGACCAGAGACAAGTAGATCTAGCAGAGTAGGCTGCCCTGTTAACTCACTGAATGTCGCACCAAGGCTCCTAGAGATTGGGGTGTCTGGCACAAGCAACGACGAACTCGGACCCGATGTGAAGCCCATATGTAGCGGTGTAAACTGCAGAGCCGGGGCTATCACTGGCGAGGCAAATCACTAGGACACCTGCTCTGTAGGTGAAGCAAATTGAGTAGCAGTCTGTCCCTGACTCTGAAGCCCACTAGGCTAGAAAGCTGGAGTCATAGAAGTGATGGCAGGCTGACCAAGCTGAGGTCTAGGTTGTGGCGGTGGAGCCCCAATGATAGTAACAACATGCTACATGAACCCGAGTAGCTGCTGCTGCATGGCCTACTGCTGCTGCTGAATAGCCTGCTGCTGACGTTGAAACTCGTCCTATCTGGCCTGTACCTGTGCTAGTGCAGCTGCTGTCTCCTAGGCCTAGCGAGCCTGATCCTGCCTCATCCGCTCAAGTATAGCAAGTAGAGCGGGGTCTATCTGTGGTGCAGGTGGAGCTAAGATGGAACTACCGACCTCACCATCATGTCATCGAGGAGGCATCCGAGGGATATCCTGATAGTCATCATCTATGCTGTCACTGGGGTCGCTCTCGACCATACCCTCCTGCTGAGCATCAATGAAAGGGTCGAGATGGCGACTAGAGGGGGGGTGAATAGTCATTTTTAATATTAATCGCATCGGCTAACCAAAACAAGTGCCGAGTTAAAACTATCGGTCTAGCTAAGACTACACCCCTCTATCTATGTTCTCTAGTACCTTCCAAAGATACTAATTAAGCAACTAAGGTGCAGGACTAGCTAGAGGTCTCCTAACCAATTCTAGGAGTAAGGTCACACAAACCTATGCCACTAGTACTTTAAGCAACAAGGGAGCTCCTACACATGCTAGTAAGCAAAAGCATGAAGCCACCTAAGCTCACTAGCAATGCTCAATAACAAGGCAACCAATGCCAAATTAAAGAGCGCAATTACTTAGCTACACAAACTAAGCAATATGACTAACAAGGTTATACAAACCAAATTAGCCACGCAAAGGAGCTACTTCTATGCTACACAAGCAAGAAGGTAACTAGTAAGCTACACAAGCTAACTAATTACGAAAGCAACAACACAAGCTCAATGTATATGAAAGTAATTGCGAGCTTGTGTAACGGGGACCCCAGCGTCCGGTCACTATGTGACCAGCGTCTGGTCCACTCTGTGAGACCCTGTCTTTTCTGTCTAGGGTGCCGGTGGCACCGTCGGACTGTCCGCACTCTACGGGCGGACACTTCGCCGGTGGAGTTTCTCCTTTCGCCTCCATTTCTTCACCGAGTTGATCCACATAAACTCCAACTTCATCTCCTTTGTAAATGTGCCAACCCCACCAAATGTACACCACCATGTGTATGTGTGTTAGTATTTTCACAATCATTTTCCAAAGGATTAGCCACTCAACTTGCCACGCCACTCGATCCTAGCAATGATGCAAAGTTAGATCACTCGAGTGACACAAGATGACCGATATGCAAACAAGTTTGCCCCTCTTGATAGTACGGCCATCTATCCTAAATCCGGTCATAAACTTCTCTACACACCTATGACCGGTGAAATGAAATGCCCTAGGTTATACCTTTGCCTTGTGCATTCTATTCCATCTCCTCCAACGTCGATGCAACACATGCACCAACACGATCAACAATGATATGATCCACTTCATATCATCATGTGATCATATTGGTTCATCGATCTTGACTTCACTTGCTCTTCACCGTTGCCATCGTCCATCGGCACCATGTCTTGCTCAAGCTTCACCGCCACGTGGTCCATCACTCCAAAGCCTCCGACTTGCCCTTCACACTTGCAACCGGTCCATCAAGCCAAGTCTTGTTTTGATCTTCTCCACCTTGATCACATGACTCAATGTCATGTCTCATTTGCAATAAGCTCCTTCATCATCACATGTGTGAGCTTTGTAACATCTCCAAGCCATTGTCACCTTCATGGCATATGTTGCTCACACACATGTATCTGTGGACTAATCACCTGTGTATCTCACATAAACACAATTAGTCTACCTAGGTTGTCACTCAATTACCAAAACCAAACAAGGACCTTTCAATCTCTTCCATTTTGGTAATTGATGACAACTCTATAAAGATATGAAAATTAAGTTCTTTTGGATTCATGTTGCTTGCCCAAGCAATTTTACCATGTGAAAATGATTTTGGATAAGTACCACAAACCCGAAATGGTAGTATTAGCTCCCCCTACATATGTGCTAGAGTATTTGATTCTAAGCTCACACATATGCATAGATTGAAAATGTGGGAGAGTAATTACTACCGAATGATGCTAAGGTGTATAAAATAAACCTTTGAAGCCTGATACCAATCGGAGTTGCACCTTTAAGTTCATCCTTAGCACCATGGTTAACTAGATATCACATGGAAATAAAATCACTAGATAGCTTGTGAGATCAACATTAAAAACAAGGTACTAGCATTACTTGTAAAGCATACCAAGTGTCTAGCTATCATCCTATGCATGCTAGTTAGCAAATCATCATTCAAGTTCTATAACTAGCATACAACACACAAGCATGCATATTGAATATAAGAACTTATGCAATGCAAACAAGCACATGAATATGCACATATCAAATGCAATCAATCAAAGTTCATGAGCTTGCTCCCCCTACTTGTGTGTTTCTTTTGTCCAACAATTTTGATCCATCTCTTTTCTTCAATGTTGCTCCCTCTTTGTCCATGTCCATGTCCAACCTCTACTTCTTTGTTTCAATCTCTCCCAAAGCTTTCATATCTTATCTCTCCCCTTGTACAATCTCAATCTTAAAACTTTCATATCTTTGTACAATCTCTCCCCCTTTGTCATCAATTTCCATAAAAGGTGAGCTTCTCATTGATGCAAAGGTATGCATTTGGGGTAGATGGTTGAGGCTTGAATCTTATATTTTTTATGGACATCACTTGATTGTTGGAATGACACCACTTGTAACTTGTACCACTTGTATCTTATGTAGGGCTTCTTGAGATACCACACATAGGATCTTTGATCTTGATATCAATTTGTGGGACACCTCCCCCTATGTGATAGCAAGGGTCATCCATTTGATACACTTGAGCTCTTGTAGGTGAGGGATGCATTTTTCATTTGATGATGACTTAAAGTTGAGGATCACTTGTGGAACCATCATCTTGCATGATTGATACCATGTGTAGATGTGATACCATTTGAAAGAATCTTCTAGTATGGAACCACTTGTTGGATTTATCAATAAAAACCATTTCTTAAACATTTGCTATCTTCATGAGTACCACTTATAAGATATCACTTGTGAGTTGATCTAGACATCATTTGTAGATTCTTGATGAAACTTGAGTCTAGATACCACTTGAAACAAACAAACTAGATATCCATTTGTATTGTTGCCTTGTGCTTGTACTTTTATCACTATCATGAGCTTCTATGGTTGACTTGAACTAAATTGATTTGCCTAAGCTTTTATGTCCGGTTTGAACCAATGACAAGCTTCTTCACACCTCTTGCAAGGGTTATCTTACCAATGTTGTACTTATTAGCAATCCAAAATAGATCAAGTACTTGGGATCACTAGCTCATGAACAAATTCATATACTAACCACTAGATCAAGTAATCATTCAAGCAATAGTGGTAGGTTATGAATTTAAACATTTTATTTGATATGCATGATCCTATGAAGCATGTACTATATACACTAACCGCATACTAGTAAGTGATGAAATGATCATGCACATTACAATGATACCTTTACTATGTTGGAGTAGAGGATAGTCACATAGATTCCAATTCATTACTCCAATAGCAATGTAAAGTCCAATTATAAGCTTGGTGAAGACCAATGGATACCATTTTGAATTCCATTCTTCACCCATATGAAATGAAACCACTTATAATCAAGTACACTTTCTTATTGTGGTTGGCTTGCTTCATCTTTTGATTTTTGCTTGCATGAGATTACTATTTGGAAAACCACTTGAAATATCATCATTAGCTCTCTTTTGGGTGTTGCTTGCTCTTCTTGATCAATCCTTTTGATTGCTTCAACTAAGCATCTCAAATGTCCCTCGGATCACCACTTCCATGTTAGCCTTCCAAGTACCATACTTGGTTTACCTACTCATAGGCGGCGAGCCCCTACATTAGGGAGAAGTGACCTCTCTCCAAGAAATATTCTTGATACTCACTTGAAATGACTTGATTGATTGATCCATGTAATGGACTTAATATGATGAGTAACCTTGATTCCTTCTTTAAGTCATTTTCTTTCTATCAAATGATCTCCAATCATATCTAGAACTTAAACTTCATCTTCATGTTGAGTTTGATCTTGATCTTCTAATTTGAGTACCGAATGTGTGCGAAGTACACTCCTCAATCAAATAGACTTGTACTCTTTGATTGTCATGCTTTTAGATCTTCTCAAAACCAAACTTAGGTACCTCAAACACTTGTAAACATGTTTTCAACTTGAGGACCTTTCAATCAAAATGACTCTAGATCAATCCAATATTTGTCACTTTTCTAGCAGATTTTGTATCCTTCAAAGAAATAAGCATATCTCCCAAAGTACAAATCCAAATACCACGAAATTTGGTGGAGATGTGATTCACTAAGCTGTAACACCCTAGGTGTTTGGCTTCCACTAATTGCATTTCATTTCATAAACATGTGCATCATCTATCTCATCATGCCATTGTTACTGAAACATGCATATGCAACATTTTCAATTGTGTGTGTTTCATACTTGATTGCTTAGAATGGTAGTAGTGCAACATGTGAATGTAACATGAATTTCTCATACTTTGAAACATGGCAATATGGTAGTAATGTGACAATTATAAAATGACAACAAAGTCATGAAACATGTGAAACATTGCATTGCAACATTGGGTGAATTGCTTGTTTTGTTGTTTCATCACATGTGCTCATTTGAAATGGTATAACAATTGTGTAAGGTGGTGGATCATGGTCTAATACACCTTAACTACACTTAGGGTAATTGTTGGGACATTGTTCATGTAGATCAAAATGACAAAAATGCCCCCAAATGGAGGTTTGACTTGAATTGACCCTTAGAGTGCCACAATTTGACTGATTCAAAAGTCCAACTTAGGGATTTTGCATGGCTGTGTACTCTTTACCAAAGTTGTAGCTAATTTATCAAGGAACAAAAGTTGTTTTATGATCATCTCATGAAAATGGCTCGAACAAGCTCAAACATGGCCCACAAGTCAGAAGTTCATGCTGATTTCACACTTAGAAAATATTCTAAGTCGTAGCTACATTTTCAGTGGACCAAGCCAACTTTGGATTGATGTAACTTCTGATCCATGGAGAATTAGACGATGATCCTTGAATAGAAGTTGGAGATGGATGGTAGGCCTACAATTTTCATGTTCACGGTTTTTGCAATGGATCAACGGTTTAGCGGTATTAACACGTTGAAGTCGCGCTGTCAGGCGGTTCAAGTCATCTGAATGCGAGCTACAGTACCTGACAGCCATCAGACAACGAGCGCCGCGTGGGTGACACTCGTCGCCGGTCTCCTGCTCATGCTGCCACACGTCGTGGATGCCCTGGCACGGCCGGCCATGACTTGAGCAACACCTCGCTACCGCCAACCACTTTCGTCGCTTCGATTTCATTTCCTCGGCTTCTCCGCTCACCAGTAGCTCGCATGAAGAACAACCACCGCGACTCGATGAGCTCGTGCTCGCACACACCACAAAAAAACGCGTCGGCCAGCTCGTTCGTAGCTTCGCCATGCTCTTCTCTACCTCCTCCACCCCACCGTCGGTCCATTTGAGCTTTGGTAAGGGCGGAATCGCCATTTTCTTCCACCGCCGCCATGGCTGACCTCGCCGGAGATGGCGCTCCGTGCGGCCAGCTATCCTTGCATCCTTGCCATCCCTCCTCCGCTTGCGCTTAGGTCCAAGGTGCTTGCCACTGATGCTCGTAGGATCACCCTTTTGAGCCGTGGTGCCGTAGTCTCGCCGGAGCCGGCCATGCCGTGGCCGTGCGCCGCCATGCTCGTCGCCAACCTCGGTAGCCGCAACAATAGCATCGATTGAGGACACCGCTAGATGCGCCTGGGCAAGGCGAATGTCGTAGCACCGCTGACCTCGTCGGAGGAGCCACCGGCAACGAGTTGCGCCGCCGCCTCCTCTCCCTCCCTGCATCTCTCTCTCATTGCGCAGCGGTCCCGCTTGTCACCGCCGAGCGCGAAAGGGAGCGTGGGGCCACACACTGTGGCCGGGTCAAGCGCAGTACGCTGCGTTGTGGTCACGCTTCTTCTCGGGCCGGCCAAAGAAGAGATCGTTAGGTTTTCCATTTTTGTTTGATTTTATTATTTTCACAGATTTGTATATAGATTCAAAAATATGTATCTCTTAGATGGTAGATCCAAATGATGTGATTCCAATTTTGTTGAGTTCATAATAATGTCTAGTTTCTATTAAAAATATAATCCATGTCATGTTCTGTTATGAAAATGGGAGTTTCTATTTATCTCTTTTAATCATGCAAGAAATAGGGGTAATTATATCTTTTACTAGGTAGCTCCAAATGGCATGAAATTTTTATGGTGTACTGCTCATATCATGAATAGCTTGCAGTTAAATTTTCATATAGTTTGGACACTGTTTCTAGGAGATAGAAAATTATCCTGTTTGCATGGATGGATCTTGTGTGAATTTTCATAATTTTTCTATAGATCCAGTTAGGGTAAAAATTGGTGAGTACTGTTATTATGCTAGAATGATGCTAGGAAAAATTAGAAATCTGTTGCTTGACACTTTTTAATAGGGTTTCCTAATTATGCTAAAAATAGACATGCTACCTGTTATTTTGGATACAGCAAGTTCTGCTTACCTGATGGCTTTGAAATTTTTATGGTAGTCTATGTGAAGCATGAGATAGCTACTGTAATTTTTGTAGATTTTTCTGAATAGTTTTACTATATATTGCTTTAATCACCTAATTAACTAAAGAAATTAGAAAAGGGCATTAAATAAATTGTTTAGAAGTTGGCACTAGACTTTCCGATGTTTCTTTGGTATGAAAAACATGTTGGTAAACTTGGTTTGGTCCAATTATGCTTTTGCATCATCATTAAATAATTAATTTAGTAACCCTGTCATTTCTGGATAGATTCTAGGTTTACTGGAATTCGATTTGGTTAACGTAAGAATCATGCTTTGATGTTTACAAATGATTTGTAGAAAATTTCATAAGCTTTCCAGAATGTCCTCATGCAAGTCATTTGGATTTGTAGAACTCTTGTTATGGTTGAATTAAGGAACTACCCGTGTGCATATGAAACTTTAACTGTTGTTTAAAGTATGCCTTTACTATTTCTAAGTTGGGGTAATGTTCCTAGGTGTTAGGCCTTTAACTGAAGATGAGCATCTTTATCTTAGGCTATGCAAGTTAGGTAAGTTGATCTTGTTCTTCAAGTTAAGTTAGATACCTGTTTTAAAGTGATTTGAATAGAGCTATTCTTAATCGGTAAACGAATGTCCAGTAATGTTTTCGTTAAACACTTACTGTGATTCATTCATCATGAGCATCATGTCATTCCTTATGCATCCATGATATTTATCTTGTGCATCGGCATGCAATAGGTGTACCGAAGGAGTGACCTCACTGGAATTCGAGGAACCGAGCGAGCGCAAAGCAGAAATTACACCGGGAGGTTCGTGGAGGTGCAACCTTGTAAGAAGTGCCGCATTTAGGTCGCCACTGTGCCCTGGATCACCGTCCGTGCAACTTTGTGAAAGGCAAGACCCGGAGCATATTAAGCCTCCTAATTTCCGAAATGCGATTCTGATTATTGTTACATATATTGTTGCATTAAGTTTAGGTGCTGGATGCAAACACTTGCTGCATTGATTATCCAATCCTTGTCCAGATATTGATACCCTGAATCTTTTGTAGCTCAGGCTCGTGTAGTGCTTAGCCCTACTTTAACACGGTAGAAGTCGTGTGATTTCCTATCACCGCGAGATATAGGAAGATACATATGGCACGGTTGGCTATATTTGCTATCGTGGAAAAGAACCAAATCTTAATTTGAAATGAAGACCTGGACGGAGGCTTGCCGGCTTTGCGGTGACTCCGTGCAGTAGTCGATTAAGGACTCAATCTTGGAGCCTTTCCTGTTCATGTTGAACGCATGCCTCTCTCTTAGTTGGTCAGAAATCAAGACCCACCACGGCCGAGTAGCTCACCTCGTGCCGGTAGTCGATAAGTATAAAGTGCGCCTCGGAAGGAGCCATAGGCGTGAGTCCAAGGGCGGTGTGATTTAAAAGTCCTGATCGTCCTAGCAGAAGGGTAATCCCTAAGAGTGCTGGCGCTGATCGAACCCACGAATTTGGTTCCTAAGTTGTTCCAAAGGTGACCCACGGCTACCCTTGCTAAGTATGCCAGGGTGAGAGTTAGGAATACCCCCTCAGCTGAGTTGTAATTCGATTCGAGTCGCCGCCTCCCAAGTTAGTGAGAACTTGACAGCTTATCTCCAATGTAGACGTATTAAATAACATAATGGTTCGTAAAGGATGATATGATGATGACAGCCTTATTATACCTGCTATGGTTAATATTGTTTGCTCCTAATAAGTGAGTGCTCTAGTATAGGTGCTAACCTAGTGGACAGGAAAATGATGAGAAGCTTGATGCTAAGTTTAAATTGGTCACTATATTCATAAGCTCTTTTATGCAACTGTGTCAAGCTAGCCCACCTCATAAGCCTTGCATGATCCTTGGTGTCTTTTATTTCGGTTTTGTCGGGTAGTCTAGTGAGTACCTTCTCGTACTCGTGGTTTATCTCCACACCTGCTGCAGATGACCGGTTCTACTTTGCTTGTTTGCAAGTATTGCCTTCTCCCGGTGGGATGAAGACTAGATCGTTGGGTGCGATCTCTACTAGTTCTCGTATCTAATGATGCTTTTGTGGGACATGACTAAGATCTAGCAATGTATTTGGAACTATGAAGTTATGTACTAAACTATGTTGCTTCCATACGCTTGAATTTGGTTTGTAATATTTTATATTTGAACTCTAATGGATGTAATCAATGCTACTTATGAAATGTTGTAACGAATGATGTGTTGTATTGAATCACTATGGTCTTGGTTTGTATGTCGAGAGTTGGTTGAAATCCTTCGTGATTTCCTGGACTCACCGGATTATGGGAGCTTAAGTATGTGAATTTGATCACTTCGGTGATTGTTTTTGTACTTACGTTCTTATGATTTGGTCGGTTCTCACATTACACGGTGGCATCGAGCAAGATTCGACACTAAACATTTCATTTGTGTATTTAAAACAAAAGTATTTGCGAAAATCTTAAATTAAATACTAAGTATTGCCAAAGTGGTCATATCCCTTATGCCCAAATAAGGACTCTTAGGTGGCTTATTAAGTACTAACTTGGGGTTCTCGCTTGTTTTTCGCTTTTGTCGTCCATACTGATGTGCTATTGTATAGATGCCATCCGCTTGGGTGGTAATGTTTGAATCAAATACCTCTACGCTCTGGTAAGTGGGAGTTGTGAGAGCATGACCGTCCAACCGTCGGTCTAGGGGAGAGTAGTTGTGGTTGCTCGCATACTTACATGTTCGATCATGTATCTATGAGAGTACTTAAATGTGGGTATCTCTGATGGGTAGCTGTGATACTAGAGTATATGCATCTGGGGATGTATGTATGAAAGTATTTAGTTTACATGCCTTTTTGGGAAATTATTGGGCTGAAATGAAATTTTCTGCAGGTACACTAACAACGTATCGTTGTAGATCGACTAGCTACCGTGTATGAGAGAGCGTATGTATGCCACCGTATATTTCGCTAGCCTTTAAATTTTTCTAGGTTTGTGAGGACGTACGGATCGTGCATGCATAATGTCCAAGCATACATAGCATTTTGCATTACTCCCTCCTTTAAAATTGATGGTCTCGAATAATTAAATTTTGTATCCCTTAAATGATTCTCCCCTTACATTGCAACTTTTTGCTATAGATGGCGCGCACGAAAGTCACTGCTGCAAAGTCCGCAGGAGGTAGGGCGCCTCGTCACCGGTTAGCTCCTCGTGAGCCCCGTCCTGAGCCTACTGAGGCGGAAAGGCTGAGGACAGAGCTAGCCCGGGTGACTGCTGAGAGGAATGCGGCTCAGCAGCGTTTGGAGCAAGTAACACAGGAATGGGACCAAAAGACTATGGAGGTTCAGAGGTTGACAGTTGCTCACCGCAACTATGAACGTATGTTGATTCACGTGATGAACCAACGGAATGAAGCCTGGCACGAAGAAATTGTGTTGAGAGCGCGACAGGTGGAGCTAGAGCAGCAGTTGGCAGTTGCCGAAGAGTACAATGACCATCTCCATGAGGAGGTTCACCTGTTACACAATCAACTTCACCCTCTCCTGCCATCGGATGATGAGGATGAGATAGGCTCTGGTGTCATCATGGCTGATGGTGATGATGGCATTGAGGTCAATGGACCTAAGGACGTTCCACCTGATGAGGAGGAAGATGAGGAGTTAGAGCCTGCTAGTGATGAAGATGGAGAAGAGATCTTCGACACTGACTCCGAGGATGATGCGTAGTTTAGCTTACTACTTAGCTAATGCGCAAGAGCTAGTCTTTTGTTGATCCTCATGCATGAACGAGTAGCTTTGTAATAAGTTAATCGTTGGGATGTAATATCGAACCATAAGTTATCTTTGGATGTAAGTTTGGAACCAATATGGCTTGGATGTAACCTATCAAACGTGTTATGCTCCACATATGTGAGCCTTTGTTAAATTTCATCTTTGCGGTCTATGGATCTCGTTGTTGGTTAAGTTCATCGCATTTATGTGTCAATTGATACGCTTGATGAGTTGTGTGATTGTGATGAATGATTGTGCCTCTGTTGATTATAAATGCATTCTCTCCAATGGAATCAGTTTGGTATAATTATACAATTCATCTACAAAAGTTTCCACATCATCAGTGCTCATTGGCTATACCTTTTGCATATGGCTTATAACCTTCGTCATGGTCGTAGCATGGGAGATGAGGAACAACCACCTCCTCCACCACCCACACCAGCTGAGCTAATGCAGACAGTTGTCGAAAGTCAGCGCATGCTAGCTGAGGCTATGCACCAAATGGCTAACCACGAGGATCGACATGTCCGCTAGGGACCCGAACCAAACCAGTACAGCAGCTTTAAGGACTTCATGGACACAAAGCCTCCTATCTTTAGAGAGGCAGAAGAACCATTACAAGCTGATGAATGGTTGAGCACGATAGAGCAAAGGTTTGGATTGCTCCGTTTGACTGAAGGTATGAAGGCCACATATGCAGGACACCAGCTCCAAGGCCCTATAGGCATCTGGTGGACCCATCACAGGACCACCTTCCCTACAAACATCGAGATAGTTTGGGGCCAGTTTCAGGCAGCTTTTAGGGGACATTTTATCCCTCCTGATCTCATGGCCATTAAGCATACCGAGTTTATGAAGCTAACCCAAGGCAACAAGAGTCTTAATGAATACCTCCAGGCATTCAAAAACCTAGCGAGGTATGCTCCTGAGTTCGTTGATACTGATGCCAAAAAGATAGCTAGTTTCAAGAGGGGACTTTCCCCTAAACTGATGAAGTCTATGGGCAACTGCAAGTGTGTCACCTTCAATGAGTTTATCAATGACACCCTGACTCAAGAGAATAATGATAAGGTATATGCTGCTTCCAAGAACCGTAAAAGAAACTTTGAGACAGGTGCTTCTCAGTTTAAGGCACCAGTGGTATCCAAGACCTAGTACCGTCCACCCAATGCTAATGTTTGGTACCGCCCACCTCAGAAGAAGAATCAAGCTAAAACTGGTTTCCGCAAAGGGTACACAATTTCTTTGCCAAAGAATACCTCTGGGCAGGGCAGCTCCAATGTCCCACCAGCTAATAGGCCGTGTTGGAACTGTAACCAGCCTAGTCACTGGGCTAATAAGTGCCCCTATCCTTCCAAGCAGAATGCTCAGGAAACGTTCGTCAGGGGCGTGTTCACTACACTACTGTGGAGGAAATTTCTGCTGGTGAAGTGGTCACCGCTGGTAAGTTTCTTGTTAATGATCACCCTACAGTTGTGCTCTTTGATTCGGGTGCTTCACATTCCTTTGTGAGTTCTACTTTTGCATCTAAGCATATGATGAATGTGATTATAATTGTTAAGGGTGGTTATTGTATTAGTGTTGCTGGGAATAATATCATGACTAACCAAGTAGTTAAAGAGGTAAAGATTGAGATTGGGGATCGAGAGTTCCTTGCAGATCTTGTAGTTCTGCCGGGGGTAGGAATCGATGTAATCCTTGGGATGAAGTGGATGAGTGGGAATGGAGTGTTGATCGATACATCATCCCGTGTGGTAATGTTGAGGGATCCTTTGGATAAGAAGGGTTTTCTAGTGCAGTTACCTCGTGATATCGCTATTCACAATATAGCCAATGCTACCCTAGCCAAAGCCATTGAGGAGATATCGGTTGTCTGTGAGTTTCCAAATGTCTTCCCTGATGACTTGCCTAGATTACCTCCGGACCATGATGTAGAATTCAAGATAGAACTCATTCCGGGTACGGCTCCTATTTCTCGAAAGCCCTATAGAATGCCGCCCAATGAGTTGGCTGAGCTGAAGAGTCAGTTGAATGAGCATTTAAAGAAGGGTTTGATTCGGCCTAGTTCTTCTCCTTGGGGTTGTCCGACTATATTTGTGAAGAAGAAGGACGAGTCTCTACGCATGTGCGTGGATTATCGCCCCCTTAATGCTATTACCATCAAGAACAAATACCCTCTTCCTCGCATCGATATTCTATTTGATCAGCTCTCCAAAGCTAAGGTATTCTCCAAGATCGATTTGAGGTCTGGTTACCATCAGATCAAAATTCATCCTGAAGATATACCTAAGACAGCTTTCTCTACTCGTTATGGCTTGTTCGAGTACCTTGTCATGTCCTTTGGGTTGACAAATGCTCCGGCACACTTTATGTACCTGATGAATTCAGTATTCATGCCGGAATTGGACAAGTTCGTCGTCGTGTTCATTGATGATATCCTTGTATACTCTCAGAATGAAGAAGAGCATGCTGAACATCTGAGAATTGTTTTAACTCGGTTGCGTGACAACCAGCTTTATGTTAAGTTCAGCAAGTGCGAATTCTGGTTGAACAAGATACCTTTTCTAGGTCTGTTATCTGGAGATGGAATTTCGGTTGACCCTACTAAGGTGCAAGAAGTCCTAGAGTGGAAGGCACCTACTACGGTCACAGAAGTCCAAAGTTTCCTGGGTTTGGCTGGCTATTATCGTCGCTTTATCCCGGATTTCTCAAAAATCGTCAAGCCCATGACTCGACTACTTCAAAAAGATGAGAAGTTTGTGTGGACTCCGAAGTGTGAAGAGGCTTTCCACACTTTGCGGACGTTACTAACCTCTGCTCCTGTATTGGCACAACCTGACATCGAAAAGCCTTTTGATGTCTACTGTGATGCATATGGCACCGGTTTGGGGTGTGTTCTTATGCAGGAAGGCCAAGTCATTGCTTATGCTTCGCGCCAGCTTCGAAAACATGAAGTCAATTATCCTACCCATGACTTAGAGCTAGCCACGGTTGTTCATGCCCTGAAGATTTGGAGACATTACTTGCTGGGTAATGTGTGCAACATCTATACTGACCATAAAAGTCTCAAGTACATCTTTACTCAACCTAAGTTGAACATGCATCAACGACGATGGTTAGAATTGATCAAAGACTACAACCTTCAAGTGCACTACCATCCTGGTAATGCCAATGTGGTTGCTGATGCCTTAAGCAGAAAGGCCCATTGCAATTCCTTAGTTAGTGAAGACTTTCATCTGGCACACCTCCTTCATCCTGTAGTACTCCACAATATCACTGTGGATTGCTCTCTTAGGAGTCGAATTATTGAACTCCAGAAGACTAATGTGGGTGTGTTTCACATCAAGCGGAAGATGAAAGAGCATGAGACCAAACACTTTAAGGTCGATGACAAAGGAATTCTCTGGTTTAATGATAGGCTTGTAGTACCCAAAGACAAAGAACTTAGAAATCAAATTATGGCTGAAGCACATTCTTCTAAGTTGTCCATCCATCCTGGCAGCAGTAAAATGTATCAAGATCTCAAGCTGTATTATTGGTGGACCAAGATGAAGAAATAAATCGCAGCTTATGTGGCAAGGTGTGATAACTGTTACAGAGTCAAGGCTATTCACATGAGGCCCGAATTATTGCAGCCACTCTCTATTCCTGGCTGGAAGTGGGAAGAAATTAGCATGGATTTCATTGTTGGATTACCCACTACCAAAAAGGGTTGTGATTCCATCTGGGTTATCGTAGATCATCTAACTAAATCTGCTCACTTTATTCCGGTCAAGTCTACCTATCACCCGCACAATTATGCTGAGATTTATTTTCAACAAGTGGTACGTCTCCATGGTGTACCCAAATCCATTGTTTTAGATAGAGGACCGCAATTCACGGCTCACTTTTGGGAGTGCTTACATCAGAATCTTGGTACTCATCTAATCCGCAGTTCTGCCTATCCTCTGCAAACATCAGGACAGACTGAGCGTGTTAATCAAATTCTTGAAGACATGCTTAGAGCCTGTCTTATCTCTTGCAAAGGCTCTTGGGAGGACTGGTTGCCTCTCGCTGAATTCTCTTATAACAACAGTTATCAAGAGAGTATCAAAACGGCTCCTTTTGAAGCTCTTTATGGCCGCAAGTGTAGAACTCCTTTGAACTGGGTGGAACCTGGAGAAAGAAGATTCTATGGTATTGATTTTGTAAAAGAAGCCGAAGAGCAAGTCCGAACTATACAGAAAAATATGACTGCCGCTCAGGTTAGACAAAAGAGCTATGCTGACAAGAGAAGAAAACCTATTGAGTTTGAAGTAGGTGATCATGTTTATCTGAAGGTATCCCCTATGAAAGGAGTAAAATGTTTTGGAATCAAAAGGAAGCTTGAGCCTCGATATGTTGGACCTTACCGCATTATCGAGAAAAGTGGAAGAGTAGCATATAAACTTGATCTACCACGTGAGATGGGAGCTATATTCCCGGTATTCCATGTGTCCCGGCTGAAGAAGTGTCTCCGTATTCCCGAGGAAAGAATAGCAACAAGGAAAATCAACTTGAAATCCGATGTTTCTATTTATAACCCCATGGGCAAATAGAGCCGTTACCCCTTCACTTAGCAAAACTCAGGACGACTGGACGCTCCGGTCAGATTGATCGAACGCTGGACCTCAGCGTCCGGTCGTGCGATGCACGCCACGTGTCCCCTCCTTCAAACGCTGTTCACTGGATCTCAACGGTCATCTATCGACCGGACGCTCCAGCATGAACTGACCGGACACAGCAACCCCAGCGTCCGGTCGTTTGTAGTAAGCTACCAGACATGACCGGACGCGTCTGGTCGGATGTGATCGGACGCAGCACCAGTGTCCGGTCACTCTCAGCTTTTCTGCTCTCCTGCATCACCATACGTCAGCTTAGACCGGACGCAGGACCCTAGCGTCCGGTCACTATGTGACCAGCATCTGGTCCACTCTGTGAGACCCTGTCTTTTCTATCTAGGGTGCTGGTGGCACCGTCGGACTGTCCGCACTCTACGGGCGGACACTTCGCCGGTGGAGTTTCTCCTTTCGCCTCCATTTCTTCACCGAGTTGATCCACATAAACTCCAACTTCATCTCCTTTGTAAATGTGCCAACCCCACCAAGTGTACACCACCATGTGTATGTGTGTTAGTATTTTCACAATCATTTTCCAAAGGATTAGCCACTCAACTTGCCACGCCACTCGATCCTAGCAATGATGCAAAGTTAGATCACTCGAGTGGCACAAGATGACCGATATGCAAACAAGTTTGCCCCTCTTGATAGTACGGCCATCTATCCTAAATCCGGTCATAAACTTCTCTACACACCTATGACCGGTGAAATGAAATGCCCTAGGTTATACCTTTGCCTTGTGCATTCTATTCCATCTCCTCCAACGTCGATGCAACACATGCACCAACACGATCAACAATGATATGATCCACTTCATATCATCATGTGATCATATTGGTTCATCGATCTTGACTTCACTTGCTCTTCACCGTTGCCATCGTCCATCGGCACCATGTCTTGCTCAAGCTTCACCGCCACGTGGTCCATCACTCCAAAGCCTCCGACTTGCCCTTCACACTTGCAACCGGTCCATCAAGCCAAGTCTTGTTTTGATCTTCTCCACCTTGATCACATGACTCAATGTCATGTCTCATTTGCAAGAAGCTCCTTCATCATCACATGTGTGAGCTTTGTAACATCTCCAAGCCATTGTCACCTTCATGGCATATGTTGCTCACACACATGTATCTGTGGACTAATCACCTGTGTATCTCACATAAACACAATTAGTCTACCTAGGTTGTCACTCAATTACCAAAACCAAACAAGGACCTTTCAATCTCTTCCATTTTGGTAATTGATGACAACTCTATAAAGATATGGAAATTAAGTTCTTTTGGATTCATGTTGCTTGCCCAAGCAATTTTACCATGTGAAAATGATTTTGGACAAGTACCACAAACCCGAAATGGTAGTATTAGCTCCCCCTACATATGTGCTAGAGTATTTGATTCTAAGCTCACACATATGCATAGATTGAAAATGTGGGAGAGTAATTACTACCGAATGATGCTAAGGTGTATAGAATAAACCTTTGAAGTGTGATACCAATCGGAGTTGCACCTTTAAGTTCATCCTTAGCACCATGGTTAACTAGATATCACTTGGAAATAAAATCACTAGATACCTTGTGAGATCAACATTAAAAACAATGTACTAGCATTACTTGTAAAGCATACCAAGTGTCTAGCTATCATCCTATGCATGCTAGTTATCAAATCATCATTCAAGTTCTATAACTAGCATACAACACACAAGCATGCATATTGAATATAAGAACTTATGCAATGCAAACAAGCACATGAATATGCACATATCAAATGCAATCAATCAAAGTTCATGAGCTTGCTCCCCCTACTTGTGTGTTTCTTTTGTCCAACAATTTTGATCCATCTCTTTTCTTCAATGTTGCTCCCTCTTTGTCCATGTCCATGTCCAACCTCTACTTCTTTGTTTCAATCTCTCCCAAAGCTTTCATATCTTATCTCTCCCCTTGTACAATCTCAATCTTAAAGCTTTCATATCTTTGTACAATCTCTCCCCCTTTGTCATCAATTTCCATAAAAGGTGAGCTTCTCATTGATGCAAAGGTATGCATTTGGGGTAGATGGTTGAGGCTTGAATCTTACATTTTTTATGGACATCACTTGATTGTTGGAATGACACCACTTGTAACTTGTACCACTTGTATCTTATGTAGGGCTTCTTGAGATACCACACATAGGATCTTTGATCTTGATATCAATTTGTGGGACACCTCCCCCTATGTGATAGCATGGGTCATCCATTTGATACACTTGAGCTCTTGTAGGTGAGGGATAAATTCTTCATTTGATGATCACTTAAAGTTGAGGATCACTTGTGGAACCATCATCTTGCATGATTGATACCATGTGTAGATGTGATACCACTTGAAAGAATCTTCTAGTATGGAACCACTTGTTGGATTTATCAATAAAAACCATTTCTTGAACATTTGCTATCTTCATGAGTACCACTTATAAGATATCACTTGTGAGTTGATCTAGACATCATTTGTAGATTCTTGATGAAACTTGAGTCTAGATACCACTTGAAACAAACAAACTAGATATCCATTTGTATTGTTGTCTTGTGCTTGTACTTTTATCACTATCATGAGCTTCTATGGTTGACTTGAACTAAATTAATTTGCCTAAGCTTTTATGTCCGGTTTGAACCAATGACAAGCTTCTTCACACCTCTTGCAAGGGTTATCTTACCAATGTTGTACTTATTAGCAATCCAAAATAGATCAAGTACTTGGGATCACTAGCTCATGAACAAATTCATATACTAACCACTAGATCAAGTAATCATTCAAGCAATAGTGGTAGGTTATGAATTTAAACATTTTATTTGCTATGCACGATCCTATGAAGCATGTACTATATACACTAACCGCATACTAGTAAGTGATGAAATGATCATGCACATTACAATGATACCTTTACTCTGTTAGAGTAGAGGATAGTCACATAGATTCCAATTCATTACTCCAATAGCAATGTAAAGTCTAATTATAAGCTTGGTGAAGACCAATGGATACCATTTTGAATTTCATTCTTCACCCATATGAAATGAAACCACTTATAATCAAGTACACTTTCTTATTGTGGTTGGCTTACTTCATCTTTTGATTTTTGCTTACATGAGATTACTATTTGGAAAACCACTTGAAATATCATCATTAGCTCTCTTTTGGGTGTTGCTTGCTCTTCTTGATCAATCCTTTTGATTGCTTCAACTAAGCATCTCAAATGTCCCTCAGATCACCACTTCCATGTTAGCCTTCCAAGTACCACACTTGGTTTACCTACTCATAGGCGGCAAGCCCCTACATTAGGGAGAAGTGACCTCTCTACAAGAACTATTCTTGATACTCACTTGAAATGACTTGATTGATTGATCCATGTAATGGACTTAACATGATGAGTAACCTTGATTCCTTCTTTAAGTCATTTTCTTTCTATCAAATGATCTCCAATCATATCTAGAACTTAAACTTCATCTTCATGTTGAGTTTGATCTTGATCTTCCAATTTGAGTACCGAATGTGTGCAAAGTACACTCCTCAATCAAATAGACTTGTACTCTTTGATTGTCATGCTTTTAGATCTTCTCAAAACCAAACTTAGGTACCTCAAACACTTGTAAACATGTTTTCAACTTGAGGACCTTTCAATCAAAATGACTCTAGATCAATCCAATATTTGTCACTTTTCTAGCAGATTTTGTATCCTTCAAAGAAATAAGCATATCTCCCAAAGTACAAATCCAAATACCACGAAATTTGGTGGAGATGTGATTCACTAAGCTGTAACACCCTAGGTGTTTGGCTTCCACTAATTGCATTTCATTTCATAAACATGTGCATCATCTATCTCATCATGCCATTGTTACTGAAACATGCATATGCAACATTTTCAATTGTGTGTGTTTCATACTTGATTGCTTAGAATGGTAGTAGTGCAACATGTGAATGTAACATGAATTTCTCATACTTTGAAACATGGCAATATGGTAGTAATGTGACAATTATAAAATGACAACAAAGTCATGAAACATGTGAAACATTGCATTGCAACATTGGGTGAATTGCTTGTTTTGTTGTTTCATCACATGTGCTCATTTGAAATGGTATAACAATTGTGTAAGGTGGTGGATCATGGTCTAATACACCTTAACTACACTTAGGGTAATTGTTGGGACATTGTTCATGTAGATCAAAATGACAAAAATGCCCCCAAATGGAGGTTTGACTTGAATTGACCCTTAGAGTGCCACAATTTGACTGATTCAAAAGTCCAACTTAGGGATTTTGCATGGCTGTGTACTCTTTACCAAAGTTGTAGCTAATTTATCAAGGAACAAAAGTTGTTTTATGATCATCTCATGAAAATGGCTAGAACAAGCTCAAACATGGCCCACAAGTCAGAAGTTCATGCTGATTTCACACTTAGAAAATATTCTAAGTCGTAGCTACATTTTCAGTGGACCAAGCCAACTTTGGATTGATGTAACTTCTGATCCATGGAGAATTAGACGATGATCCTTGAATAGAAGTTGGAGATGGATGGTAGGCCTACAATTTTCATGTTCACGGTTTTTGCAATGGATCAACGGTTTAGCGGTATTAACACGTTGAAGTCGCGCTGTCAGGCGGTTCAAGTCGTCTGAATGCGAGCTACAGTACCTGACAGCCATCAGACAACGAGCGCCGCGTGGGTGACACTCGTCGCCGGTCTCCTGCTCATGCTACCACGCGTCGTGGACGCCCTGGCACGGCCGGCCATGACTTGAGCAACACCCCGCGCGCCTGCCAACCAGCTCGTCAGTTCTGATTTCATTTCCTCGGCTTCCTCCGCTCGCCCGTAGCTCCGCAGCAACAACCACCGCGACTCCGATGAGCTCGTGCTCGCGCGCCACCGCAAAAACGCGTCGGCCAGCTCGTTCGTAGCTTCGCCATGCTCTTCTCTACCTCCTCCACCCCACCGTCGGTCCATTTGAGCTTTGGTAAGGGCGGAATCGCCATTTTCTTCCACCGCCGCCATGGCTGACCTCGCCGGAGATGGCGCTCCGTGCGGCCAGCTATCCTTGCATCCTTGCCATCCCTCCTCTGCCTTGCGCTAGGTCCAGTGCTTGCCACTGATGCTCGTAGGATCACCCTTTCGAGCCGTGGTGCCGTAGTCTCGCCGGAGCCGGCCATGCCGTGGCCGTGCGCCGCCATGCTCATCGCCAACCTCGATAGCCGCAACAATAGCATCGATTGAGGACACCGCTAGATGCGCCTGGGCAAGGCGAATGTCGTAGCACCGCTGACCTCGTCGGAGGAGCCACCGGCAACGAGTTGCGCCGCCGTCTCCTTCTCCTCCCCTGTCTGTCTCTCTGTTGCGCGGGTCCCGCTCGTCAGCCGCCGAGCGCAGGCGGGAGCCGGCGTGGGCCACACCGTGTGCTGGGCTGCGCTGGCACGCGTTGTGGGCCGCCGTTCTTTCGGGCCGGCCCAGCAGTAGATCGTTAGGTTTTCCATTTTTGTTTGATTTTATTATTTTCACAGATTTGTATATAGATTCAAAAATATGTATCTCTTAGATGGTAGATCCAAATGATGTGATTCCAATTTTGTTGAGTTCATAATAATGTCTAGTTTCTATTAAAAATATAATCCATGTCATGTTCTGTTATGAAAATGGGAGTTTCTATTTATCTCTTTTAATCATGCAAGAAATAGGGGTAATTATATCTTTTACTAGGTAGCTCCAAATGGCATGAAATTTTTATGGTGTACTGCTCATATCATGAATAGCTTGCAGTTAAATTTTCATATAGTTTGGACACTGTTTCTAGGAGATAGAAAATTATCCTGTTTGCATGGATGGATCTTGTGTGAATTTTCATAATTTTTCTATAGATCCAGTTAGGGTAAAAATTGGTGAGTACTGTTATTATGCTAGAATGATGCTAGGAAAAATTAGAAATCTGTTGCTTGACACTTTTTAATAGGGTTTCCTAATTATGCTAAAAATAGACATGCTACCTGTTATTTTGGATACAGCAAGTTCTGCTTACCTGATGGCTTTGAAATTTTTATGGTAGTCTATGTGAAGCATGAGATAGCTACTGTAATTTTTGTAGATTTTTCTGAATAGTTTTACTATATATTGCTTTAATCACCTAATTAACTAAAGAAATTAGAAAAGGGCATTAAATAAATTGTTTAGAAGTTGGCACTAGACTTTCCGATGTTTCTTTGGTATGAAAAACATGTTGGTAAACTTGGTTTGGTCCAATTATGCTTTTGCATCATCATTAAATAATTAATTTAGTAACCTCCGTCATTTCGGATAGATTCTAGGTTTACTGGAATTCGATTTGGTTAACGTAAGAATCATGCTTTGATGTTTACAAATGATTTGTAGAAAATTTCATAAGCTTTCCAGAATGTCCTCATGCAAGTCATTTGGATTTGTAGAACTCTTGTTATGGTTGAATTAAGGAACTACCCGTGTGCATATGAAACTTTAACTGTTGTTTAAAGTATGCCTTTACTATTTCTAAGTTGGGGTAATGTTCCTAGGTGTTAGGCCTTTAACTGAAGATGAGCATCTTTATCTTAGGCTATGCAAGTTAGGTAAGTTGATCTTGTTCTTCAAGTTAAGTTAGATACCTGTTTTAAAGTGATTTGAATAGAGCTATTCTTAATCGGTAAACGAATGTCCAGTAATGTTTTCGTTAAACACTTACTGTGATTCATTCATCATGAGCATCATGTCATTCCTTATGCATCCATGATATTTATCTTGTGCATCGGCATGCAATAGGTGTACCGGAAGGAGTGACCCTGCTGGAATTCGAGGAACCGAGCGAGCAGCAGCAGCCGACACCGGAGGTTCAGGAGGTGCAGCCTTCAGAAGAAGTGCCAGACGAGGTCGCCGCTGAGTGCCCGGATCACCGTCCGTGCAACTTTGTGAAAGGCAAGACCCGGAGCATATTAAGCCTCCTAATTTCCGAAATGCAGTTACAGTATTATTGTTACATATATTGTTGCATTAAGTTTAGGTGCTGGATGCAAACACTTGCTGCATTGATTATCCAATCCTTGTCCAGATATTGATACCCTGAATCTTTTGTAGCTCAGGCTCGTGTAGTGCTTAGCCCTACTTTAACACGGTAGAAGTCAGGTGATTTCCTATCACCTGCGAGATATAGGAAGATACATATGGCACGGTTGGCTATATTTGCTATCGTGGAAAAGAACCAGTCTTAATTTGAAATGAAGACCGGACGGAGGCTTGCCGGTTTGCAGTGACTCCGTCTGTGTCGATTAAGGACTGAATCTTGGAGCCTTTCCTGTTCATGTTGAACGCATGCCTCTCTCTTAGTTGGCCGTGTCCGAAGACCGACCACGAAGCCGAGTAGCTCACCTCAGGCCGGTAGTCGATAAGTATAAAGTGCGCCTCGGAAGGGAGCCATAGGCGTGAGTCCAAGGGCAGGTGATTTAAAAGTCCTGATCGTCCTAGCAGAAGGGTAATCCCTAAGAGTGCTGGCGCTGATCGAACCCACGAATTTGGTTCCTAAGTTGTTCCAAAGGTGACCCACGGCTACCCTTGCTAAGTATGCCAGGGTGAGAGTTAGGAATACCCCCTCAGCTGAGTTGTAATTCGATTCGAGTCGCCGTCTCTCCCGGTTAGTGAGAACTTGACAGGCTTATCTCCAATGTAGACGTACTAAATAACATAATGGTTCAGAAAGGATGATATGATGATGACAGCCTTATTATACCTGCTATGGTTAATATTGTTTGCTCCTAATAAGTGAGTGCTCTAGTATAGGTGCTAACCTAGTGGACAGGAAAATGATGAGAAGCTTGATGCTAAGTTTAAATTGGTCACTATATTCATAAGCTCTTTTATGCAACTGTGTCAAGCTAGCCCACCTCATAAGCCTTGCATGATCCTTGGTGTCTTTTATTTCTGGTTTTGTCGGGTAAGTCTAGCTGAGTACCTTCTCGTACTCAGGGTTTATCTCCCACCTGTTGCAGATGACCAGTTCTACTTTGCTTGCTGCAAGTATTGCCTTCTCCCGGCTGGGGATGAAGACTAGATCGTTGGGCGCGGTCTCTACTAGTTCTCGTACCTAATGATGCTTTTGTGGGACATGACTAAGATCTGGCAATGTATTTGGAACTATGAAGTTATGTACTAAACTATGTTGCTTCCGCACGTTTGAATTTGGTTTGTAATATTTTATATTTGAACTCTGATGGATGTAATCTGAATGCTACTTATGAAATGTTGTAACGAATGATGTGTTGTATTGAATCACTATGGTCTTGGTTTGTATGTCGAGAGTTGGTTGAAATCCTTCGTGATTTCCGGACTACCGGGATTATGGGAGCTTAAGTACAGGAATTTGATCGCTTCGGTGATTGTTTTTGTACTTATGTTCTTATGATTTGGTCGGTTCTGTTACATAAGCTATCTAGTAGCTGTAAAAATTTGAACTTCATTTGACTCTATATTGCTACCAGATTTCAATTCTTCCACCACTGCTACATGCTGAAAATAGCAGCACTATAGCTGACAAGATCCACTCCAAAACCGAAGCATCTCTTATCCTATTATCATGAAATTTCTACAGAATCTCATACCATAAGTCTAGAGCATGTACACCAATTTTCATGCCAATCCAATAAGTTTTGATCACTCAATCATGGTTAAGATCACAGCTAGCTCAGATTCTAAATATAGGACAGATTTCAATCATTGAGCTATATTTCATCAAATGTGAATCAAACTTGAAACCAACTTGTTTGAATACTTTCACAAGACATAAATCTATTCAATCCACTTAATAAATGTCATCTCATAAATTTATCCAACATAAATTAATCCAAACTTGATTACTAAGCTATTTATCCATTCAAACATCTCATATCAAGCAACATTACATATTTAACCAATTCAATCAACTCATATGCACTCAAATGAAATGATCAACAAGAGATATACCTTAGTTAGCTCTTGATCATCCAATTAGCAATATTTAACTCAAATATTTGCAAGTCACAAGATATATCCAATGATTCACCACAACTTGAATTTGACACTTGTATGTTGTAGCACATTTGGACTTCATTCAATTATCATGGCATTGGGATAATGATCATCACTTATCAATACTTGGCTCAACTATATGATCAACAAGGTGAATATCATTTGAACCAAGCCTCCAATGCTGATGGTACGTACAAACAATCATCCACTTTTTGATGGTACCCAAACAAGTTTGGGTCCTCTCAAGTTAGGAGCAACATACTTAGGCATGGCCTTAGTATGAATAGTGGGATGTTTTGCAATTGCAACCAATGAGGTACCATTGCTATCCTTTCTAAGCACATTATTATCATCAATTGAAATAGGCTTAGAAATATTACCTAGGGGACATGAATATGCCATGTGTCCCTTTTTCCGGCATGAGTAGCACTTTCTCTTTGATTGAGCCTTTTCTTCCTTGCTCATATGGTGCTTCTTATTGCCTTGCCTCTCATGGATTTCTTGAGCCTTCTTCTCAAGCTTGGTAGGACACTTAGAGGCAAAGTATCCCATACTTCCACACTTGAAGCACTTGATGTGAGCATAATCTTTCTTCTCATCTTCATTCTTACTCATCATCTTGGCATCTTGAGTTTGCATTGGATGCCTTGCCTTTCCACCCCTTGTTTTCTTCTTCTTTATCATCAAGTAACCACCATCTCTATGGTTGATCTTGATTTGTTCTTGGGGTGTCTTCTCTTGCTCAACTTGTGGCTTTGGTTGAGGCTTCACTTGTTGCTTCACCAATTGCTTGGTTGGGCACATTAAGGTAAGATGACCCCATGTGCGGCACTTGAAGCACTTTACATGCTTTAGCCTCTCTTCTTATTTCATCTTCTTGAGCTTCTCAATGTTAGGACAACCATTTGCAAGGTGTCCTGTTTCATGACACCGGTAGCACATGGTGTGAGAGAGCTTTCTTTGTTGTAGCTTCTTTATCTTTCTTTCTCTCTTTATTTCGCCCTTTGTCATCTTCTTCATGAAGCCAAGGCCACACTTGTCACCATAGTTTCTTTGAGTCTTCAACATGTGTTCAAAGGTGACTTTTGAGTTGTAGCACCTCTCTAACTTGTTGCTCAATTTCTTCACTTCACTTTTGAGCTCAATGTTTTCCTTCAAAATGTTAGCCTCACAAGACATAGAAGTAGAACAAGCATCTATATGTGAAGAGCATGGCATATCTAATAAATCATCACAAGAGGTAGATACATACTTCTTGCCTACATCACAAGGGTTAGCAACATTTTGCAATTTATCATTTGATCTATGTGATGAGCTCTCATTATTTTTAAGTTTCTTTGTAAACACTTTAATGAGATAAGCATGTTGTTCTAATAATTCATCATGAGATGCAAGTAGTGTCTCATGATTTAATTTAAGCTCATCATGTGAAGATTTATATGCATCAAGCAATTTGTTATGTTCTTCATAAGAGTTCTTTAGAAATGAGTTTTCATTTCCTAGTTTCAATGTTTTATCTTTCTCATTTTCTAAAGACATGGTCATGCTAGCAAGTCTACTAACAAGCTCATCATATGAATCAACATGATCAACCACATTATTATTTGATACCTTGGTGTCACCTTGTGACATAAGACAATGTGGTGTAGTTGGAGAGCATGTAGTAGCATCTTCATCATGGTTTGAGCATGAACCATCATCACCATCAAGTGTGCATGGGGTAGCATCATCACTTGCAACACTTGTGGCATTATCATCAACCTTGTCAAGTGAACTTGTAGTAGATCGATCATCATCATCATCACTTGACCATGAGGTGGAGCAATCTTTCACAATCAACAAATTGTGATCATGCTCGACACACTCATGTGCCTCCTCCTTGGGCTCATCATCATCATCGGAGACCGCACCATACTTTTCATTGAGATAACTCCAAATCTCATGGGCGGTCTTCATGTCTATGATCTCTCCAAATATGCAATCATGCAAAGATCTATACATGATGTTAGTAGCTTGGATGTCAAGATCTAGGCATTTCTCTTGTGCTTGAGTTAGATTATCTTCATCCAACACATGAGAAAAGCCTACATCTACCATCCACCACATTTGAGGGCAAATAAACTTAAAATTGCATATCATCTAATTTTTCCATCGTGTAAAGCGTGTGCCATAAAAAATGTGTGGACAATCAACATCTAGCCCATAAGCCGCCATCCTCTCGGGTCTGTAAAGACCACAAATGAGAGACCTAGCTCTGATACCAATTGAAAGGGTCGAGATGACGACTAGAGGGGGGTGAATAGTCCTTTTTAATATTAATCGCGTCGGCTAACCAAAACAAGTGCCGAGTTAAAACTATCGGTCTAGCCAAGACTACACCTCTCTATCTATGTTCTCTAGCACCTTCCAAAGATACTAATTAAGCAACTAAGGTGCAGGACTAGCTAGAGCTCTCCTAACCAATTCTAGGAGCAAGGTCACACAAACCTATACCACTAGTACTTTAAGCAACAAGGGAGCTCCTACACATACTAGTAAGCAAAAGCACAAAGCCACATAAGTTCACTAGCAATGCTCAATAATAAGGCAACCAATGCCAAATTAGAGAGCGCAATTACTTAGCTACACAAACTAAGTAATATGACTAACAAGGTTATACAAACCAAATTAGCCACGCAAGGGAGCTACTTCTATGCTACACAAGCAAGAAGGTAACTAGTAAGCTACATAAGCTAACTAATTACGAAAGCAACAACACAAGCTCAATGTATATGAAAGTAATTGCGAGCTTGTGTAACGGGGATGCAAACCAACGGGAAGAACAAGGTTGACATGATGATTTTTCTCCCGAGGTTCACGTGTTTGCCAACACGCTAGTCCCCGTTGTGTCGACCGCTCACTTGGTGGTTCAGCGGCTAAATAGCATCACCTGCCAAGCCCGCACGTCGGGCGCCGCAAGAACCTACCCCGGAAGTGAGGGTAGCTCAATGACACGCTTTACTAAAGTTGCTCTTCGCGGCTCCCATGGGGCGAGCACAATGCCCCTCACAAAGCACTTCTTCGGAGCGCCGCACAAGCTTCTTGCGGGCTTCGACGGAGACCACCACCAAGCCATCTAGGAGGTGGCAACCTCCAAGAGTAACAAGCACCACCGGCTTGCAACTCGATCACCTAGTGCCACTCGATGCAACCTCACGATACAATCGCTGACTCACACAATCGGATGATCACTATCAAGTATGTGGGAGATGGAGGGCTCCCAAGCACTACTACACAAGCCACCAAGGCTCTAGTGTGCTCAGCTACCGGCCCAAGGCCAACCATGGCTTCTATTTATAACCCCATGGGCAAATAGAGCCGTTACCCCTTCACTTAGCAAAACTCAGGACGACCGGACGCTCCGGTCAGATTGACTGGACGCTGGACCTCAGCGTCTGGTCGTGCGATGCATGCCACGTGTCCCCTCCTTCAAACGCTGTTCACTGGATCTCAACGGTCATTTGTCGACCGGACGCTCTAGCATGAACTGACCAGACGCAGCAACCCCAGCGTTCGGTCATTTCCAGTAAGGTACCAGATATGACAGGACGTGTCCGGTTGGATGCGATCGGACGTAGCACCAGCGTCCGGTCACTCTCAGCTTTTCTGCTCTGCCTACATCACCATACGTCAGCTCTGACCAGACGTAGGACCCCAGCGTTCGGTCACTATGTGACCAACGTCCGGTCCACTCTGTGAGACCCTATCTTTTCTGTCTAGGGTGCCGGTGGCACCGTCGGACTGTCCACACTCTACGGGCGGACACTTCGCCGGTGGAGTTTCTCATTTCACCTCCATTTCTTCACCGAGTTAATCCACATCAACTCCAACTTCATCTCCTTTGTAAATGTGCCAACCCCACCAAGTGTACACCACCATGTGTATGTGTGTTAGTATTTTCACAATCATTTTTCAAATGATTGGGCACTCAACTTGCCACGCCACTTGATCCTAGCAATGATGCAAAATTAGATCACTCGAGTGGCACTAGATGACCGATATGTAAACAAGTTTGCCCCTCTTGATAGTACGGCCATCTATCCTAAATCCGGTCATAAACTTCTCTACACACCTATGACCGGTGAAATGAAATGTCCTAGGTTATACCTTTGCCTTGCGCATTCCATTCCATCTCCTCCAACGTCGATGCAACACATGCACCAACACGATCAACAATGATATGATCCATTTCATATCATCACGTGATCATATTGGTTCATCGATCTTGACTTCACTTGCTCTTCACCGTTGCCATCATCCATCGGCGCCAAGTCTTGCTCAAGCTTCACCGCCACGCGGTCCATCACTGTAAAGCCTCTGACTTGCCCTTCACACTTGTAACCGGTCCATCAAGCCAAGTCTTGTCTTGATCTTCTCCACCTTGATCACATGACTCAATGTCATGTCTCATTTGCAATAAGCTCCTTCATCATCACATGTGTGAGCTTTGCAACATCTCCAAGCCATTGTCACCTTCATGGCATATGTTGCTCACACACATGTACCTATGGACTAATCACCTATGTATCTCACATAAACATAATTAGTCCACCTAGGTTGTCACTCAATTACCAAAACCAAACAAAGACCTTTCAATCAAGCTCCTCCTCCTCTGTAGCTGCAATGCCCCTGATAGTCTCATCCTGCTGGGCTACAGACTCTGGCACCTCTAGGTGACGGCTCGGCTGGCTAGGTGTCCTCACTGCAATGTGGCGGAGCATCTGAGTCAAGTTATATGCAGGGAACTCTATGGTAGCACCACTGTACTCTGCCAGAATCTCTGGAGGCCTAACTGTAACTGCCCTGTGAATCAAGAATGTAATCCAGTGAGCATAGGGCAACTGTCGGTGACCTCTGAATCCCTCTGCAAGGGTGTCCACCATCTCTGATAGAATAAGATCACAAATATCAAACATAGTCTACTGCATCAGAGAGTTCAGAAGCCATAACTGAATGTGAGTTAAGCCCTCGCGATATCCCATCCTTAGAAGCAGGGTCCTCCTCATAATAGCATCTAGCAGTCTCGCTGTTGGAGTAAGATCCCTGGGTGTCCTACTCGACCCCTCGTCGAAAGGCTCTGTGAAGCACTAGCGAACTAGATCTGTAGGAGGCACAAGACCGCCATGAGGGCGTCGGGGAGGCTCTATCTAACCATAGCACACCTCATGTAGCAAGATGGGTTGCTCCTGAAGCCTAAGTATCTCTCTGACCCTGAAGCTCATCAATCTGTAGTCACGGCCTCGGAATGCAAAGTGAATAAATCTATGTTGTGGGTCAATCCAAAGTGTAGCATAGAACTCTCGGACCCAAGATGGTACATATCTACCAGTCCACCCAAGTAGGTCTATCAACCCTGGTAGGTAGGATAGGTGAGGGCGGACCTGCTCTCCTGTAGCTACAACAATGGCCTCAATGGAACAAACTCTGTGAGACCTGAAAGCTACCCCACTGTTAAGATATGTATTATAAAAATCCTCCTGTAGTGGTGTGTAGAAGCCCTCTGAAGTACGCTCATCCCTCCGAGGCGGGAACCAGTCCTCAAACTGAACAAACCTGAGCTACTGAACCTATTTGGCCATGGTGGCCCTCAAATCCAGATGAGTCACTGGAGGCGGACCCTGTGGTCTAGGAGGCGGACGAGAACCCCTCCGATGTGTCTCTGGCCTCGGTGTCACCTAGGTACGGGTACGACTAGAGCGGCGAAGCTATGGTGCCTGCTCAGTCTCCTCTGCTGGCTCTCCCTCCTGAGCCTGCTCTGTCTACTGCTGTGGCTCCCCCTGAGGCTGAGTCTCCTCCAGAACAACATGCCGTCCCTCAAGCATGATAGTCCCAGCTGGACCACCATGATGGTGCTCAACCTGCTCAAGTGCAGCCCTCTATGCTGGTGAAAGATGATCTGTGATCTGGACTCCACTCCTAGCACCTCCTCTCTCTGCACGCTCTACGACGGCTGCAACTGTGGCTGCTCTCGCTGTCTCAGCATCTGCATACTTTCGCTTCTTTGATGTAGTCTTCTTGGTCGCCTTGCCTTTCACATCAGCAGGCAAGCGAGGTGGGGGCCTCGGATCCTCATCACTGGGACCACCTCCGGTGTTCTTGACACGAGCCATTTGGAACGATCTGCTGCCTTTGACAAGAAACAATTATCACTGACACTTCCGAGGCTTGGCCTTGATTCGTACTCGCGAGCTTGGCCCCGAGTTGACTGACAACTACCAAAGTGACTTCAGAAACACCGACTCGCTGCACGTTAGAATAGATCGGATATATGAATAATTTAAATATACATCTAAAGATACAAAACCCTAAGAAGCAAGCAATAGATGCGAAATTGGAAGCGAGGGCTTGCTACCTGATGAACCGGCGAATCGACGATCAGAGGAACGAATCGGGGAACCACCGGATCGGCAACAGTTAGGGTTCCGGCGACATGCTGCGACAGCCGAGAAGATGTAGGGCAGTGGATTAGGGCATGGTGTGGAGCAATGTGGTACGGTGGCAGAGGTGCTGGGGCATGGGCGACGCTGCTGCGGTGGCGTGGAGCAAAGCGTGGGCGCGGTGGTGCTCGGGAGTGGCGCGGGCATTGCTTGGGCGTGGCGGAGCTCTGCTGCGTGGCTCGGGAGCGACGCCTCAGGAGAGGCGCAGGACAACGATGATGCTCGGGACGTGCGGCGGCGCAGGCGGGGAGGCGCAATGCGGCGGCGCGTGGGCGTGGGAGCAGGCGATGTCGGCGCGGCGAGCTTGCGGGATGGGGATTAGGTCACGGCGCGGTCCAATTTAATGGTGGCCCCCAACGGATTAGAAAAGGAAACGAGATAAGAGTTGGATTCCTGCATGATTACTATTGATCGGACGCTCCTGTGGCAACAACCGGACGCTGCCACCTAGAGTCCGGTCGGCTCCAGAGAGGTCCAAAACCCCAGGAATCATGACCGGACACGTCCGATCACCAATAACCGGACGCAGCCAGAGTCCGGCCCAACCTGTCTTCTTCGTCTTCGCTCGATCGGACGCAGGAACGCCATCTAACCGGACGCTGGACAGCAGAGTCCGGTCACTCCTTCGTAGCAACGGTTCACCTCCTGTGAACTGACCGGACGCTGGATATCAGAGTCCGGTGCAGCGTTCGGTCACTCTTTTCTAGCAAATCTTCAAAATTCCTTCATGCTGCCTGTTCTCAATCAAGTCTCAACTTCAATAAGACCCAAATAAATACCAATTGGGACTGATGTGAGTGACCTCTCTTAAACCCTCAATTTATTGAAGTATTTTGCCTTAGGCTATAATTCTTTTTAAGAAAATAGGCAATAAGAGGTGATTGAAGATAAATGACAAAGCAACATTCATGCATATGCAATACTTGAAAGTAATTCTAGTTGATTGTCAAGTTTGATCCAAGGTTAAGCTTCTTCACACGCTTTCCGGCGGTTATCTTAACCATGTTAGATAAGCCCTAAGTGCATTACCAAAAGGTAAACATGTTGTATGTTACAATGCAATGCAAGGGATAATACAAGCTCATTTTCTAGTGAAGTTGCTAAAATCAAGAACATTGAGCTCATTCCGCAATCGATAAAAAGTCGCCTTATCTAGCGGTTTAGTGAAGATATCCGTCAATTGATGCTCGGTCCTTACACCTTCTAGTGAAATATCATTCTTAGCAACATGATCTGTAAGAAAGTGATGGCGGATATCTATGTGCTTGGTGTGAGAGTGTTGAACCGGATTATTAGCAAGTTTTACCACACTCTCATTCTCACATAAAAGTGGCACCTTTTCTAGAACTATATCATAGTCTAGCAAAGTTTGCTTCATGTAAAGTATTTATGCACAACAAGCACTCGCGGCAATGTATTCCGCTTCGGCGGTGGACAAAGCCACACTATTTTACTTCTTGGAGGACCAAGACACAAGTGATCTACCAAGCAAATGGCACCCTTCGGATGTGCTTTTCTTATCAACTTTGCACCCAGCATAATCCGAATCGGAATAGCCAATTAATTCAAATCTAGCTCCTTTGGGATACCAAAGGCCAATACTTGGTGTGTGCTTAAGGTACCTAAGGATTCTTTTAACAACACTTAAATGAGCTTCCTTAGGATTAGCTTGAAATCTAGCACACATACACACACTATATATGATGTCGGGCCTAGATGCGTTTAAATATAACAAGCTACCAATTATAGAGCGGTGGAGAGTTTGATCAACTGTGTTGCCTCCATTATCTAGGTCGAGATGTCCATTAGTTGGCATTGGTGTCTTGATTGGCTTATATTCATCCATTTTGAATCTCTTGAGAAGATCATTTGTATATTTCTCTTGAGAGATAAAAATCTTTTCTCTTATTTGTTTGACTTGAAAACCAAGAAAGAATATAAGCTCTCTAATCATTGACATCTCGAACTCCTTCGACATCAATTCACCAAATTCTTTGCAAGAATCTTTATTTGATGATCTAAATATGATATCATCAACATATACTTAACAAATGAAGATATATTCATCAAACTTCTTGGTGAATAGTGTGGTGTCGACCTTCCCAATGGTAAAGCCCTTCTCAATGAGAAAGTCCCAAAGGCGTTCATACCATACTCTTGGGGCTTGTTTAAGCCCATATAACGCCTTGGACAACCTATAAACATGATTAGGATATCTAGGGTCTTCAAACCCGGGAGGTTGATCAATATAGACTAGTTCATTAATAAAGCTATTTAAAAATACACTTTTCAGATTCATTTGATATAGTTTCATTTCATGATATGATGCATATGCAAGGAGGATACGAGTGGCTTCTAGTCTTGCAACCGGTGCAAGGGTCTCTCCAAAATTCAACCCTTCAACTTAAGAGAACCCCTTTGCAACTAGTCTTGTCTTGTTCCTTACAACAACGCCTTGATCATCTTGCTTGTTGTGGAACACCCACTTAGTTCCAATTACTCTTGCGCCTTGTGGTCGCTCTTCAAGAGTCCCAACTTTATTGCGAGTAAGTTGTTCAACTCTTCATGCATGGCATTTATCCAATCCAGATCTTGAAGAGCTTCTTCTACCTTGGTAGGCTCAAAGCAAGAGACAAAAGAGTGATGTTGAATAAATGAAGCAAGTTTTTATGAGCGAGTCATTACACCCTTTGATGGACTCCCTATGATGAGATCTTGTGGATGATCTTGTAGTAGAGGTGTATTTCTTCTATTAACCACTTGAGGGGGAGGTTGTGGAACATCAACATCTTGTGCTTGTACCACCATTTGATCATGAGAGATATGAGTATCTTTATTTTCTACTCTTCTATCTTTATCACCATCTTGCGACACACTTGATGAAGAAGGTGGATTGATCACTTGTACATCATCTTCATCATCATTAGGCTTGATGTCTCCAACCAGAATGTTCTTCATAGCCTCCCTCAATGGTTCACCACCTACATCATCAAGATTCTCATGTGCTCCTTGGGAGCCGTTAGATTCATCAAATTCCACATCATATGTTTCTTCAACCAAGCCAGTGGTATGATTAAATACTCTATATGCTTTGGACTTTGATGAGTAACCAACAAGAAAACCAATATCACAATGTCTTTGAAACTTCCCTAGGTGTTGCCGCTTCTTGTAGATGTAGCATTTGCAACTAAAACCCTAAAGAAGGAGACGTCTGGCTTCTTCCCATTGAGCAACTCATAAGGTGTCTTGCCAAGAAACTTTTGAAGGAATAGGCGGTTGGATGCATAACATGCGGTGTTGATAGCTTCCGCCCATAGAGCTTCGGGTGTGTTGTACTCATCTAGCATTGATCTTGCAAGAGTGATCAATGTCCGGTTGTTTCTCTCAACTATACCATTTTGTTGAGGAATATATGTTGCGGAGACCTCATGCTTGATCCCAACTTCATCACAATAGGCTTCAATATTTGTGTTGTCAAATTCTTTCCCATTGTCACTTCTAATCTTCTTCAGCTTCACCTCAAACTCATTTTGTGCTCTCTTGGCAAACTTCTTGAAGCATGATGCAACTTCAGGTTTGTCATGAAGGAAGAACACCCATGTATATCTAGAGTAGTCATCAATAATTATAAGACAATAAAGATTTCCTCCCAAACTCTTGTATGTTGTTGGTCCAAATAAGTCCATGTAAAGGAGCTCTAGCACTCTTGTGGTTGACATGAAAGACTTTATAGGATGAGTGTTTGCAACTTGTTTGCCGGCTTGACATGCACTACAAAGCTTGTCCTTCTCAAATTTCACATCCTTCAACCCTCTCACCAAATCATTCTTCATAAGTTTCTTGAGTGATCTCATCCCAACATGAGCAAGTCTTCTATGCCATAGCCACCCAAGTGTTGTTTTGGTGAATAGACATGTCTTTTAGTTATCATCTTCGGAGGTGAAATCCACTAGATATAAGTTGTTGTATATAAATACCTTGAATATCACTTGATCATCATCTTTCTTGGATACAACCACTTCCTTTTCGATAAATAGGCATTGAAAGCCAAGATCACACAATTGTCCAACGGATAGCAAGTTAAAACTCAAAGAAGCAACATATAGCACATTTGAGATTGAATGGTCATTTGATATTGCTACTTTGCCCAATCCTTTGACTTTGCCCTTTGAATTATCTTTAAATATGATTCTTTCTTGTCCATCTACTTCTTCATCTAGTGAGGTGAATATACGAGGATCACAGGTCATATGTTGTGTGAAACCACTATCAATTACCCAATGACTTTTACCGGTCTTGTAGTTCACATACACACAAGAGATCAAGCTTGTTTAGGGACCCATACTTGTTGAGGGTCCTTGACTTTCTGTACTAGTGACTTTGCTACCCAAATTTTCTTAGGCCTATTCTTGTTGGGAGGTCGTAAGAACATAACTTTTATCTTTCCACTAGAGTCCTTTCTAAGCATGTAATGAGCATTGAAAGCAAAGGGTCTAGCATGCTTGGGCAAGGATTGTGGTGGTGGAGTTTGACACTCATAGACAAAGTGGCCTTCTTGTCCACACTCAAAACACTTCTTTGGCTTTGGCTTTTGTTGTTGTTGTTGAGCTTGAGCCTTCTTCTCTTTATTTGCCAAGTATCCAATGCCACTTATATCCATCTTCATGACGGTGTTCATTAGTAGCTCACTTTGAAGAAGCTTGCCTCTTGTGAACTTGCTCAATCCAATCTTGAGATGTTTTTTCCAACTTGAGCTTCTCGTTCTCTTCCTTAAAAGCATCATCATTTTTCTCTTCCTTGAGTTTCTTGTTTTCTTCTTTGAGCTTCTTATTTTCAAGAATTAAATCACCAACATGATCAAGAGTTTCTATCACTAGAGTGTTGGTAGTTTTGAGCTCTTCAAGATCTTTCTTGAGCTTTTTATTATCATGCTTGAGCTTGACAAACTCATCATAGTTGTCGGTTTCAATGACTTGCTTGCCTTTGCCACTAGATCCTTGCTCAATGCTCTCAACAATTAATCATCATATGATGTAGCTATATCAATCTTAACAACATCATTAGTAGCATCATGTGGCTCATTGGATAAAAATTCTTGAGCCATAAGAAGATTATCATGATTGATCTTAAGAGTTATATATTCTTCTTTTAGCATATTGTGGCTAGTGATGAGCTCTTTATGCATCCCCTCAAATTTATCATGTTTATCTTTAAACTCTTTCTTAGAAGATTTGAGCTCCTTGAGTTTGGATGGCATAGCATCATTTACTTCTCTAAGCTCAACACTAGCCTTTTTTGCTATATCACATTTAGCTAAAAGAGAATCATTTTTAGCTTCTAACTTTTCATTCTTAGCTCTAGTCTTTCTAATGATCTTAGTATATTGATTTAGCAATTTAACAAGATCATCATAAGAAGGTGATTCATATTCATCATCATCACTATCACTATCATCATTGCTAGCATGTTCATCATTACTACTATCATCATCATTTGATACCTTTCGTTCACCCTTGGCCATAAGGCATAGGTGTGTAGAGGATGATGTTGGTGGTGTTGGTGAAGATGATGAAGAGTCAATTACAATGGCGGCCACCTTCTCATTATCACTATCATTATTAGATGAGCAACTAGATGAATCAATGTCCGTGAGCCAATCACCGACGATGTATGCCTTCCCACTTTTCTTCTTCTTGTGGAACTCATTCTTCTTGCCATCTTTCTTCTTGTATGGCTTGTTTTCTTCTTCTCATCTTATTTTTCATTACTTGAGTCATCTTTCTTGCCCTTGTACTTGTTCTTATACTTGTCTTTCTTGGGCTTGGCGCATTGATGTGCTAGATGACCAAGTTCTCCATAATTATAGCAATCCATTTCCGAGATTGGTTTCCTTCTTGTGCTAGTGAAGAACTTCTTTTTCTTCCCATCAAACTTGACACCATTCTTGTTGAGCTTCTTTAGCATCTTGGTGGTTTTTCTCACCATGAGAGCAAGACTTGCATCATCAACTTCATCATCACTTGAGCTCTTATACTCAATTCTTGCTTTGCCCTTCTCTTGGCTAGCTTTGAATGCTAAGTCTTTGTCTTTCTTCTTGGTAGAGGATGAGCCGTCTTGTGGTGTGATGTGCATGTACATCTTATGAGCATTGATCTTTCCCAAGATTTGTGTTGGTGTAGCGGTGGAAAGATCATCTTGATGAAGCACGGTCACAATCTGCCCATATTTGTCAATGGGGAGGACACTCAAGATTTTTCTTACAACGTCGAATGGTTGCATTTGAGTAAGTCCAAGCCCATCGACTTTCTCTACAAGAACATTCAAGCGTGAGTACATTTCATTAGCACTCTCTTTAGGAAGCATCTCAAAAGAATTAAGCTTTTTCATTACGAGATGATAGCGGTCCTCACGCTCGCTCTTAGTTCCCTCATAGAGCGCACAAATGTCCAACCATAGTGCATGGGCGTCCTTATGGTTCCTCACCCGGTTAAACACATCTTTGCAAAGGCCTCTAAAGATGGTGTTTCTAGCCTTTGCATTCTATTTTTCGTAATTCACCTCATCGCCTTGTAGGTGAGTGGCATCCCGAGGTTTTGGGAAACCTTGTGAGACGGCTCTAAGTATTCCAACACCTAGAGCTTCTAAATACTCCTCCATGCGGATTTTCCAATATGGAAAATAATCCCCCTCAAAGATAGGAGGAGGATCATCCCCGTGAGATATCTTTTTCTAGACGGTTAAGTCTAAATACGTGAGCACGAGGCTCCGATATCAATTGAAAGGATTAAGATGCCCAAGAGGAGAGGTGAATTGGGCTAATTCTAAAATTCTTTCAATAATTAAACCCTACAGTTAGCCCACTTCACCTCTTGTGCCTAGAAAGTATTTCTATTGTTCTACCGCATAAAAGTTTAGCAACCCATGTTCCAGTCCTACTCTAATATGGCAATTCTATGAATGTAAAGACAAGAATTGAATTGCTCAAAGTAAATACTTAAAGTAAAGAGAGAAGGAGGAACGCCATGATGTTTTGCCAAGGTATCGGAGAGTCGCCACTCCCCACTAGTCCTCGTTGGGCACCCGCGCAAGGGATGTAGCTCCCCCTTGATCCGCGTAAGAATCAAGTGCTCTCTACAGGTTGATTCTTCGACACTCTGTCGCGGTGAATCACCCACAACCGCTCACAACTTGAGTTGGGTCATCCACAAGCTCCATCGGATGATCACCAAGCTCCCAATCACCACCAAGCCATCTAGGTGATGGTGATCACCAAGAGTAACAAGCACGAACTCTCACTTGACCATGACAAGCCTAATGAGAAGGGTGGATGCACACTTTGCTACTCTTGCTTTCACTAATGACGTCTCTCTCTTGGATTCTCAAATCTCAATCACCTCACTAGGGCTTTGCTCTTCTTGGCACTCTCAAGGGTGTTTCTCAGCTGTTGGAATGAGCAAAAAGTGATCCCTCACATGAATAGAAGTATTTATACACCCTTGTTCAAAACGAACTGTTATGTGCCTCTGTGGTTGACCGGACGCTCCGGTCAAGGTGATCGGACGCTCCGGTTAGTTCACCTGCCACTGCGTAGTTTAAGTTGTGACCGGACACTGAGCAGCGTCCGGTCAGCACTGACCGGACGCGTCCGATTATGAAAACTGCTCTCTACAACCTTACTGGAGTTGACCGGACGCTGGCACCCAGCGTTCGATCACTCACCTCTCAGCATCCGGTCACACCAGACGACTTCACCTTGATCAAATTAACTGACCGGACTCTGCGCCAGCGTCCGGTCACACCAGAACCAGCGTCTGGTCGACATTTGACCCTCTATTCACTTCGAACTCGCAATCATATGTGAATGAAGTTTGCTCTAATTGATCTAAGGGCTTCTTAGGAGCTACCTAGTGCTAGATTTTGACAAGTGTGCACCACGCCTAACCCATTAAACTCATCTAGGTCAAGCTACCCGTCCATACCCCCCTTAATAATACGGCCAAAGAAAAAATAAAGTCCTAAACTACTCTAAGTGTCTCTTTAATACCAAACGACACTTAGAACTAGTCCATCCTTAACCTTGTCGTCCATCCTTTGAAAACCAAAACGATTTCTATTGTAGGGGCATGACAACCATGATTGCCCAATCAATTGCCATTACCATGACCTAACTTAATTGCATCTACAAAACACACGTTAGTCACAGTAATCTCGTATTGTCATTAATCACCGAAACCCAACTAGGGGCCTAGATGCTTTCAGGCCCCTACGCCTCGTGCCTCGTGCGCCCTACGCCTCGTGCATCGCGCGCCTCATGTCTTGTGCCCCTACCCGCGCCTCGCACTGCGCTCCGCCGCACCGCGCCTCCTGTCCGGACTCGCGTTGCGCATGGCCAAGGTCTGTGGACTGTGGGCGACCTCCGCGCTGGCGTCGAGCTTCGCGTCAACGAGCCTCCATTGGACGACAGCAAGTAGATGAGTACACGTTACAACCATATGTTTCATGCGTTTCGGATGTATATTGCATATGTTTTATTTGAATGTTACAAAGTAGATCTGGTATTGCATATGTTGTAATGTCTATGCACGTATGTTGCAAGTGTATGTTTCAGCTGTTTTCAAACGTATATTGCATGTGGTCCCCCTCGGGCGCAGCGGTCCCCACATGCGCGCGGGAAGCGAATCGAGCGCAGCGGCTCCAACGTGCATGTGTAGCAGCAGCCGCATGCGTACCGTAGCAGCAGGCACATGTGTACCGTTGCAAGTCAATATTTTATAGTTTTCTCCCTAATTTTGGTCAAACTTGATATGTTTTGACTCTACGAATGTTGCAATGACTTAAGATTTAGGATGAATGGAGTATATACTCAAGGTCCTGGTCATTGGGTTGGTTCATGATTGTGTTACATAATAAAAAAAATCTGTCTCTCTTGCTCACTCTAATAACAAGTCATGCATATATATAAAAAAGCTATTCTTTCAACATCAGCATGTGAGCGACATTTTTTATCTGATGTGAGGTCAAGAAGAGGGGGGGGGGAAGGGAACGAAATTCTTTGGTCCTTTAGGATAGAGCCTAAGATGGAGGCTGATGTTACAATGCAAGTTCTTTTGTTGGCGCGCCACATGGCCTCCTGAATTACCACAAGTTTCTTCATGGGGCGTTTGGGTCACCTAAACTAACCAACCGTTTGTTGCTAGCTACGAAAAGCTATCGTCCTGTTCGTTTGGACTGGTTTGGCTTATAAGCCATGGCTGAAAGTACTGTTGACTGGTTTGATGTGAGAAAAAAATACTGTTCGTTGGCTGATAAGCCATAGCTTATAAACCAAATACGACCAAGCAAACAGGCTATATATTTTTTAGCTGAGCTATTATACACGCTCTATTTGGGATTCTCTAGTTAATACAATTAGTTGTATTTAGTCACCGTAACCTGCTAACAACTTTTTATTATTTGATTAGTTCATTTCTAACCAATTAGTTGGGTTACTAGAGGTAGTATTTAGATCCACTAGAGATAATTTTAATAACTACCTAGATCCAGACATGCTCTCTTAGTTCGCTCTCGCTCTTCCTAGCCCTAAATCTCCTTTTATAGTACCTATATAGTGTAACAGTTGGTATCTAGATCCACCAAAATTTTTAAAATTTGTTTTTCTGTACTCATGATGCGAGTGCAGTGCTAACTCGCAAAGCAATTTGAAGGATTCCAAGTGATGATGCAATAGACACTTGACAAATAATTGAGGTGTACTCTGATAAGGAAATTTTGAAGACAAGGTTCGTAACTATCAATTCCGTGGTCTCCGTGGCTACTTGGTTGCAGACAATGGAAGACGTATCCTGAATTACAACATGTTGCGTGACAAGGTGTTTGTGAGATCTGACAAAGATCAGTACCAAGTGCATGAAGCAGCTCGATGCCCTGAAACAAATGGGAATTGTACGGTGTACCAGACATAGTTTGACAATCCGGCCCATGGCATTCTTCTATACAGCACATCTTGTGATGATGTGTATATTTTTTTTTGACTCGACGCGTGGCAGTCTCGAGACAAGAATTTTGGTCTAATATTGCATTGTATAGGTCAAAGTATGTCGACATTGCTAGCGCTTTAGAACTACTTCATGAAGAGGATTTTGGAAAGGAATATATTGTGTTTCAAATGTGGTGAAATATTAAGGCCATTGCCATTGCCCCCGTCCTATATCCTATACAGAAGTACTAAAATAAAATTCCCACCATCGTCACTTTGTCTTAGAGCTTCCTTTTTTTTTTCTTTCTTCACAAGGATTAGAGCGTTCTTTGATCATCAAGTGAAGAGAAAAAAAATTGCCCAAGAAAAGGTGAGGTTGGAGGGCGGAGGCAGCGGTGCAGTGCAAGCTCATGCCTCTTTGACACCTTGGGATCGTTCCACCACCGCGCATGTCTTGCAACTGCCCCGGCGCCGTGGGGGTGGGTCGGTCGGCGTCCCGCGTACGAATACGTACGCTTTACAGCAGGTGCGCCGTGCGCCCCGTATGGCTGGCCGTATGCGTTGGGCCCCGCCTCCTCAAAACCGCAAGACCCTCAACCGCCGTCCAACTGACACGACACAGGGGGGCACCAGTCACGGAACTCGCACTGGCATGTGGACCCAAAACGTGTGGGACCCACACCACATAGCCCCTTTGCATACTCTTAAATCCGACTTGATCTGCTTTTTTCTTATCCGAAAGTATTTTTCTCGACACATGTTCCTCTGATATTCTTCGAAAGAAATTGACGCCGGAAGCCACCGCCAAATAGTCGTCCGGGCCCGGGGCCCGCGCCCTCTGCAGGAGCAGCACGCGGCTGCCTGATAGGGACAACGCGGCATGGCATTCCTCCCTCGCGGAAATGACACCCTTACCCCCCTCGCGGACTCCAGCTTGCCTGGACCAAGTCCACGCGCCGTTGTCTAGGGTGGCGGCGGCCCGGTCTCCCGCGAAGTCTGCGCCCGTAGAGCCACTGGCCCATGCGCCGAGCCCACCCAAGCTCCCCCTCGTCGGCCGTCCACCTCCCCGTCCACAGCACCCCGGGATTCCCACCGCGCTCCATGCACCCTCCTCACCACCCGAGGCCGGTCCCCGCCGTCCGTCCGCCTCGGGATACGTGTCCCTGCTGACCCGCCCTCCGTGGACCGTCGCCGCCGCTGCGGCATCGCTCCCCGCTCCCGGCTCACACGTATGCCACGCCCACCCGCACCAAGACACCAACCCGACCCCGCGCTGCTCACACACACACAGCACAGACACACTCTCTCTCTCTCGCGCGCGAGACCACGCGCCGCGCAAGCCCGCCGCAGCGACCCTCGAGGGTGCGAGCTGGCTCTCTGGCCTCGCTGCCGGCGCCGACTGAGATGGACCCGCGCTTCGCGCTGCCGGCGGCGCCGGCGCCGTCCACGGAGGCGGCGGCGGGGGCGGCTTCGCGCGGGGCACCACCGGCGGGCGCACTCGGAGACGTTCCTCCGGTTCCCCGACGCGGACCTGCTGCTGGACCCGGACGGCGACTTCTCCTTCTCCGACCTCGACTTCCCCTCCCTCTCCGACGACTCCCCGGCCGCCTCCGACCCCACCCCTCCGCCCCCGCCGCTGCTGCAGCAACAGCAGCAGCAGCAGCAGGCGGCCCCGGCTCCGGCCCCCCGCCCGCCCGGCGGCGGGGCCCACACGCGGAGCCTCTCCCTCGACGCCGCCTTCTTCGAGGGCCTCTCGTTCCAGGGACCCAGCGGGAGCGCCTCGGGTGGGCCCGGGCACAAGAGGAGCGGCTCCATGGATGGGGCCAACTCACCGTTCGAGGGCGAGTCCGCGCTCTCCGGCGGCCTGCCGGACTACGCCAAGAAGGCCATGCCCGCCGAGAGGATCGCCGAGCTCGCGCTGATCGACCCCAAGCGCGCAAAGAGGTGGGGAATATTTCTGGCATTTGATGCTTCCTAGATAGATCCGGAAGGAGAATCCTTATCCAGCACAGTAATTTACCGTGCGGAGCAAGAGTCCTGAGAATTTAGTACTGATTGCTTCTACCATTAGTATTGTGCTATGGCATCTGAGCTATCTACCTCGTTTTAATGACAATGATTGCGCGATTTTTTGGTTCCTGTGGTGTCTCCGAGCTATCCACTATCCAGGGGTTGTTGATTTGTGCTGAGTTTTCGATGGTGCTGTCGTGTAGGATTCTGGCGAACAGGCAGTCCGCAGCTAGGTCAAAGGATAGGAAGATCAAGTACACTAGTGAGCTGGAGAGGAAGGTCCAGACTCTGCAGACGGAGGCCACTACGCTGTCAGCACAGCTTACCCTGCTCCAGGTATGGGGTTATATTTTGTTTCAAAATCAATTAAGTTCGACAAGAATTGGTGTGAAGAATTACACCAAATCAGCTTCATCTTTCTGATAGGCTTTTGGTTGCGTGCTTGTGTCGATTTCTGTGTGGGAGTTTGGTTCATGTTTGGTTGGAGTACATTTATTTATTGCTGTTTTGAGTCAATTAGTTGGTTTGTTTTCAAATTAAACTCGTAAAACTATTATTTTCTGATGGAACAATCACTTTGAAGTAGCTTTATTATTTCCACTTTTGCCAGAGCCCAGCAGTTTATAAGGAATGTAGCATGCCATGTAACATGAGTTGATACTGGGAACTGGGATTGGGCTTTGGTACTTTTGTGACAATTTAGTCATTTCAGTTTGCATTTGTGAGCCACTTAGCTGCAGAACATTGTTGTTTAGGATTGAAGCAAGTGCAATGAAAGGTGCTATATACCTAATTACTGACCATTTCTAAATTAATGCACGTGCCAGAAAAGGATGCAGATGCAAGTATGCAACCTTTGTCTGAAAAAAAAATATCGATATTGGGAAAAGCCTATTTTATGTATGGTCATTTATACTTGTGCGCCTAGTGTTTGAATGTATCATATTGTTAGGCGTTGTTTGTGTATCGAGAATAAATCATGACTTGAGTGTGCACTAAAATTTGATCTGATCTGTTAATGGCAAGTTAGAAAGGCATGGTAAATTAGTTTGCTATTAAGATTCTCAAATCTTCTCTGGATTTCTATGGAAATTTGTATGGTGTTTACGTTTGGGTGCATGGAGGCCACATGTGTATAAATTGATATTTAAGATGTAATTAGAGCTTAAGCATTTATTTCCTTTGTGTGCACTTCTGCCTATGGAATTATAGTTGGCGTGGCAAATGAAGTTGGTAGGATTCAATATTTCAATATGCCTATTAGTCTTTAGAGGTAAAAGCGGATGTTTGGGGACCGATAGGTCACTACTCACCACAAATGGGCCATTGATGCTCCATTTCAGAGTATGATTTGATTGAAGTGGATAGAATCAGATGTTTAGTGTTAAGGTGAAGATTAAGTGGCCACAGACAGAAGATTTTTCTCTATCAAGAACAATTTGGCTAGTAATCTACCATTTAGTTTGGCAAGGATAGTCAGCTTACATTCCCAGGAGTAACACTATGCCCTAAATAAAGAAAGAAATAAGAGGATTGGTGATGAGATAGGTGGGCCTAATTCATCTTGGTGATTTGCTATTGTTCATGTAGCACTTGAACTTCTAAACTGCTTTTTATTTGCTACTGGTAGCGCCTATTTTCACAATATAATGAAAGGTGTCCTGCCTTTATCTTTTCTTTCCTATAAGTCCTGTCTTTATCTTTATCCAGTATGTGACCTTCAACACTTCCAAAGGAATATAGTTAGTTTAGCGTGATTTGAGAGCTAGCATTATCTCATGCTGAGTGTCATGGAATATGTTGCTTTTGTTCCGAAATAATTAATTATTGTTTAATAGTATACTTTTGCAGGTTTAACATTTCCCACTTTAGTAATTTCTTTTTGTGCAGTATTGGAGTAATGTTTCCAATAGTCTTGCACTCTTGCTTTATTGATATTTTCATGTTGCTGTTGCATAACCTCCCTTTTGTATGCCTGAGAATATTTGGTAGGGTATTGTTATTGAAGACTGCCAACCAACGACTTTTATACCCTTTTCTGGATATGTTTACCATTTTATGATGCAACCTTTTATCTGTTCTCCACATATATAACATTGTCATGTCTGACATACTGCGATTTACTTCAAACCCAGAGGGATACAACTGGTCTGACTACTGAAAACAGAGAGCTCAAGCTTCGGTTGCAATCCATGGAAGAGCAAGCTAAACTGCGAGACGGTATGCACTGCTCTTTGAAACATTTTTAGATCTCCTGGTTGTCATCATTGATTGCTCTTGATACACAAAATTTCACTGCCAAGATCTTTGGTTATGCTGACAAATTTATTTATCTGTTACTAAAGAAATAGAACAGTTGTAATTTCATAGTTATTTAGGGAATCAGCTCACTGAAATATTTCGTTTGATACCTCACGCAGCTTTGAATGAAGCCCTGCGAGAAGAAGTCCAGCGACTTAAGATAGCTGCTGGACAAGTTGGGAACATGAATGGGAACCCCTTCAATGGTGGACTCCAGCAGCAGATCCCATCCTATTTCGTGCAGCAGCAGCAGCAGCAGCAGATGTCATACTTTGGTGGCCACCAGGCTCAGCATCACAATCAAAACCATCGTCACCAGAGTCCATCAAATGGGGGGCAGTCGCTCAGTGGTCAGTCCCTAAACGACTCGATGGATTTCATTTGAGGACAATATCAGGGCCAATATTACATCATATACCAACTGCAGTTCAGCACTGTAAAGATAGCTAATGTACAATGTATGCATATGCCTCATTGGTAGTGTAGTTAGCTCCTCTTTGTATCATCATTAATCTGAAAGTGGCTCCTGTATGTCAAAATGCTGTTTGTTTTCTTCTTTGCTGGTTTCTGGAGTAATGTGTAAGACTGAACTAACTACCTTTAACAATTTATGTAAATGTTTAGCTTTTTTTTTCATGGTGGATGGCTATTGTTACCTGTCATTGTTGTGCTCCATCGTGTGCCCTTCACTGTCTCGGGTTTCTGCGTTCTAGAGCTACTATGTAGTGTAGCGTGGGATACAGAGAGTTTGCAAGGCGATAACGTGAAATTAGGGCTAGCATGTCAAGTCATAATCAAGTAATAGTGGCAAAAGACACGATGACTGGAATATGGTGGCCCATATAGGCCACCAATGATTGCTCCCTCGAATCACAAAATAAAAGTGTTTTGCATATTAGTACACTGTATGTAAAACCACATGTTTAAATCACCTACTGAGACGAGTACATGTAGACATACCTGTTAACTTATTTATAGAGTGGAGTTTTAAAAGATTTGACCATTCTTAAACACCAGTGAGTTATTATTACCTAGGACCGATTAAAAAAACGGTTTTACCTAAGGCAGTAGCGTACTAGCTCAAAGGCAAGATATACTTTGAGATAATACTTTGCCTGGACCTCACCGTTCAGGCAGGTTGTTGGCTGGTCTCTCTCAGTCATTTGACAAATCAGAAACAGCATCATCCTGGAGGTCGATGGGATCTGAATATGACGATACTCCTTCTCACATCCCACCTTTCTTTCTCGTTTGACACTTCTCACATCTCACCTTTCTGTAACGATAGTAGACCTTTAACCTTTAATTTGGACAAAACTATCTACTTTCACAAAATGAGTGGACAATTGCACTTGTGTTTTTTTTTATATATAATAATAAAACTCGATCTGCGGGGTTATGACAGCCCCGGTTTTCGATTAAGAAGAAGATCTTCTCACACGATCGAAAAACCCCGAACCTCCGCCCCCATCCTCGACGCAGGAGGTGCCGTCACCCTGTGAGAACCGGGCCGGGACCTTCCACTGCGCTTTGGTACATGGGGACGGGCGAGGGGATTTTTTTAACCTCAGCCTGAAATCCGCTCCCACGGGGAGTCGAACCCAGGACCTGAGGAGTGCCGCCCTTTGGCTTTTTTTATATATAATAAAAGGACCTCATCATGTTGCTCTTCTTTTTTTCACCAAGGTGGGGCATGCTCAAAGGGGCCACTTCTGTTTGTTCTTCGGTTGCTATCGGTAACCACATTCTTTTGACTCATGTTACTTTATAAGTTGTATTTACAAAACAAAACCACATCGGTGTTTCAAATAAGGTTTTTATGCAATGATTTTTTGGATATAGGATTACCACCCCCATATAAGAGCAGCTGATGCCTGCTAGTTTTTAGGTGTTGAGTATCATTGCCATTTGCCAATCCTGGATGATTTTTGCATAAAGGTTTCTTAGTAAAAGTTTCTTAAGGAAAGTGTGGAACATGTTACTTGTGCTAATTAACTTAGAAACTGGCTTTAGTAGGTTCAAGTATATAGCACCAGCACTAACAGGAATTCCTGAATTTCCCTGTGTTAGTATCGGCCATGACACAGTAACCAATATCATAACATGATCTGAAATTTCACCATACGTATATGGTTTTGGGGAACAGCACTACAACAGGCTCCTTTTTCTATTAGTAATGTGCTTTCACTATCACACTGGATGGCACACCATTAAGGACACTTGTTTTTGAAGTGCAGGTGGAGAAATCAAAGGCAATATAGTAAACAAAAGTGAATGCTTTCTCTAAGAATGTCTTTTCATTGCATTAGCTGTTCAGAATGGATGCACTCACCCTCATCATGTTGGCGCAGGATCACAGGTTAGGCTGGCAAAGCAGTAGGAACCAAAGGCCATGTATTTATGGCAAACATGTCACTACAGCATTTTGCCTTGCTATTTTCTTTTGCAGCTTCCAAAGCCTTATTTCTTACTCATGCACTGAATTTGTTAGGATGATCAAATCGATCATCTAGCCTTTTCTTTTCTCAAACTACGCTGGAAATCTGTGTGCCATTTCATTAAGAAGCGATCGTATAGCTTGCTAGATCATTGAAAAGAATCATCTGGCTTACTGAGGATTATCAGCTTGTTGTAAGTTTCATTGCTGCAATTTAGCCTTCTTGTTTCGTGCAATCTTAATGAATTCGCTGTAAGGAGTGACTGAAACTATCTTTCACTTTCAGAGCTCATTAAGTCATTAAACTCCTGCTGTTTTCTAGGTCAACTTGCCTGTTGCTCAATACTTCGCATCTTTGAGTGCCTGTCCTTCAGATTAATGGTACATATATCATACGGTGCCAGACTGCTGCATTATGCATTTATGCTTCAGGTATTCTTTTTGGGCTTTCTTGTTTCGAAAATTGATTGGAATTGTGGTACTCATTCCACAAGGTGAGGGGGACTGAGCTGGACCTAGGACTCAAATCCGGCTATGTTGACAGAAGCTCTAGCACTCCTAGAAGGAGATGAGCACCATATAAAATAGATGGCAACAGGTTATTGTGCCGTCACATTTTCCTTCCTACATGGCGCATCCTGCATTTCCCCTCAAGAACTCTATGTTTTCCACTAAAAATTTTCTGCCAGTCACATTTTGACAAGTGTTTGAAGAACCATATCAAGTCATGTTTTTTTAATATGGAAATCTCTACTAAATTCTTCTAATTATTTGATTCTGTGATCATCATGTTGGCGCCTGCCCTGGGAGAACCAAACAACTAGGTTTGTTTATCATATAAAATTGTTTCAATATGCTGATTCCATGACTTTCAATCAGAATCATTGGTCTGGTGGAATCATTGGTCCAGGTTTGCATTTATGATTTGTTATGTTCTCTCAAATATTGTTTCGCTTCTTTCTCTGGTACCATTAGGATGGCACCAAGGTCTCCATCGGCCGGCCTTGACTCATTTGATGTCATTGTTGGTAGAGTATTTCATAAGCATGGTAAACAGTCAAACCTATACTACATGGATTCTGCAGTCGTAAATTTCTTTTCTCGGTTTCAAGATAATTACTGCCATGCTCTACAAATAATGGTATCATGAAAGTCGTTATGGATGTTACTTTTTCTTCAGAATTTACTGGTCTATAAACTCGTGTCATGGATTTCCTCCTGGTTTGGTTCATGGCTGTGACAATTACAGTAAGCTTCTTCCCTTCTTCACTGACAAAACAAATTATGAATTCATGTGCATAGCTTGTATATGTTCTAAGCTGCCAAGAATGTTTTGTTATAAAAGAATAAATACTTCACTTTCCAACTGTTCATGTTTGTTTTATTGTACTTTGATATCCCTATTGTTCTGGTTAATCATGACAACAAAGCTAATACTTGGTGATAAACAATGCATGGGAGTACTGACACAGGCCTAATCACAAGGCACCCCTTGTTGACGTCTTGGATGATGACATCTCAGCTTGTCCTCTAATGCCATCCATTTCTGTGCCACTCGACAAGTGAGCAAGAAACTGTTCTTTTATGGTTCCATTTTACAGTCATCACTAACGTTTGTGGTTTTTACATCTGGGCCTCTTTATTCGATCTTACCTCAGTATACTGCTCACAATAATCTCAGCATGTAAATTATATTGCAGATTTTCAGTCTTTTTTGAGCTAACTGTAATTGAAAATTACCAGGGAGAAGAGTTCCAGTGCAGATTGCTGTGAAAAACGAGAGGTAGCTAGCTTGGAACCAAGAATATCTCAGTGGCCCACATTTGTTCTGCGTGAGTTCCCTTTCTGCATCAACTCTACCCCTGCAGACAAGCAGCATTGTTCCCTTCCAGTTACATTCTATTGGCTACCTCTCCTGCATCTCTCTTAAAAATTGATGTGGCGTTAAAATCAATGCTGTACCAACTACATTATGGAACTGCAAAGAGTTTAATATTAATTTACAACATCAGTACATAATGGCTGGTGACACTTGCACATAAAAGAATTGGGCATGGAAGCTGGTTCGTGTCTTACGCTTATTGGCCAATCAGTATAAAACTGGACACAGCCAGAGGCATAAGAAAGTTTTTTTGAACGCAATGGCAGGAGCTCTGCCTTTCAATTAAGTATAGAGAAAAAGGGTTTATGTACAGAGCATAGAGGCATAAGAAAGTAAATGTGCTTGGCCTGATCTTAAGTATTTTCTCCGTAAAAATCTAGTCTTATGTAAATTTGCTTTCTTATAGACTACAACGTTAAAATTCTGGAGCTGAATGAAGAATATCTACTTAGTCATTGCAGTTCTCCCAAACCCCTGACTCCATGCCAGACTGGTAAAATCTGCAATGGCATGTCTCTTCTTATGGTTGCAAGTCTCTTCTTATGGTTGCAACTTGGCTTGCTTTGGACAATTATCAACATTACCACTTGTCATGGCTGTTGCAAGATGCATGGAATACATCTGCATATGATTCAGAACCTTATCACATGCTGACACCTAGCAGGAAGCATTCCAGGAACTTGTTTCTGTTTCACTCTGATTGAACAGGAAAATGACACAGTAGTGACACATCATCCATCATCTGAAGTAGGTACAGAGTTGTACAAAAGCCACGCATCTTGTGTAGATCAATGCCCCAATTTGGGGGGTTCCATGGTGAGACAAATTAGCTTACACAATCCATGAAGGTTCACATATAAAATTCCATCCTCTTGAGAAATGGTCCTAACCCTCTTCTGTCCTCATTGTGTACATAAGCTGTATGAAACCACAGGTCCCTGGGAGTTCTTCCTGAGGATAGCAACCAGATGGAGACCATGTCATACCCTTGCTCCCCTCTCATCCCCCTCCCCACACATCATGAGGAGGGCAGCTACCTCCTGTGGTCTCCTCAGGTACTGATCCCCCTTGAGAATGGCAACATGCATGATGGCAACGCCGGTCCTTCCCCTGATCATCATCAGCAGCTGCAAGATCATGAGCTCATGAACATGCTGATCCAAGAAGCCAATGTCTTGCTGCTCCAAGATGAGCTCTCCAATGGTGATCCATCATTGGACGGTTCCAATCAGAGGCTGGGACGGCAAGAAAATGGCAGCCTGCTGTTGGGAGTCCAGGAGGAGTTCATGGAGGAGAGCAGTTTAGGCGACCTTCTCGTCGCCGGGGCCAGGGCAGTCGAGTCCAGGGACTCGATCAGCGCCTCGGCCATCTTGTCAAGGATCGATGCAGCACCGGTCAGCTCATCTGACCATTTGGCTTGCTATTTCGCCCGGGGCCTACGGTCCCGGATCTCCGGCGAATGCCGGCCGATTGCTGATGCAGCAGCGCCGGGGAACCGGATGCCGGCGTACCGGATGCTACAGGAGCTGTCGCCGTTCATCAAGTTCGCGCACTTCACGGCCAACCAGGCCATCCTGGAAGCCACCGCGGACGACCCGGCCGTCCACGTGGTGGACCTCAACGTCGGCGAGGGCGTCCAGTGGGCGTCGCTCATGTCGGACCTCGCTCGCCACGGCAGCCGCAAGCCGTTCCGCCTCACGGAAGCGTTCGTCACGGCCGACGCCGGCGCCGGCGCGCAGCGCATGGCGGCCACCGCGCGGCGGCTCTCGGAGTACGCCGCGTCGCTCAACGTCCCCTTCCAGTACAGCTCCCTCCACCTGCGCAGCGACGAGGACCTGCACGGCCTCGCCACGAGCTGCTGCAACGGCGGCGGCGGCTCCTCGGTGATCGTCTCGTGCGACACGACGGATCAGTCCTACAGCTCGCTGACCAGGCTGCAGCTGCTGCTCGCCGGCAGCGTCGTCAGGATCCTCCGGCCAAAGCTGGTGATCACGACAGAGGAGGAGCTCTTCAGGATGGGCCGAAATCCCGGCGCCGGCGCCGGCTTCTCCTTCGCGGACTTCTTCCGGGAGGCGCTGCACCACTTCGGCGCGGTGCTGGAGTCCCTGGCGAGCTGCTTCCGCGACGGCGGCTACGGCGCGTGCCTGGCGCTCGTGGAGAAGGAGACGCTGGGGCCGAGGATCCAGGACGCCGTGGGGCAGTACCAGTGTGGGTCTGTGACAGGTGGGGCCTGCAGCGTGGGGCTGGAGGGGTTTAGTGCTTGCGAGATGAGCAGCTTCAGCGTCGCGCAGGGCAGGATGCTGGCTGGGCTCTTCAGCAGAGGGTTTGGGGTTGTCCATGGTGAGGGCAGGCTTGCGTTGTGCTGGAAATCTAGGCCTTTGACCTCGGTGTCTGTCTGGAGTCCTGTGTGAAAAAAAAACACAAACATACTACTACTAGAAGTTATGCATTGTCAGCGAGTCTTTATTTTGTTCTCGAGAATGCAATTTTTTTTTTCCAAAGTGTATTTTTCTAAAAAATAAATCTAAACAAAAATATTAGAATGATTTATGACTACACACCTATGTGCAACATAAACAATACTCTATTCGTTCTAAATTATAATACTCTTTCTATTCCAAATTATAAGACAGTTTAGTTTTTCTGGATACATTGCTTTTATTATGTATCTAGAACCATGTGTATTTAAGTGCATAACACAAAGCTACGTATTTAAAAAAAGCCAAAACTTCTTATAATTTAAAATGAAGGGGGTGTAAAATATAAGTCTAGAGTTATATTATATAGCACATGTATTAGTGTAATACGGAATTTCAGATTTTTTTTTCCTTCCAGACGCCCATAAAATTATTGAAATTCACAAAATTTCGCTGAAATTTTGAACCATGGACTGAGGTTTGAATGTCGCCCATAAGTTTTTTTTCCTCAGGCTAGGGTGGGATTACCAGAGATGATGATGTGCTTTCGTGGGTTTAAGCGATCTTTGGGATGGTAGATGTCGAGCATGGCAAATGAGGCAAGGTGTCGCCAACTTGCAGGTGGTCATGGGAAAGAAGCCATTGGACGTTGCCGACGGCAGAGGAATGCCAAAACTGTGGTAGGTTAGGAAGAGTGATGGTGAAAAACGGAAGATGGAAACCATTATCATTATAAAGTGGCAGAAATAAGAAATATACATAATCAAACTGAGCCCAGACTGTGAAGTTTGGTCACTGCAAATTGATTTTTGAAGTATAGTATTTCCCATTATTCCTATATCTAGGGCTCTAGGCCCCGCTGGATACACATTCTGTGACTACACGATGTGGTAGCCGAGTCGCGGTCGGAGACCTGTGGTATGAGAAATCAAACTTCGTTCATTCTTACAGTGGGTAAGTCTTGCACGGTGAACAGAGTCATCGATACCACGAGGCGTTTGGTAGGATTTTTCCGATTCCCGCGGTGAGGCAACCGAGAATTCGAGTCTTATCAGTTCCAAACAGGGCCCTAGTCGTCATTCCTCTTTTTCTTTCTTTTCTTTTTGGCTCTACCTATGGCAGAACCTCCTAAGAAATCGGGTCCACATGCACCTATCGATGTCTCAACAGACCTCAGATAGCGTACACAAGTTCCCAACAACTTAATAGGTCTGTCGGATGTCCTCGGGAAACCCGAATCATCCACGAATCTTTTCCAAACAGGATCCCAATCACAGTCATTGTAGATTACAACAGTTTTCAATATACATACCAGAGATTATAAAGCGGAAGACTTAAGTTTTAATATTACAAACCAGTTGTTTCAAACTTACATAACCATAAGTGTCATACAACCATAGTAGCGGGATAATATTACATTAACATTATTTATTTCACACAAACTAGTGCCTTGTCCAAAGGCCATTCATCATTCCTCATCGTCATCGACTTCAAACACTGACATGCAGCAGGGACCAAAACAAGCCTGCGCATGCGACTCACCTGCAACAAGGGTTAACAAACCCTGAGTACAAAAGTACTCAACAAGACTGACCCGACGAAAAAGGGCGAAGGTCTTAGGGATGCAGGTGTTGGGTCAAGGTAAGGATGTAGAAAGATTCAAAAGTTCTTTGCCAAAAGCTTACTATTCTAGATCCTAGTTTCAAGTTTTACTTCTAAGTACTTTAGTTCAATATCTCCAACTAAGTGTTCATATCCCATGTTCCATTCCTTCTCATTCCATTCTTTTTCTCATGTTTTAGTAATTCACCAGTCCTGCATTGCTTCTGTAATGAATCTAGTCTCCATATCCGCGGAGCACCGGCAATTCGAATTGATTCAAGTTCCAGCTGGGGATTCCTTATCACACGACATATGTAGAACTTAATCTTGCATATATCAACCTCACTACCGGATCCTCCTATACTAAGCCGTCTCCACGCCACCCGAGAGCACATCACGCCTCAAATCCGGCCACATTCAAGCCACGAGGGTACACGCTACTCCCGCCATCTCACCACTCCCAGTGCGTGGGCATTCGTCTTAGTATCGGATTAGCCGAAGTAGGCTTACCGGAGTATGTGACCAGTACTACAAAGTGTCTCATTCAGAAGATCCACAATGAGTGGCCTTTAAGCGACATAGTCGGCAACATTACCCAACATTCAAGATAAGCTACCCAACTAGTCTCTAGTTCATTCTATCTTCTTTCTTTCTTTCTTTAGTCAGTATGCCATCTTTGATTGTATCGAAACTTTTACTTTGAAAACCTACCATAAAGCATACTAAGCAATTCCACGCCTTTGTAAATGAAATCATCTTCAAGGATGATAAACAATTAACAAGGTAGGCAATGCATCAAGTAGGTAACATTTGAATTAATCAACTTAATGCAATAAGTAACATAGGTGATAAACTTTTCAAAGTAAATAAGGTAATGGTTTAATGCATAAACCGGGGCTTGCCTTCGTTGACGATCTCAGGTTCCGGATCAGTTCCACAATTATCGAATCCCGTGACAACCGGGGATTCTTCTAGGATTTGCTCAACTAGAATCGTTTCACTCTCGGGTTCTACACGAAATGATAACATATGCTTTAACATGATGATAATGTAAACATGATGCTTTCACGGTACATGAAAAGTAAAAACACCCCGCAAATGATTTTCCTTTACGGTACAGTTGCAAGCCAACAAAACCAACTTGTAATCCTACCGTCAAGAACCACACATGTAATTTGACCAAATGGATCTTGAAACCCTACTAGTCACAAAACATGATCAAAACAAGATCAAACACTAATCAAACACTTAGGGTTTGCTTTTATTTATTTTTGAATTAATTTGGAAATAAGCCCAAAAATGATCTTGTTCCAAATGACCTCAAAATTTTATGTAAGCTTCCTCATGACAAATTAGTGTACCAAAACAAATTTCATAATTTTTGGAATTATACAGTGGCCTACAAAAATCATGGAAATTGCATTTATTAATTAATGGACTGAATATTTGAACATTAAAAATTTATTCAAATTTCAAATTTTTAAACCACACTAGAGCATGTACAGAGGATACACAAAATTTTTCAGAATTTTTGGAGCTATGATTATTTTCCTACAAATTTCCAAAGATTCAGCACTATTCAAAATCAGAAAATAACAAAAGGCACTATTCTCTCTCTTGCTCTCACTGACAGCCGGCCCCCACCTATCATCCCCAACCTCGTGCATTGACTGTGGCTGCGACGGCGCTGACCGGCGCAAACTCGCCGACGATGAGCCCAACAGCGACGGCCAAAGCACTAACATGTTCACAAGAGCTAGGCGCATCGATTAGTGGCACTTTGGAGGTTAATTACGGCATGGAATAAGGCTGACACCGGCCATGGCGGACGCGGTGGCACGACAGCGTTACGCCGGCGAAACAAGGCCAGTAACGGTGAAACAGAGAGTATAGGAAGCATTAGTGGCTCACCCCGATCGTGTTGAAGCAACAAATGGGACCGGAGAAGCTCTGGTGACGCGTTTCGACGGTGACCAGGATCACGGCGGAGCAGACCTTGTCGACGATGGAGTTCCGGCAACTGCAGTGGGCAAAACGAGCAGGCAAGAGTGGAATGAGCACTACAGCATCGCGACGAAACTAGAGAGCCAACAATCGAGGGCAACGGCTCACCGGATGAGGCTGGCCACGGTGAATCGATGTTTCCGTTGAGGTCGCCGGCCGCGAGGAAGATGAACGTGGACAGCGAGCTCTCGGCAAAATCAGGCGGTAGCAACAGCTCGGTCGGATGCGCGAGAGCAGGCGGAACTAGAACACGGCTTTTACGGGGCTTGCTTGCGCTGAGGAGATGAGAGAAGCTCGCCGGAGTTGAGACGGCGGCGTCGGAAAAACAGAGGGAAGGAAGAAAAGTGAACGGCGTCGTCTGGGTCTTATAGCTCGGCCAGGAGCGCGCGGACTCGACACGCAGCGTGCTCCCCGCGCCAGCGCGAAGCCATGGGCGGTCGCAGGTGCGCCTGGAAGGCCGGAGAAAGGACGCCGGTGGTGAGGCGGTGGCGCCCTGTAGTTATCTGAATTTTTGAAATAATTACAGATTTGCCACTGAGTTCATTTTACAAATTACTCCCAATTTTTCTAAAGAAGTTGAAAATCTCCAAAAATGAAAGTTGCTCAACTTTTCAAACTCTACAACTTTGCTTCAAGGAACATTTTCAAATTCTGCCCCCATTTTGAAATTTGAATTTGGGGTACATTTGAGTATTTGAATCATTTCAAAATTACTCCAAATTTTATATGTAAACTTCAAAAACTTTGAATACCAAAGTTGATCCTTATTAAATAAGCTTCAACTTTGCTTTTTGCCTCAACCCCAAATTCCAAATAGATTTTGATTTAGACAGAAGGGGCAAAAAGGACTTTTGTGATTTGAATTTGAATTCAAATTTGATTTGTTTTCCTTTTACTTTAACTTTGATTTTTGACCAGTAACATGGCCCATTAGGGTTATTGGAGTCAAATGACACATGGTCTCACATGATCACATGAAATTTGACCCTTGTGGTCATGATCTTTATTTAGGGTTTTGAAACACATCACATGAAATAACAACATTATGAAATAAAGCTTATTTAGTGAATGCATTCAAAATTTTCTACTTCATGAATGCTTTGCAATGCATATGATGACATGTCAAATTTTAGTGCTAGGTCAAAACACCAGAGGTGTTACAACTCTTCCCCCTTAAAGAAATCTCGTCCCGAGATTTAAAACTTAAGGCTAAGTAATGGAAAAGGAAATGTGTCAAGCTAACACATCATAACTTTATTCAAAAGACTAGTGAGGGGGGTTTTCCATTCTTTTGACAAAAGAAACAAGTTACAATATAGACAAGGTATTGCAACTAGAGAGAAGCAAAGAAGTCAGGAAAGTTTTCTTCTAAGTAATCCTCAGACTCCCAAGTAGCTTCTTCTTCAGTGTGCTGGTTCCATTATACTTTGTAGAACTTGATTGTACGCCTTCGAGTGACTCGATCTTTCTGATCTAAGACTCTAATGGGGTACTCGGCATAAGTCAAATCAGGTTCTAGTTCTACATCACCAAAGTCGATCACTTGGTCAGGTACTTGAAGACACTTCTTCAACTAGGATACATGGAAAATATCATGCACAGCTGACATGTGATCTGGTAGCTTGACGCGATAGGCGACTGGTCCACATTGTTGTTGGATTTGAAAAGGACCGACATAACGGGGCGCCAACTTTCCCCGAATCCCAAAACGATGAACTCCCTTCATCGGTGATACCTTGAGGTAGACATGATCTCCCACTTTGAATTCTAGCGGTCGTCTGCTCTTATCAGCATAGCTTTTCTGTCGGGATTGAGCTACCTTCATATTAGCTTGTATGAGTTTAACTTTCTCTTCTGCTTCCTTGACCACATCCAGTCCAAAGAACCAACGTTCTCCAACATCTGACCAATGTAAAGGTGTCTGGCATCTACGGCCATACAATGCTTCAAATGGTGCCATTTTAATGCTCTCTTGATAGCTATTGTTATATGAGAATTCAGCTAAGGGAAGGCATTCATCCCACATAGCACCATAGGAGAGAACACATGCTCTTAACATATCTTCAAGAATTTGATTTACCCTTTCCGTCTGCCCATCTGTTTGCGGATGATAAGCAGAACTACGGATAAGTTTAGTTCCCAAAGACTCATGTAGACTTTTCCAAAACTTGGATATGAACAATGACCCTCTGTCAGAGACAATGGTCTTGGGTGCCCCATGCAGACTGAAGATTCTATCAAGATAAAGCTTTGCATACTGCTCCGCTCGATATTTATCTTTGACTGATTAGAAATGAGCTATCTTGGTTAGGCGATCAACAATAACCCATATTGAGTTGTAGCCTGCAGATGTCCTAGGCAACCCTACTATGAAGTCCATACAGATATCTTCCCACTTCCAAGATGGAACTGGCAAGGAATGTAATGGACCTGCAGTCTTCATGTGAATCGCTTTGACTCTCTGACAAGGATCACATTTGGCCACATATTGAGCTATTTCTATTTTCATTTTGGTCCACCAATATCTCGTTCTCAGATCATGATACATTTTGTTGCTACCTGGATGAATGGAGTATCTTGTAGAATGAGCTTCATCAAGAATCTGCTTTCGCAGCTCTGGATTTTTGGGTACTACCAATCTATCCTTGAACCATACGACATCTGATTCATCAATCTTAAAACATGTTGATCTTCCAGATCTGACTTTATCCTTGATATGGGCTATGCCCTTACTTTTCTGTTGAGCAGCAATGATCTGATCTTTGATAGTGGACTCAACTGCAATATTGAATAGGAAACCTTGTTCTATGATTTGTAAATTCAGATGCTCCGTCTCTTGACACAATGTTCGTTGCATAGGTTTCACAGTCAGACAATGGCAATGACTCTTGCGACTCAGGGAATCGGCAACCACATTAACCTTGCCCGGATGATAATGCACTTCTAAGTCATAATCTTTGATAAGTTCTAACCATCTTCTTTGCCTCATATTCAACTCTGACTGAGTGAAGATATATTTCAAACTTTTGTGATCCGTATAGATATGATAGATATTGCCCAATAAATAATGTCGCCAAACCTTGAGTGCATGAACAACAGCTGCTAATTCAAGATCATGGGTGGGATAATGTTCTTCATGCTTCTTGAGTTGTCTGGAAGCATATGCTATGACTCGCTTTTCTTAAGAAGACACGCCCAATACCAATTCCAGATGCATCACAATAGATATCAAATGGCCTCTCGATATCAAAGTTGTGCTATCTTTGGTGTAGTTGTCAACAACTTCTTCAATGTCCGAAAGGCCTCCTCACATCCAGCTGACCATACAAACTTAGTTTGATTTTTCAATGAGTCCAATGAATTGGCTTCGCAATTCTAGAGAAGTCGAGGATGAACCGACGGTAATAACCTCGCCAACCCCGAAAAACTACTTAACTTGATGAACAAAGTGGTAGGTGCTTTCCGATTAAGGACTTCTTCTACCTTGCTCGGATCAACAAATATACCTTCAGCAGAGATAACACATGACCTAGAAATTGTACTTCCTCTAACCGAAATTCACATTTACTTGAATTTGGCATATAATTGGTGATCTCTTAATCGTTAGTAGAACAATGCGGAGATGTTCCGCATGTTCTTCTTTGCTCTTAGAATAGATAAGAATGTCATCAATGAATACCACTACAAAATTATCCAACTCGGGCATAAAAACTGAGTTCATTAGGTACATGAAATGAGCCGGGGCATTGGTCAGCCCAAAAGACATGACTAAATACTCATACAGACCATATCGGGTAGTAAACGCTGTCTTCGGCACATCTTCTTGTCTGATCTTAATCTGGTGATAGCCTGATCTCAAGTCTATCTTCGAGAACACCTTAGCTCCCGCAAGTTGATCAAAAAGCAAATCAATTCGGGGTAAGGGGTATTTGTTCTTTATGGTGACTTCATTTAACGGCCGATAGTCAACACATAACCTTAAGGTTTGGTCCTTCTTCTTCACGAAGATAGCAGGGCATCCCCAAGGTGATGAACTGGGTTGAATGAAACCCTTGTCTAACAACTCTTGTAGTTGCATTTTTAATTCTGCTAGTTCTTTGGGTGGCATCCTATATGCTCTTACGGACACAAAAGTGCCGTTCTGGTTTCAGTCAATTCTAAACTCCACATCTCGGTGCGGTGGCGGTCCAGGCGGATCATTGGGAAAAACATCCGTAAATTCACATACCACAGGGAATGTTCTCGCCTTCTTCCACGATGGTTGTGCAATTTCGTTCCAACTATACTCTTAGGAAAGGGAAGTTGGATGAGAAGTTGGGTTTTCTTTGCCCAGTACATTTACTCTTATGGTTCTACGCAGGACATCTATGATAGCCCGTGTTGAGTTAACTAGCCATACCAAGGATCACATTTATATCTTGATCCTTTAATATCAACATGATTTCGGTAGGGAACTCATGTCCTCCCAAATCAATAGGTACATGTCAACTATCTCCCTTGTACAGAGTCATCCCCCAGGCATCAGATATGATATGGTTCTTTGTTTCCCCAATAGTTATCCCATGCTTCATAACAAATGTACGATTGATGAATGTATGGGATGCACCGAAATCAAATAAGGTAATTGCGGGGTGCTTAGCAACGGAAACATACCAATCATTACTGGTTCTCCTTCCGGAATAGATTCCACCTCAGTATATAGAAGACCCTTCCGATTTCTTCTCACCGACCTTTCTAACTATTCCGAGTATTGCCCTTGTACTTGATTCTCGAGCTTGAGTAATGTGGGCTTTGGGTGCATCAGATTGTTCTTCCTAGGATACAGACATTCTTGGGAAAAGTGTCCGGGTTTACCACAATTATAGCATGGATAATTATGATTCTGGGGAGTAGCATTGCGGTTTGCATTATTTGTACTGTTTTGCTGCTGCGGCGCTTGATGAGTATAAGGCGTATTAGTTGCTAGGCGAATAAAGATTTGCTGCCTGCTTTGGCTTTGTTGTGGGCGGAATGGTGCACGACCATGATTCTGAGGATGGTAGATCACCTTTTGACGCTTTCCACTCGACGATCCGGAAGCAAATGCTCTCTTTTTCTTCGCCTCCTTGTGTCGGTGGTAATTCTCCTCTGAAGCGATAGCAATGTTGACAGTCTCATGATAAGTTGCGTTGCCACAAGTTGCCATCATGGTCTGAAGTTTGGTGTTCAGACCTCTCATGAAATGATTCTTCTTCTTCCTATCAGTATTTACATACTCTATAGCATACTGTGACATGTGATTGAAACGCCCAACATAGTGCATCACCGGATGCTCCCCTTGCTTAAGAGCCAGGAACTCTTCTAACTTAATGGTCATCACACCATCTGGAATATAGTGTGCCCTGAAGGCATCCTTAAACTCCATCCAGGTGATTTGGTGACCAGCGGGCTGTACAGCTACCAAATTTGCCCACCAGGCAACAGCAGCTCCTCGGAGTTGCTGTGCCGCAAACCTTGGTTTCTGAACCTCGGTACAGCGAATCAGCTCAAACTTTTGCTCCATTGTCCGGAGCCAATCGTTAGCTTCTAAAGGCTCTTCTGCCTTAGAGAACATAGGCGGACGTGTGTGAGTAAAATCAATATAGGTTGTCTCGTCATTTCCATTATTACGGCGGCCATGATTAGGGTGTGGTGCTTGTTGGTTCTGAGCCATTTCCCTTAACAACCTAGCATTTTTGGCCGTTGTATAGACGAGTGTAGTTATGGCATCTGCCATACTCGGAGGCATTGGTGGAGGATTTGGGACTTCATCATTGTCTTGCGAAGTACTAGCACCAGTTCGGGTGTTAATGCGAGGCATCTGTCAGAGAGACATGTTTATTTACATTATTATTTTATTGAAAGCAGTTAAAAAGGTTTCATGCTACAAAGGGTTTCTTATTTATGTTACATGTCTTGATCCCACAAGACAACCCTGGTTTACTAGGAAAGCAGTAAAGGAACTATTACTACTCTGAGCTTTTAGTCATCGGCATCCGTGCCCATATCGAACAAACCCTCATCTTCATCAAAGAAGTACACTAACTCCTCGAGATCCTCCTCCTCTTCTTCATTCTCGACTTCACCTGGATCTACAATCATTTCCTCATCTGTAACTTAACCATCCCCATGAGGAGGATGAAGTTGAGCGTACAGCAGGTAGACATTCTCATGAAGAATGGCATTGTCCATCTCCAGGTCCTCTACGTAGAACTCCAACTCATGGACGCGTTCATTGGCCGCATCCTCTCGTGTCTAGGCTTCATTCCGCAACTCGGTATTCTTGGTGATGTCCCTTTCCATTTCCGCCAGCTTCTCTTGATCTTTGGCATGAGCTCGATGAAGAGTGTTGAGCTCCTTGGTAAGGTTCTCGATGTTGGCGGGATTGTTTGAAGATCCTTCATCTGCTAGGGTCTTGGAACTTCCTTCACCAAGCTCACGGTTACGCGGTGCCAACTGGTGACGAGGGACTCTGTGAGGTCCAGTGGACTTGCGTGCGGTTATCTTGGTCTTTGCCATAGCCTGTAGAAGTTAGGGTAGGACTATAAGGATAGCTTGAGGATAATAGAGGTTAGCAAGAATGGGATTGACATTACTTACCCAACCACTTTTAAGGGGAATTATTATGCAAGGTGTTCAAGCATGATGCATGAATCGATCTTACGAATCTGAGTACAAAAGATTTATATAATCAAAAGTACTAGATTTTTAATACATAGGACAAACCTAATCATATTATCCGCTAGAAACTTTCAAATAAGATGAGATTGAGGCTAGATCAGAGGTAAGAAGAAAGAAATTTGAAATTTAAAATATCTAGTTTAATTTCTTTGATCCAAATCCGTTTGAAGGTTTTCAAAAGTAACCTACAATGATCTTAGATAGGACCCGCTCCGATACCAGCTGTGGCAGAACCTCCTAAGAAATTGGGCCCACGTGCACCTATCGATGTCTCAACAGACCTCAGATAGCGTACACAAGTTCCCAACAACTTAACAGGTCTGTCGGGTGTCCTCGGGAAACCCGAATCATCCATGAATCTTTTCCAAACAGGATCCCAATCACAGTCATTGTAGATTACAACAATTTTCAATATACATAGCAGAGATTATAAAGCGGAAGACTTAAGTTTTAATATTACAAACCAGTTGTTTTAAACTTACATAACCATAAGTGTCATACAACCATAGTAGCGGGATAATATTACATTAACATTATTTATTTCACACAAACTAGTGTCTTGTCCAAAGGCCTTTCATCATTCCTCATCATCATCGACTTCAAACAGTGACATGCAGCAGGGACCAAAACAAGCCTGCGCATGCGACTCACCTGCAACAAGGGTTAACAAACCCTGAGTACAAAAGTACTCAACAAGACTGACCCGACAAAAAAGGGCAAAGGTCTTAGGGATGCAGGTGTTGGGTCAAGGTAAGGATGTAGAAAGATTCAAAAGTTCTTTGCCAAAAGCTTACTATTCTTGATCCTAGTTTCAAGTTTTACTCCTAAGTACTTTAGTTCAATATCTCCAACTAAGTGTTCATATCCTATGTTCCAATCCTTCTCATTCCATTCTTTTTCTCATGTTTTAGTAATTCACCAGTCCTGCATTGCTTCTGTAATGAATCGAGTCTCCATATCCGTGGAGCACCGGCAATTCGAATTGATTCAAGTCCCAGCTGGGGATTCCTTATCACACGACATATGTAGAACTTAATCTTGCATATATCAACCTCGCTACCAGATCCTCCTATACTAAGCCATCTCCACGCCACCCGTGAGCACAGCACGCCTCAAATCCGGCCACATTCAAGCCACAAGGGTACACGCTACTCCCGCCATCTCACCACTCCCAGTGCGTGGGCATTCGTCTTAGTATCGGATTAGCTGAAGTAGGCTTACCGGAGTATGTGACCAGTACTACAAAGTGTCTCATTCAGAAGATCCACAATGAGTGGCCTTTAAGCGACATAGTCGGCAACATTACCAAACATTCAAGATAAGCCACCCAACTAGTCTCTAGTTCATTCTATCTTCTTTCTTTCTTTCTTTGGCCAGTATGCCATCTTTGATTGTATCGAAACTTTTACTTTGAAAACCTACCATAAAGCATACTAAGCAATTCTACGCCTTTGTAAATGAAATCATCTTCAAGGATGGTAAACAATTAACAAGGTAGGCAATGCATCAAGTAGGTAACATTTGAATTAATCAACTTAATGCAATAAGTAACATAGGTGATAAACTTTTCAAAGTAAACAAGGTAATGGTTTAATGCATAAATCGGGGCTTGCCTTCGTTGACGATCTGAGGTTCCGGATCAGTACCACAATTATCGAATCCCGTGACAACCGGGGATTCTTCCAAGACTTGCTCAACTAGAATTGTTTCACTCTCAGGTTCTACACGAAATGATAACATATGCTTTAACATGATGATAATGTAAACATGATGCTTTCACGGTACATGAAATGTAAAAACACCCCACAAATGATTTTCCTTCACGGTACAGTTGCAAGCCAACAAAACCAACTTGTAATCCTACCGTCAAGAACCACACATGTAATTTGACCAAATGGATCTTGAAACCCTACTAGTCACAAAACATGATCAAAACAAGATCAAACACTAATCAAACACTTAGGGTTTGCTTTTATTTATTTTTGAATTAATTTGGAAATAAGCCCAAAAATGATCTTGTTCCAAATGACCTCAAAATTTTATGTATGCTTCCTCATGACAAATTAGTGTACCAAAACAAATTTCATAATTTTTGGAATTATACAGTGGCCTACAAAAATCATGGAAATTGCATTTATTAATTAATGGACTGAATATTTGAACATTAAAAATTTATTCAAATTTCAAATTTTTAAACCACACTAGAGCATGTACAGAGGATACACAAAATTTTTCAGAATTTTTGGAGCTATGATTATTTTCCTATAAATTTCCAAAGATTCAGCACTATTCAAAATCAGAAAATAACAAAAGGCACTATTCTCTCTCTTGCTCTCACTGACAGCCGGCCCCCACCTATCATCCCCAACCTCGGGCATTGACTGTAGCTGCGACGGCGCTGACCGGCACAAACTCACCGACGATGAGCCCAACAGCGACGGCCAAAGCACTAACATGTTCACAAGAGCTAGGCGCATCGATTAGTGGCACTTTGGAGGTTGATTACGGCATGGAATAAGGCTGACACCGGCCATGGCGGACGCGGTGGCACGACAGCGTTACGCCGGTGAAACAAGGCCTGTAATGGTGAAACAGAGAGTACAGGAAGCATCAGTGGCTCACCCCGATCGTGTTGAAGCAACAAACGGGACCAGAGAAGCTCTGGTGACGCGTTTCGACGGTGACCAGGATCACGGCGGAGCGGACGTCGTCGACGATGGAGTTCCGGCGACTGCAGTGGTCAAAATGAGCCGGCAAGAGTGGAATGAGCACTACAGCATCGCGACAAAACCAGAGAGCCAACAATCGAGGGCAACGGCTCACCGGATGAGGCTGGCCACGGTGAATCGACGTTTCCGTTGAGGTCGCCGGCCGCGAGGAAGATGAACGTGGACAGCGAGCTCTCGGCGAAATCAGGTGGTAGCAACAGCTCGGCCGGATGCGTGAGGAGCTGGCAGAACTAGAACACGGCTTTTACGGGGCTTGCTTGCGCTGAGGAGATGAGAGAAGCTCGCCGGAGTTGAGACGGCGGCGTCGGAAAAACAGAGGGAAGGAAGAAAAGTGAACGGCGTCGTCTAGGTCTTATAGCTCGGCCAGGAGCGCGTGGACTCGACACGCAGCATGCTCCCCACGCCAGCGTGAAGCCAAGGGCGGTCGCAGGCATGCCTGGAAGGCCGGAGAAAGGACGCCGGCGGTGAGGCGGTGGCGCCCTGTAGTTATCAGAATTTTTGAAATAATTACAGATTTGCCACTGAGTTCATTTTACAAATTACTCCCAATTTTTCTAAAGAAGTTGAAAATCTCTAAAAATGAAAGTTGCTCAACTTTTCAAACTCTACAACTTTGCTTCAAGGAACATTTTCAAATTCTGCCCCCATTTTGAAATTTGAATTTGGGGTACATTTGAGTATTTGAATCATTTTAAAATTACTCCAAATTTTATATGTAAACTTCAAAAACTTTGAATACCAAAGTTGATCCTTATAAAATAAGCTTCAACTTTGCTTTTTGCCTCAACCCCAAATTCCAAATAGATTTTGATTTAGACAGAAGGGGCAAAAAGGACTTTTGTGATTTGAATTTGAATTCAAATTTGATTTGTTTTCCTTTTACTTTAACTTTGATTTTTGACCAGTAACATGGCCCATTAGGGTTATTTGAGTCAAATGACACATGGCCTCACATGATCACATGAAATTTGACCCTTGTGGTCATGATCTTTATTTAGGGTTTTGAAACACATCACATGAAATAACAACATTATGAAATAAAGCTTATTTAGTGAATGCATTCAAAATTTTCTACTTCACGAATGCTTTGCAATGCATATGATGACATGTCAAATTTTAGTGCTAGGTCAAAACACCAGAGGTGTTACACTACCCATTCATCTTTATTTTTTTCTTTTGTTATCCTACCCATCATCAATGAGATTACATCATGCCTTGTCCAGTGGAGGATCTAAAAAAAAGTTACCAGGGTCTTCTCCCATTGTCTTTAATCTCTAGCTCCTCCTTCCAAGCTTCCATAAGAATGAATTTGTAAGGCTCCATGCTTCAATTTATTAACAGTGGCATCCTGGAGGGATGTCTTACTACCCTTCGGTAGCGGGCCCCTGCTTTTATCAGCACACACTATCCATTTGTCGGTGTTTCGGACCCCCGACGAGTAAATTTATATCTGCGCATCTGGCCCGAATGGTGTGCTCGGAGGACACAAGGATTTATATTGGTTTGGGCGGAATGTCCCTACATTCAGTGTGCTGCTGCTCGTGTTACCGACACTTATTTATAGTAGGGGTTACAAACGGGCGAGAGAGGGAGAGGTTCCCAAGTCTTCGGTGAAAAGATCGAATGGGTGCTGAGAGTTTGTTCAGCTGTGTGCTCGTTCGCCATGAGCCAGTCCTTCTCTTGGGGAGTCCTACTTCCCCTTTTATAGGTGAAGGGGAAGATGCAGGTTACAGAGAGTAGGAAGGAGAAAAGCGAGGGAGAAGAAGGCCTATAGGGCCACTGGGTCCTTCTTCTCCTTCATGCGGGTCCCATTGGCGTTGTTGATGGTGATGGGGATGGCTCCATGCTGGGCTCCTGTTCACCACTGGTGCCATGCCTCGACGTCATCAGCTGGTCATGGCGCCCATCCCATCCTGATGGACGGTGTGGCGAATCGACGTGCCGGTCAGTGGCCGTACAGGGAGTAGGCAGCACAGTGACCACGCACCCGTCACTGTTGGTGATGTGAACCCCCAGGCATGGGCTGACGTGGCCATGGGTCACGTCGAGTCGTGCCTGCTTCCTGCCCGGTGTCAGAAGTTTGACCCTGGGGTCGTACCTTCTGACGCATAGTGGTTGGAGGCAGTATGGGTCCCCATCGGGTGAGACAGAGCCCGCGCCCCAGGGGTCGGGCGAGGCGGAGCCCGTGCCCTCAAGGTCAGGCGAGACGGCTCCCGTACCCGTGGGGTCAGGCGATGTGGGTCATCATCCGTGGTCCTTATATCCCTTCTTCGGGTATCCCTAATACCGATACCCGACAGTAGCCCTCGAGCCTGTGGAGGAGTAGGATACTCCTTCATAGGCTTTTTTGGATGGAGGGACTTCAAGGGACTCGATCTTCTGCTGCCCACAGGATGCCTTGGTGGGTTGCGATTCCCTTTGGTCATGACCGGACTGCTTGGGAACATGTAGCTGTGGGATTCGGGGGGCCGAAAAAGATTTCTCCTGATTTTGATCCCTCCCTAGGATCCGATCGATCCGCCATCGTCCTACGACCACATATTCAGTCTCCTTCTGAGTCCAACTTCCCTCGAGCCCATGCGCGTTGCAGAGGTCCTGTTGAGGGGTCAGCTCGTCTTGTGATCGTCATCCCTCAAGCGTTTTTTTCGATAAAATGGAGGGGCTGAGCCGTGCCATGTTTTTCCTCGATGGACGAATCATGGTGCTCGGTGAGCTATTAATGGGCTAGTCCGAGTGGGGCCCTGGCTTCCCATTCATGGGGGTTCGGCAAGGGTCAGCTGGTGACCGACTCCATATTCTTGGCAGCCAATCCATATAGTTCTTTGGTCTGTTCGACCGGTCCCAACGGCTCGCTGCCTTTTTTCGAGGACAAACCATGGACTGGGAACCAACCAAGACTCGAACATGGGCCGGGATGCCCATGGTGCTCGTGCTTCTAGGTACTGGCTGCTAGTGGGCCTATCTCTTTCCACCCCTCACTCTAAAGGTGCCCTGGAGCGGTTGTGAACCCATCGGTGGGCCAACCTTTAAACTCCTGGGCCTGAATGGGCCATGGGAGCATTTTCAGCTCTGTATCCCTCCTTACCTATGACGGTTCTTAGCCCACCGATTGGGGCGAACCATCATCCAGCGCGTCCTTCGAGGGAGCGGCCAGAGGTGGCATGCACACGTTTCTCAAAGAGGCGATGTGACGTCGCGCGGCGGGCGCATAAATCTAGGTGGACGGTTCGCCTCTCGCCGTACCCCGCCTTATAAATAGCGGCCTCCCCCTTCACGTTTTGGCCCACCAAACCACAATCTTGCCTTCTCCGCCTTTCCGTCGTCGTCGTTCGGATCTGCTGTCCTTGCTAATCCGCCGCCAGTACCCTAGATCTGTAGCCTTCGCTTCTCTGTCGCTACCAAAAAGTCCTTGCTCCTCCAATGGAGACATGGTATCTCTCTGACGTCACCCACGCGTGCATGGAGGGCCTCGTCAAGCGTGGTCTTCTCCGTGGGAGGACCGACGTGGTGGAGTGGCTCGTGCCTGGTCGCTTGGATGCACTGGCGCCGCACGATGGCTACGTCGTGTCCTTCACGCCCTTCCACGAGCGCGGACTCACGATTCCTCCCCATCCTTCTTCTGGGGACTGCTACACCACTACCAGATTGAGCTACAGCATCTGAACCCCAATGGGATCCAGCACATCGTGGCCTTCATCGTGCTGTATGAGGGATACCTAGGGTTTGAACCCCACTTCGAACTATGGAGGTACTTCTTCTCCATCTCCCTGCTTAAGAAGGACAGAGGCAGGGAGATCCCGGGGCTGATGGGATGCGCGGGCGTCCACCTTTGGGGGCAGCGGGCGACCAAGTACATGCCCTGCTAGCAGTCTAGATCCAACAAGGGGTGGCACGCACAGTGGTTCTATTTGAAGAACAACCCCATTGCCCCCTTGTCGGTCTTCACTAGGCGCTTGATCGAAGAGGCACCACTGACATGGCCGGGGGGGCCACCCGTCAAGGAAATGAAGAGGATGCATGACCTCCTCGAGGATGTCATGTTCCTAAAGAACCACAGCCTCCGCGGGGCCGGTGTTATCGGGGCATATCACGCGAGGAGGGTGGCACCACTGATGGTGCGCGCCCTCCCGCTGTACAGGATGACGCCCAGCGCCTAGCTCGATGGGACGGTGCTCACTCAAGGGCCGCTTTGTGATAGCGAGGTCGTGCGGCGCATCAAGGAGGCGGTGGGGGAGTCCGACACCGTGTTCCCGATCGTAGGACATCCCACGATGTGGCTGGACACGGGCTTCGTCGACCTACTAGCGGGGTTGGGCTTTTGGGACTCCATTGCGCCGCTGCCAGAGCATGTGGCCATGAGGGTGGCGAACCATGCCACAGATGAGCGAAGAAAGAAGGATAAGGATGACAAGGAGGCAAGGTGGCCAGCGAAGCAGCGGGCGAGGCTAAACCAAGGAAAGCGGTGGCGGGGCTCAGAGGAGGAAGAGGAAGAAGAAGAAGAAGAAGAAGAAGAAGAGGAAGGCAATGGTTCTGGGTCGCTCGTTCAATGGGATGAGCTGCCGCAGGCGATGCCTTTCCCGTGGCATGCCCTGGGGTAGGAGGGGGAGGATGGGCCCCTAGAGCTAGCGGAATCAAGCCGCCTCGCGCTGTCCGAACCTTCCACGGTGCCCCAGGAGTCGGCAGGAACCGACCGCTTCGCTCCATCCAGACCCTTCGAGCAGAGGGATGGCTCAAAGCGACAACGTGCCAACGAGGAACAGTTAGGGTCGGACGGGTCGGCCCCAAAACGTCATTGTCCGATGGCGTTAGGGTGAGTCAAGAGTTTTTTCATCCTTTTGTTTTAATGAATTTTTGTTGTAAACTGACCGTCATGTCCTTTGCAGCGTCAGAGGTCGTGGGACTCTCCTGATGCTTGCGCCGAATAAGAGCCTCCTCTGGTAGACGCGCCAGGAGCGAGCTGGCGCCACGTCGGAGGTGAGCGGGAGTGGTGCTAGGGCGGCCACGGTGTCGATCGGGGAGGCGCAGCCGATGGCTGCATCCACAGGAGAGCAGATGGAGGTGGGTCCATTCAGGATGCCCGTGGCGGGCGTGGTGTGGCTGGGTGTGGCCACGACGTCCTAGGCGGAGGTGGCACAGCCAAAGCCATCATCCCTGCGGGTGGTCGTGCTTGCGACGGGGCAGACGGAAGAGGGTGTACCCGAGGCATCCTTAGCAGATGTGGCGATGGGGTAGGCCTCCGCATCCATGTTACCTGCCCCCTCTACCGCCAGAGGGTCCACTTCGGAGGAGTTGCTGCCGCAAGAGAGGTCGGCGCCACTTGGGATCAGCGCGAAGCCATCCTAGTCTCTGGTCCGGGGGGTTTCCCTCGATGACGTAGCGGAGGAGAGGGAATGGGGGAGCGTCCACACAGAGGTTAGGACCGCGGTTCATGCCTTGACTGCCGTGCTATGCTCGATGCACAATATTGTCGCCCCGGTTGGCCAGGTATGATATGACCATGCTTTCGACCCTCATTTTCCCTTTCCACGCCTCTAAGTCTTGTCCTCTCCGCAGTCCCTTATGGTCCGCAGTAAGGAGAAGTCCCAATTCCTCACCGAGGAGACACGGCGGAGTGTGGGGCTGGCCGCATAGCTCGCTACCACTCGTCAGGAGGTGGCTGAGCTTACCCCCGCCACCCGGGAGCTGGCCTACCTCCGAGTTAGGGAGAAGGACACTCATGATGATGCCTGTGAGGCCAAGCGACTACGGAAAGAGCAGGACGATTTGCTCCATGCCATAGAGGGGCTCCACATGGAGCGTGACTTGGCTCGCCAGGAGCACGTCGACGCCTAGCAGCAGATCGACCACCTTGAGGGTGAGCTTGAGGGGGAGAGGGACCTAAAGGTTGCAATCGAGGGCGTGTCCTCTAGGCTTGCCATGGAGGTCGGTTAGCACTAGGAGGAGGTCCGGTGCCTAGAGGCTGAGGTGACCTGGCAGCGCGATGAGGTGCGCAGGCTTCGGGCGGACATGGACGGTAAGCCTCTGGTTTCCCTTGTTGTCTTTCTCCCTAGAATCCATGGTAGGCCTTTTAACACAGTCGGTATGAGGTCTTGACGATAAGCTTGGGGCGGAGGTGATGAAGAGTCGTGGCCTAGAGAAGGAGCTCGATGTGGTGAAGGCCCCCCTCCTGAAGGAGAGCGATGAGCACAATGCCTAGCGTGTCACCATCTAGCCGGTCTTTGACAACCTCGAACTGGCCCCAGAGGTAGAGACGAGGTCGTATGCGGTTCGCGCCATCCAGATTATGGATCGAGCGCGTGAGATCATGAGGGACGCGCTTCGCTTTAGCGTTCACCGATCATTTGCGATCGCTCGTTCTCACTATGAGAACATCAATCTAGCGACGATGAGCCAAGGCTTCGTGCCTGTCTACACCAACATCAAGCAGGAGGACATCGAGAAGGAGGTGGCCCCTCTGGCATAGGACTTATCTACCAAGATAGAGGATGAGATCATCCCCCAAGAAATTAGTTAGTCAGATAGGCCAGGTAGCGAACTTGTAATAAGTGGATAAGTTCTTAACTTTTGTTATGGCCAAACAGACTTTTGGCTCTTCTCCCCTTTTTTGCGTATAAAAAGGTTAATGCATTCCGACCCTTTTTGTTGTGAAGACTTTAAAGCTTGAGGTGTGGGCGAAAAAACTTTGATCACACTGGTGTGCAAAAATGCCGTATCCGCTGGGGCGTAGGTTTCTTGCTGTCCGACCAGTTTTACTCAGGGTTTGTTTCCACAACCCTTGCTTCTAGATCTTAATGTGAGAAAGGATCAGGCACAGAGAATGTTTTCTGAAAAGGTATGCTCTTATTAGCCCCCGAGTGAGGCCCGACCCCTTGCCGTTGCTAGGGTCGGGTGTCACTAAAGATCGAGGAGTCAATAGCGAAATCAATAAGAGAAAGCATTTTTCATTTCAGAAACATAATTCTTAATTTTCATAAGTATATGCATAGATTAGTAGTAAAAGCGACGTAGCTGCTCGATGTTCTAGGCGTTGACAAAGACTTCGCCATCGATGATCTTGAACTTGTAGGTGCCCGGTTGGAGCACCTCCGCGACGACGTACGGTCACTCCCACGGTGGAGAGAGCTTATGGCGGTTCTTGTTGCTCTAGACGAGGCAGAGCACCAGGTCCTCGACATTGAAGGCTCGACCCCGCACCCGACAGCTATGGTACCGGCGCAACGCTTGCTGGTACTTAGCCGAGCGGAGGAGGGCAATGCCACGTGCTTCATCGAGATGATCCATGGCATCCTCGACGGACACCTTGGCTCCCTGCTCATTGTACGCCTTAACCCTCGGCGCTCCATAGTCGAGGTCGGTCGGGAGGATGGCCTCAAAACCATAGACCATGAAGAATGGTGTGCAGTCGGTGGCCCGGCTAGGGGTCGTCCCTAGGCTCTAGAGCACCGCGGGGAGCTCCACGACCCATCGTCCACCAAACTTGTTCAATCGGTTGAAGATCCTAGGCTTGAGGCCTTGTAGGACCATGCCGTTCACGCACTCGACCTACCCGTTTGTGCGGGGGTGCACCACGGTGGCCCAATCGACACGGATGTGGTATTCATCGCAGAATTGGAGGAACGTTTTCTCGGTGAACTGTGTGCTGTTGTCCGTGATAATGGAGTCTGGAACTCTAAAGTGATGGACGATGTTAAGGAAGAATAGCACAACTTGCTTAGACTTGATCATGGAGATTGGTCGAGCCTCTATCCACTTCGTAAACTTGTCTATGGTGACAAGCAAGTGTGTATAGCCCTTGGGCGCTCTCTTGAGAGGTCCAACCAGATCGAGCCCCCAGACTGTGAACGGCCATATGATGGGGATCGTTTGGAGTGCTTGGGCTGGTAGGTGGTTCTATCGAGTGTAGTATTGACACCCTTTGTAGGTGCGCATAATCTGTTCAACGTCGGCTACTGTGATCGGCCAGTAGAAGCCTTGTCGGAACGCCTTTACGACCAGGGTCCTAGGGGCGGCATGGTTCTCATAGATCACACCGTGGATGTCTCTCAGCAACTGCTTCCCTTATTCGATGGGGATGCAGCGTTATAGGATCCCAGTGTGGCTTCACTTATAGAGCTCGCCCTCAATGACGACGAAGGACTTGGCGCGATGCGCGAGCCGTCGAGCCTCCATTTTTCTATCGGTAGTGCCTGACGGAGGAGGTAGTCGAGGTAAGGCATCCTCCAGTCAGCTAGAGGGTCATGCTCTGCCACTGGATCTTCGTCAAGCTCCATGACTTCAGTGTCAGAAAGAGCCAACAGTTTGTTAGCCCCTGAGCCCAGGGCAGGTGGCCAATCTTTGGTTTGTTCTGGCTCCTCGTAGTGGACCAAGGGCTTGTACTGATCACTGGTGAAGATGCCTGTCGTCATCGGCTCTCGGCTGGACGCCATCCTTGCCAGCGCGTCAGCTGGTTCATTGAGCCACCTCAGGATGTGATTGAGCTTGAGACCGTTGAACTTGTCCTCGAGCTGGTGGACTTCTCAACAATACGTAGCCATCTTGGCATTGTGGTAGCTTGACTCCTTCATGACTTGGTCGATGACCAGCTGGGAGTCACCCCAGGTGTCGAGCCGTCGGATGCCCAACTCGACGGCAATGCGTAGGCCGTTGATGAGTGCTTCATACTCAGCCACATTGTTGGAGGCAGGGAAATGGATGCAAACCATGTACCTCATGAGTACCCCGAGGGGTGAAACAAAGACCAGCCCCATGCCAGTTCCTTTCTTCATCAGCGATCCATCAAAGTACATCGTCCAGTACTCTTGGTCGACGGCTGCTGGCGGCATTTGGTTCTTGGTCCATTCTGCGATGAAATTGGCTAGCACTTGGGACTTGATGGCCATCTGAGGGGCATATGAAATGCCCTGGCCCATCAACTCGAGTGCCCACTCACTGAGAGGGAAGGATGTCACAACCGTCACTGGGTGTGACTCAAAGTAGTGACGCAACTTCCTCTTGGCGATAAGGATAGTGTACAAGAGTTTCTAGATTTGGGGGTAGCAAGTCTTGGAATTAGCAAGACCTCACTAATGAAGTACATAGGACGCTATACTTTGAGGGTGTGTCCCTCTTCTTCTCGCTCTACCACCAGGATAGTGCTAACCACTTGCGTGGTGGCCACAATGTAGAGCAGAAGCGGTTCCCTGTCGATCGGGGGGACTAGGATCGGGGCCTTCATCAGGAGCTGCTTGACCTTGTCAAGCACCTCCTGGGCCTTGGGCATCCATTCGAAATGGTCGGCTTTCTTCAGAAGCCGATAGAGGGGGAGACCTCGTTCGTTGAGGCATGAGATAAAATGGCTGAGCGCGGTGAGGCACCCTGTAACTTGCTGTACCCCTTTATGTTCTGAATCGGGCCCATCCTCGTGGTGGATGAGATCTTCTTTGGGTTGGCTTCGATGCCACGCTCGGAGATGATAAAACCCAGCAGTATACCCCTCGGGACCCTAAAACGCATTTCTCGGGGTTGAGTTTGATGCTGTTTGCTTGAAGTTTCACCAAGGTCTGCTCTAGGTCGGCTGCGAGATGGTCAGCCCATTTGGATTTGACCATGATATCATCCATGTAGGCCTCAACGGTTTGCCCAATGAGGTCCCCAAAACACTTGACCATACAACGCTGATATGTAGCCCCCATGTTTTTTAGACCGAATGGTATTGTGACGTAGCAGAACGATCTGAACGGGGTGATGAAAGATGTCGTGAGTTGGTTGGACTCTTTCATCATGATTTGATGGTATCCAGAGTATGCATCAAGGAAGCAAAGGGTTTCGCACCCTAAGGTCGAGTCGACTACTTGGTCTATGCGTGGCTAAGGAAATGAATCCTTTGGACATGCTTTGTTGAGACCCGTGTAGTCAACACACATTCTCCATTTCTCACTCTTTTTTTCATACAAGAACGGGATTGGCTAATCACTCGGGGTGGTACACTTCCTTGATGAATCCAGCCGCCAAAAGCTTTGCAATCTCCTCGCCGATGGCCCTATGTTTCTCCTTATCGAAGTGATGCAGCCGCTGCTTCACTGGCTTGGAGCCTGACCTGATCTTCAAGGCATGCTCAGCGACTTCTCTCAGAATGCCTGGCATGTCCGAGGGTCTCCATGCAAAGATGTCTCTGTTGGCGTGGAGGAAGTCGACGAGCGTGCTTTCCTATTTGGAGGAAAGCGTGGTGCCGATGCGCACCACTTTACCCTTGGAGCTGCTGGGGTCTATGAGGACCTCCTTGGCGCCCTCCACATGCTCGAAAGGTTCAGCCAACCGCTTGGGGTCGGGCGCTTCTTCGATGATCTCCTCCCTGATGGTCATGAGCTCTTCAGAGGCGACAATCGCTGCAGTGTGTTCGCAGCACTCGACCTCGCACTAGTAGGCACACTGGAAGGAGGTGCCGATGGTGATGACCCCACATAGACCCAGCATCTTCAACTTTAGATAGGTGTAGTTGAGGACGGCCATGAACTTCGCGTAGCATGGACGTCCCAGGATGGCGTGGTAGGTCTCGTGGAACCCGACCACCTTGAAGGTAAGGGTCTCCATCCTGTAATTGGTCAGATTCCCGAAGGTGATGGGCAGATCGATCTGCCTGAGCGGCATGGCCTGCTTTCCAGGCATAATGCCATGGAAAGGTGCCCCGGTTGGCTGAATGGGCGACCGGTCGATGCCCATGGCATCGAGCGTCTCAGCATACATGATGTTGAGGCCGCTGCCTCCATCCATCAGCACCTTGGTGAGCCGCTTCGTGCTGATGATCGGGTCAACCATGAGCGGGTATCTTTTTGGCTGCAGGATGCTTTCTGGGTGGTCAGTCTGATCAAAGGTAATAGCGGACTCCGACCATCGAAGGAAGGAAGGTGCGGCCGGCTCGGCCATATAGACCTCACGGCACGCAAGCTTTTGGAGGCGCTTGGAGTCGTAGGCCACCAACCCCCTGAAGATCATGAGGCAGCCATCTGGCGTTGGAAAGCCACCGTCCTTCCCCTCAGCTACGTCTGCCGCTGTCTTGGGCTCCTTCCTATGCTCCCCCTTGTTGGAGCCACCGGACAGGAACCACTTTGTCACACCCAATTTTGCATAACAAAACCAAGTGCTCATATATGTGCACCCAGGATGTCCAACACACATATAATCTCAAATTTCCATAATATCAAAGTAAAGTACTTTATTACATCGCATATCTCATCACATAGTTATCACAAGTCTTGCTCATCGGCAAGATTATTACATAGAGTAGAGAACTAAGCCCAAGATGCCATAGGGACTCCAACTAGGGGACATCACCCTAGTAATCCTAGACATCGTCTGGAAACTCTTCATATGCATTATCTGTCACCCATCCAGGATTTTCATTGAATGTAAAACAAGTGTAAGCATACCATGCTTAGCAAGTATAACAAAGGGGTCTATGAGGCTCAAAGGCTAGACACGGTTTGACTGCGGTTAGCAATTTTAGCTGGTCAAGTTTTAACATCCTGAATCACTACTTTAGTGAATAAACCCAACCCGAGTGGTGATAATGAATAATCAGGATGTAGTCAATCCCCAACCATCCATAGTAAACACTAATCATAAAGGATCTAGGCCGCTCGTATCTGTGAGCCCGACTGTTATAACAGGTTAAATATTTCTATAGAAATTGTACAACTTTACCCACTGAGCCGTGATTCCCAATGCCAGGGTTTGCAAAGCCCACATCACCTCTACCTAGGAAGTGTGGCAGGGTTTCACTACGTAACCCTTCGCTAGTCACACTAATAGGTCATAGCTGCTAAGGTTTTAGCCGTCTAGCCATATGTGGCCCTCCTCCAGGAGTGGCACTCATGGTCACGACACGGTACACACCCTAGGTGGAAAAGAAACATACCAACTAGTGCCTCCCTCTTGCCCTTATAGAAAGCTACAGACGAGCTAGTACAATCTAATTAACATGTTAAAGTCAGAGCCATTTAACACTCGGGGTTGTACGAGACCTCCTGGGTGGCTGCTTCAGGATTAAGTCCTTATGGAGATGCACTAGAGCACTCAACCCAGTACTCTAGCCCCTAATTGTTGCTAAAAAGCTCCATTTTTACATATTGCATAATACCTTTAGTCATGTTTAACAATTATTTTATGTTGAGCGCTGCAGCATCTATCCAAAATGCATCCCAAACCATAGGTAACAAGGATATGTGGTACAAATAGTAATCTAGGTAAAGTATTTAAAGGTAATTCAAATTTAAACACATGCATGTATATGAATTATAGAGTTCATGGGTACAAGGGGCCTTTGCTGCACTTGCCTTCCTCAAAGTTCTCCTCTTAGTACTGATCAGCAGCTAGCTCCTCAACAAACTCAACTTGTTCACCCTCTATAAGTGATCCAATCCACCAATCAAGCATCCAATCCAATTATTACATGCATACAAATAGACTTCTATTAGAACAGTACAACAAATAGTAAAAACATGGACTGAAAGGCTTATAAAACTAATCTACGTACTGCTACGAACACATGAGCGAAAGAATCACTCTAATCAGATTTAAAACACAAAAGTTATGCATAATACAAGTTTCAATGGCATTTCTGTAAATAAACCGAACTCAAATTTGAATTTAAACTAATAAAATCTAAATTTTAACGTGTTCTAGATGGTGCGTACTATTATTCAAAAGTACAGGGGCTAAAACAGATAAATACAGGACTAAAAATAAATGCTTTTGAACTGATGTTGGACCGTGGGTTGATTTCTAGAAAATGCAGGGGCTAAAACACAAAGTGCGCTCGGCTGACCACGGTTTGACCACGTCACCACTGACTGGGCGCGACGTGGTGCGTGCTGGATGGCCCAGTGTACCAGGTGTGCAGTGGGCGCGCTGATGTGGGCGCGGTGCGCCAAGTCCATGGTCCATGGTGGACCGGTTACATAACCCCGAAGGGGTACACGATCTCGGTCGTCCATCTAAACACCAATGGCACTGGCACAATGGCACAGAGGGCCGCTAGGGAAGACAGCTCCCACGACCAACGCCATGGCTAGCGACGAGACAAGCCCATCGGTGAACATCGGGACAACATTTCTGACTACCTCGTTCCAAACCGAAAACACGGGGATGACGAGCGGAACAAGGCGAATTCGATAGGGCACAAAAAGAAGGGCGAGGAGCACATCGAGAGGATGGCTCCACGGCAGCGCCATGGCCGATGAGATGCAAAACTCGCCGATACGGTGATTCCGTGCACTAGGGATGAAAACAATGGTGCGGGGACGACAATGGTTATACCGCAGTTTCGATGGAGGTGTTAGCGGCATCCGGGAAGGCCCAAGAGGTCCGGCGACATGCGGCACTGGACTGGAGAGAGAAAAGGGCATCGGTGAGCTCAAATTTAGACCAAACCGTGATGAAAACGAGAAAGGAGAGCACCTACGGTCGTGGTGAAGCACCGCAAAGCTCCTGGGCATGACCTCGGTGACGAACGAGCTCCAGAGTGGGCGAATTGAGGGCGACAGTGAGCACTGCGAATAGAGGGTGAAATGAGAGAGGGAGGACTCAACAGTGGCTTTATAGGGCGAGCAGGGCATGGTAGGAGGGGAAACGGGCACGGTGGAGCTACGGGATCACCGGGATTTTGAATTCTTGCCCTGGCTGGCTCGGTGGCATGGCGGGTGAGCTGCCATTGATGGCAAGCGTCATCACCAGAGCGGCAAAGAAGGAAAGTGGAAGGGAGAAGCTGACGGGTGGGACCTGGTCGCCAGAGAGAAGAGATTGCACGCGGGAGCTAGGTGCAGAGCAGGCCTTCTCCTGGGCTGAATGGGGCGTCAAGCTGGGCCACGGTGCACGCGTGCGGAGGGAAGGAAGGAGCGCGGGAGCTAGGCCGCTAACAACCCAAAGCCAGATCCAGGCGCAGGAAAAAGGAAAAGAGAGGGTGGGCTAGAAAAGGAGAAAGAGAAAGGTTTTCAAAGTAAAATCCTTTTCCATTTCTAGTTTGCAAATCCAAGCCAAAAGTCAAATGAGTTTGAATTTTTAACTCCAAACAACTTAGCCCTACACTCAACCAAAATCATGTACTTCAGCATGAATGCAATCAATCATGTTTCAAAGCCTTATAATTAATTTTAATTAGCCAAAATTATTATTTTACCTAGGTTATAATGCATCAAAAATTAAGTAAATGCTCAATTTAATAACTAAATTATAAATGAATTTTTTAGGGTGTTACAAACCTACCCCCCTTAAGATTAATCTCATCCTCGAGATTCAGATGATTCGAAAAGATTAGGATAGTCATATTTAAGATCATCCTCTCTTTCCCAGGTTGCCTCATCTACAGAATGCCTGTTCCACTGAACCTTACACATTCTTATAATCCTGCTCATTGTAATTCTCTCAGCTGTTTCCAAAATTCTCATTGGATATTCTTTGTATGAAAATCCTCCTAGATATCCAGTTTGTCCAAAGGTAACTGCTCGTCGGGTACCATCAAACATTTCTTAAGCTGTGATACATGGAAAACATCATGAACACCTGAGAACTGCTCTGGTAATTCTAGATGGTAAGCAACTTCTCTCCTGTTGATGATCTTGAAGGGTCCCACATACCTGGGTGACAACTTTCCCTTAGTATAAAACCTCTTAACTCCTCTCATAGGTGAAACTTTGAGATAAACAAAGTCACCATTTTCAAACACCAAGTCCCTCCTTCTGGTGTCAGCATAGCTCTTCTGTCGAGACTGTGCGACCTTCAAATTTTGCCTTATTGTTTGTACCTGTTTCTCTGCCTGTTGCAAAACTTCTAGTCCAAAGACTTCACTTTCCCCCATTTGATTCCAAAACAGTGGTGTCCTGCACTTTCTGCCATACAACACTTCAAATGGTGCCATCTTAAGACTTTTCTGGTAGCTATTATTAGAAGAGAATTCAGCATAGGGCAAACTCTTATCTCAACTTGTCCTGTATTATAGAGCACAAGCTCTCAACATATCCTCTAAAATCTGATTTGTTCTCTCGGTCTGCCCATCTGTCTGAGGATGATAAGCTGAGCTAAAGTTCAACTTCGTGTCCATGGACTCATACAACTTCTGCCAAAAATGAGATGTGAACTATGTATCTCTATCTAAAACAATCTTCTGCGGTACTCCATGTAAACATACAATACTCTCCATGTATAGCTCTGCCAACTTCGCACCAGAGTAAGTTGTCTTGACAGGAATGAAATGTGCCACTTTTGTCAGATGGTCTACAATTACCCAGATAGAATCATATCCCCTCTGTGTACGGGGTAATACCACTATGAAATCCATTCCAACTTCTTCCCATTTCCACTCGGGTATCTTCATAGGTTGAAGTAAACCTGCTGGCCTCTGGTGCTCTGCCTTTACCCTTTGGCACGTATCACATATGGCCACATGTTCAGCTACATCTCTTTTTAGTCCGTACCACCAATATCTCTCTTTATGATCAAAATACATCTTAGTACTACCCGAGTGTATAGAATAGACTGAGTCATGAGCTTCCCTCAAAATAGACTCTAATAGATTTCACTTCTGGCACACAAATCCTTTTACCAAACCACACTGTTCCCTGATCATCCATATGAAAACCTAGGGCTTTACCAATCACTATACGCTCAGTAATATCTTTGATTTTCTCATCATTCAACTATCCCTTATGAATCTCTCGTTCTAAAGTAGGTTCTACCTCTAACTTCATAGTGTTAGCCACAATACCCAAATTCAGATGTTCGAACTCCTCACATAACTCTTTAGGTAATTGGGGCGCATAGGCCATGTTGACATAACTCTTCCTACTCAAAGCATCTGCTACAACATTAGCTTTACCCAGATGATAGTGTATCTCTAAGTCGTAATCCTTGATCAACTCTAGCCACCTGCGCTACCTCAAATTCAGATCTAATTGAGTGAATATATACTTCAAACTCTTGTGATCGGTATAAATCTCACACTTGTGACCAATCAGGTAATGCCTCTAAATCTTGAGAGCATGTACCATAGCTGCTAACTCTAGATCATGAGTCGGATAATTTAACTCATGTTTTCTCAGCTATCTATATGCGTAGGCAACAACTCTATCCTTTTGGATAAGAACACAGCCTAGACCTTGCCGTGAGGCATCACAATAGATAGTGAAGCTTTTGGTAAGATCAGGTAAGACAAGCACTGGGGCCGAAGTCAGTCTCTTTTTCAACTCCTCAAAACTAGCCTAACATTGCTTAGACCATACAAATTTGGCATTCTTCTCTAATAGGGAAGTCATAGGTTTTGCTAACTTAGAGAATCCCTCGATGAATCTCCTATAGTACCCAGCCATACCAAGGAAACTCTAAATCTCACTAACATCCTGAGGTGCCTTCCAACTCAACACATCTCTAACCTTCTTAGGATCTACTGCTACTCCTCCATTAGAGATTATGTGGCCAAGGAAAGATACTTCTTTTAGCCAGATCTCACATTTGCTAAACTTAGCATAGAGTTGATGTTCTCTAAGCTTTTGCAATACTAGCCTCAAATGTTCCTCATGTTCTTCTTCATTCTTAGAGTAGACTAATATATCATCAATAAACACAACGATAAACTTATCAAGATACTCCATGAATACTTTGTTCATCAAATATATGGAGTACGTAGGTGCATTTGTCAGACCAAAAGACATGACTGTGAACTCATATAATCCATATCGGGTCACAAAAGCGGTTTTGGGAATGTTAGAACGTCTTATTCTCAATTAATGGTATCTAGATCGGAGGTCGATCTTGGAAAATACACAAGCTCCTTTCAACTGGTCAAACAGGTCATCGATTCTTGGTAGTAGATACTTGTTCTTAATTGTGACCTCATTAAGTGATCTGTAATCTATGCACATTCTTTGTGTACCATCTTTCTTCTCTACAAACAACACTGGTGCTCCCCAAGGTGAAGAACTAGGTTGGACATAACCCTTATCTAGCAGTCCCCTTATTTGTTTCTTAAGTTCCGTTAATTCATTCTCTCCCATTCTATAGGGTCTCTTAGCTATAGGTGTAGTTCTAGGTAAAAGTTCAGTTATAAACTCAATATCTCGTTCAGGTGGCATACCTGGTAACTCATTAGGGAAGACATCTGGATACTCATTTACTATCTGTATATCCTCTACGGTTGTGCCCTTCAATTGATTAACCCAACAGATTTCGGAGGCTGACTGTGTTGCTACATACTCAACTTTCTCTCCAGATGGAGTGGTTAGATTCACAGAACTATTCCCACAATTTATAACTGCCTTCCAGGACCTCAACCAATCCATACCCAAGATAACATCAATTCCAGATGAGTCTATGACTACAAGGTTGGCTTGAAATTCTACCCCCCTTATGATGAGACTAGCAGCTAAACATATCCAATTTGCTTTCATTTCCCCCCAGGTGAGTTTACTAACATGGGTTTCTTCATAACACATACGGGAATACCATGCTTCTTTATGAAAGTATATGCTATGAAGGAATGTGAAGCACCAGAATTGAAAAGAACTGTAGCTAAGTTTGAGTTGACCGGAAATGTACCGATCACCACATCAGGTGCCTCCTAAGCTATCTCTGCAGTCACATGATTAACCTTTCCATGGACATAATTCTATTGCATATTAGCCATCTTCTTAGGACATCTATTGGAGTAATGTCCTGGTTCTCCATAGTTGAAGCATCTGTTGTCATTGACAGCATTTGGCGCCTTTGGTGCGCCATTCTTTTGTGGAGCATCGGGAACATTGCTCTTCATAGGAGCATTGTTAGTTTGCTGCTGGCGCTGGACTGTTGCCTTATACTGCTGCTGCTATTGTGCATGCTGTGGTTGCTGGCTGTAGTTGATCAGACTGGACTGACCCCAATAGCGCTGCTGTGGATGATCCTGTTGAGAATTGGCATGGAAGCGAGAGTTGCTCCTGGATTGCTGTCCCTAGAACTTCCTTTTCTTGTCCTCCATCTCACGGCGCTTGTTCTCAATGACCAAGGCCTTGTCCACTGGTTGCTGAAAACTAGCAAAGGTATGAGATAACAATTGGTACTGGAGGCCATCATTCAAACCTTCCATGAATAGTTCCTGCCTCTTGTCATCATCCTCCACTTCAGTAGGTGCGTACCATGACAATTGTATGAACTTGTCACGATACTCAACAATAGACATGCCCCCTTGCTTGAGAGCCAAGAATTCCTTCTTCTTGAGTTTCATCAATCCAGCAGGCACATGATGAGAGCGAAAAGCACTGCAAAACTCTTGCCAAGTGATGGGATTAGCTTCATTATGGCCAAAACAGAAAGAGTCCCACCAGTCAAGTGCAGCCCCCTATAGTTGTCCAGAAGCATACAAAACTTTCTCTCTGTCATCACATTGTGCAATCTCAAGTTGCCTCTCAGTTGCACGCAACCAATCATCAGCTTGGAGTGGGTCAGTGGAATGTTTGAAAACAGGTGGGTGACCCTTCAGAAACTCTCCCCTCTTGTCTCTAACTTGAGGGGGTGCATTTCCATTCCCATGGTTCTGCATATTCTGAGCCATCTGCTGCAACAACTGGGTTTGCATCATCATCAATTGTTCTAGGGTAACAGGGGGTGGCGGCGGTGGTGGCTGGTTCTCACCCCCCGGTTATTCCTCCTGGTGTCCACCATCTGTACCATATACATCATATAAGTTTCATTTATCCAAAATATATAACCTTTAAGATATAATGGCCTAATGAGAGTAGGTATCATAAGACCAAAGACAAGAGATATATATATAGGGTATACAAGAAGATAATTATTCTGAACTTTTCTGGCGAGTTGGACAGACAGTAGTGCAGAAAAATGAACGTATCTACCTCTATATTTATCATCTGGTTGCGAAATTTACATTTTTGGAAAGATTATAAAATTCTCTACAACTTTAGGTTAGAACACATTCCCATATTCTGTCGTTTAATCAGGCAAAAATAGGTGACAAACAGTACTATTCTAGATTTCTGACACACAGAAACATCAACTTACAATGTCTGAATCTCACAATTCATAACAGGTATTGAGGTGATTCCAAAGCCAAAAGAAAGATACAAAAGTATACTTCTCTCCAAAATAATTTCATGATTATTGGACATCCGAAATATGAGATATGAACTGATTAAGACAGACTTCTCTAGAAAAACTGAACAAGATAGCAAGATAAAAGAAACCCAACTATTTATTTAAAGTATTCCTTAAACCTTAGCCTCAATCTAAGTGATCGTGGACATGCCCACAATCACCACAATCATGACAGAAATCCAAATCAAACATTATCCATTATTACAAGCATTCATCCACTTAAATGACAATTGTTCAACCATTGAAGAGTAAAAGAACAAAACACTCTCTTGCACAACTATGCGTGTTTATTTCATGTTCATGGGAATCCTCCTATGGGTCGATGTTGGTGCTGGTGTTGGGGTCTCCATGGCCTCCCCTGTTCCTTGGTGGCGACTCTGCAGGAATGCTTGGCTCCTCTACATTAGGACCACCTTGCTATTGCTTCAACATAGCATTCTCAAGGGCAAGCTGTAGGTATGCCTTCCCATGGCATCTAGCTCATCCAAGGTTTGGTCCAAGTCGGTGTTGGTCTGGGCCAAGCTCACTAGGGTAGGCCTAAGCCTATGGTTCTCCTCCCCAAGTGGTGTGGTGATATTGCAGGTGGACTGGCCGCTCCGATGGTGGGGAAGATAACGATCCTCCGCCCATTCGATATCATCGAAGTGGCGGTCACGATTGACCACCAACGCTTGTCGAGCAGCATCCCGGATGGTAGCTGCACATGTGAGCCATGCAGTGATAGCACGGTGGATGTGGCGCACCCAACTCCCTTCGTGGATGTACACCTCCGTCTCCTAGAAGCCGGTGTAGTCGGGGTGGGTCCAATGCTCCGTCCGATACTGCACGGTGCACCTAGTGTGGTAGCGGTGTACAAGGGAGAGAAGCTTTGGGTGGTAGTAGGCATCACCCTACAAATCATAGTGGATCTCCATGGTCTACCCCTTAGCCAACAGTGCGGTGTGGTAGTCATTACCATCACATCCACCATCTCCTCCATCACCGTCACCATCACCACCATCATCTCCACTGTCATCACCATCATCTCCACAATCTCCATCACCACCACCATCATTACCCCCATTATCAGAATTAGAGTTGTCAGAAGCATCACCATCTTTAGGATCACCAGCTCCATCCTGACCCCCCCTGTTCATCTTCCTCCATGGCCTCCTCATCAGATTCTTCTATCTCCACGGGCTCCTCAAACATGGGCCCCTCTTCAGTCTCCTCATCGCTGGGTTCATCCTCCATCTTGTCCTCCAGAGGTTCCTCTATGGGCACCTCCATAGGCTGTTCCTCCTGGGGCTCCTCCACCATGTTCCTCAATGCCTCAACTAGGTGTGGAGAAACGCGCTTGCCAAGCGTGAACCTCGTCCTCCTTGTTGGCATCACAATGGTACGCTTGCGGGCTGTCAACTTGGTGCGAGCCATCTATAAGATTGAAAAAGTTGAGTATTAGAATAAGATAATTTTTGCAACAGATAATAGACATAATATAAGCAAAAAATTTTATAGTAAATTAAAGGTAACAAAATAAAGATAATGTGATCCTAAAAACGTCCATTTCTAACTAGGTTGATCGTCCTACGATCAGTTATAGCTTTGATACCAATTTGTCACACCCAATTTTACATAACAAAACCAAGTGCTCATATATGTGCGCCCAGGATGTCCAAACACACATATAATCTCAAATTACCATAATATCAAAGTAAAGTACTTTATTACATCGCATATCTCATCACATAGTTATCACAAGTCTTGCTCATCGGCAACATTATTACATAGAGTAGAGAACTAAGCCCAAGACGCCACAGGGACTCCAACTAGAGGACATCACCCTAGTAATCCTGGACATCTTCTGGAAACTCTTCATATGCATTATCTGTTACCCATCCGGGATTTTCATTGAATGTAAAACAAGTGTAAGCGCACCATGCTTAGCAAGTATAACAAAGGGGTCTATGAGGCTCAAAGGCTAGACATGGTTTGACTGTGGTTAGCATTTTTATTTGGTCAAGTTTTAGCATCCGAAATCACTACTTTAGTGAATAAACTCAACTCGAGTGGTGATAATGAATAATCAGGATTTAGTCAATCCCCAACCATCCATTGTAACCACTAATCATGAAGGATCCAGGCCGCTCGTATCCGTAAGCCCGGCTTTTATAACGGGTTAAATATTTCTATAGAAATTGTACAACTTTACCCACTGAGCCATGATTCCCAATGTCGGGGTTTGCAAAGCCCACATCACATCTACCTAGGAAGTGTGGCAGGGTTTCACTACGTACCCTTCGCTAGTCGCACTAACAGGTCATAGCTGTAACACCCTAGGTGTTAAGCATGCATTTAGCATTGGCTTTGCATGAGCACGAGCATCATTGATCATTCATGAGCATAAGCATCTTAATTTCTATCTCTATGTTTACTTATATCACATATGTTTGTCACTAAATGCTTTACATATGCTAGGGTTTACATGTAACCAATGTATAAAATGTTTGTAGGACCCTAGGAGTACTTTTAACATGTTTAGAATGTCATATGGAACAACTTTTGTATTCATGATTTGGATCAATTTGTCCTCTAATCATGGTTATAGTGTAGGCTTTCATTTTCAAGTTGTGTGATTGACCTAAGTTGAACTATACTCTAGAGACTTTGCATGGCAGTGCACCCTTAAGCAAAGTTGTAGTACTTGACTAGAGCAACAACTTTTATTTTTGGGTCAAAGTATAATTTGGTGCATAGCATGCTCAAAAATAGCTCTCAAGTAGCCTAGAAATGCTGTTGCTACACTTAGAAATTTTGGCTAAGTGTTAATTGCGATTCTAGTTTCAGTGTACCTGTGTTTGATACGCCGTAGTTTGTAAACTAGGCCGATCTAGACTAAACTCATGTAAGCAATATTGTAGATCTCGTATAGCTCTACAATTCTTGTTAATGAAGTTTTTGCATTTGTTCCGGCGAGTTTGATGATCACGAAGTTGCTCTGTCAGTCACGTTCATCGCCTCTGATGGCCGCGTCCACTCCGCTGTTAGTGGCCGACCAGGGACGGGCCAGGCGCGCCACATGGCGGCCGTACATCGGCGTCCGCTCGGCCGGTCTAGCTAGCACAGAAAGATAAGCCACGCGCCTCTATTGCTTGCTCCACTTCACTCTTGCGCCTTGCTTCTCTCTCGCCCGTGTTAGAGCAAAGCGTAGCACTGCGCCACTGCGCCATTGCCGTCGCTCCACCGTGGTTGCTCGCTACCATCGCCGCACCGTTCCCCAATCGGTCGCGCTAACAGCTCCACCATTGTCACCTCTTCCACCCCGACCAGCTTGCCCCTCTTACCGAGCCAGGGTAAGGGAGCATTTTGCTTCACCGCCCCACACCATTACTGGAGCACCACCGAGCTCCATGCTAGCCATGGCCCGGCCATTCCACTGCCCTGCATGCATCCATCTCCTTTGGTCCAGCACCCCGCTTGTGTCTAGTAGATTAGGTCGAATCGAGGGTTGACACTACTGCGTGTCGGTCCAGCACCCCGCTCGTAATTCTCTATTAGAAGATGGATTTAACCTATTGCATCTGGTAGTCTTACACAATATCACTATTAGTTGTTCTCTTGAGTCAAAAATCATTGAGCTCCAACAAAACGATGTGGGTATATTCGATATCAAAAGAAAGATGAAAGAAGAAGAAAGTAAGTATTTTCGATTGGATGAGAATGGTGTTCTATGGTTTAAAGATCGACTTGTGGTGCCGAAGGAAAGAGAGTTGAGAAACCAAATTCTAGAAGAAGCTCATTCTTCCAAGCTATCCATTCACCCGGGTAGCAACAAGATGTACCAAGACTTGAAAACTCGATTTTGGTGGGCAAAAATGAAGAAAGAAATTGCGGCATACATTGCAAGATGTGATAACTATTGCCGAGTTAAGGCCATTCATATGAAACTAGCAGGGTTACTTTAGCCACTGTCTATTCCAAGTTAGAAATGGGAGGACATTAGTATGGATTTTATTGTCGGACTTCCAACTACTCAAAAGGGTCATGATTCTATATGGGTAATTGTTGACCATCTCACCAAGTTGAAAGGATCAAGATGCCCAAGAGGGGGGGGGGGGTGAATTGGGCTAATTCTAAATTTCTTTGCAATAATTAAATCCTACGGTTATCCCAATTAACCCCTTGTGCCTAAAAAGTGTTTCTAGTTGTTCTACCGCACAAATGACTTGCAACCTAAGTTCCAATCCTACTCTAGCATGACAATTCTATGAATTGTAAAGACAAGAATTGAATTGCTCAATGTAAATACTCAAAGTAATTACTCAAAGGAAATACTCAAAGTAAATGCTCAAATTAAATAGAGAAGGAGGAACGTGGCGATGTTTTGCCGAGGTATCAGAGAGTCGCCACTCCGCACTAGTCCTCGTTGGAGCACCCACACAAGGGTGTAGCTCCCCCTTGATCCGCACAAGGATCAAGTGCTCTCTACGGGTTGATTCTTCGACACTCCGTCGTGGTGAATCACCCACAACCGCTCACAACTTGAGTTGGGTCATCCACAAGCTCTCCGGATGATCACCAAGCTCTCCAATCATCACCAAGCCATCTAGGTGATGGTGATCACCAAGAGTAACAAGCACGAACTCTCACTTGACCACGACAAGCCTAGGGAGAAGGGTGGATGCACACTTTGCTACTCTTGATCTCACTAATGAGGGCTCTCTTTGGGATTCTCAAATCTCAATCACCTCACTAGGACCTTGCTCTTCTTGGCACTCTCTAAGGTGTGTTTTAGCTGTTGGAATGAGCAAAAGTGACTCCACACATGAGTGGAGCTTCTATTTATAACATGGGCTGAAAAACGAACCATTATGTGCCTCTGCGGGGTGACCGAACGCTCCGATCATGTTGACCGAACGCTCCGGTCAGTACACCCTAAACTCCAGTGTTTACAGTGTGACCGGACGCGTCCGGTCACGATTTTCCCTCTCTAGAATCTTACTGGAAACGACCGAACGCTGGCTCTCAGCGTTCGGTCACGTGACCTTCCAGCGTCCGGTCACGCCGAACGATTTCACCTCGGTCAAATGAACTGACCGGACCCGGTGCCAGCGTCTGGTCACACCGAAGCCAGCGTCCGGTCAGTATTTGACCCTCCATTCACTTCCAACTCTCGATCATATGTGAATGAAGTTTGCTCCAACGGATCTTAGGCATATGTAGGAGCTACCTAGCGTTAGTTTTGACAAGTGTGCACCACACCTAACTCACTAGACTCACCTAGGTCAAGCTACCCATCCATACCCCCCCTTAATAGTACGGCCAAAGGAAAAACAAAGTCCTAAACTACTCTAAGTGTCTCTCCAACTCCAATCGACACTTAGAATTAGTCATCCTTAACCTTGTCGTCCATCCTTTGAAAACCGAAATGATTTCCATCGTAGGGGCATGACCACCATGGTTGTCCAATCGATCTCCATTACCATGACCTAACTTAATTGCCTATGCAAAACACACGTTAGTCATAGTAATCTTGTATTGTCATTAATCACCGAAACCCAACTAGGGGCCTAGATGCTTTCAATCTCCCCCTTTTTGGTGATTGATGACAATACCACCTCGAGTATGTGAAAGAGTTGAGGTTTTTAACATGCTTGGATCATATAAGCTTTTGTCAATAAGAACAAAGGTGTTAGTCAAGCTTATATGAACCAAGCCAACATGACGTACTCAAATGATATGAAATAAGCATGAGTACAAGTAATAAAGCTCATTTGCATCGGAGTAAAACATGGAAGCAAAAGCAAATGAGCATAACACAAGTTATATGACATATAAATAATTCAAAGTAGAGAGCACACATGTCATATATGATGATCACATAGATATCACTATCACATATATATGTAGTTCAATGCATAAAGGTAAACACATGATGAATGCATAATAGTGTATCACACATAAAAACTTCAAATGTAATATATAAGCTAATATAATAACTAAGCTCCCCCTGAATACGTCACTCCCCCTAAATCTATCATACTCGATCCCTCTCCCCCTTTGGCGTCAAACACCAAAACCTAAGGATCGGTCGGTGGGGCTGTAGCGGACGAGCCGGGCGCTGAGGTACGAGGAGCGAGCTGGAACTAGGCACCATCATCATCTGATCTGGAGCTCTGAGCTGTATGACCCTCTAAAGCAGGAAGTGATGCTGAAGCTGTCTAGGTTGGATCAGGTGCTGGAGCTGCCTGTGACTCTGAAGGTACGACTAGAGTAGGCTCTGATGATGCCACTGAGGAAGGGAGCGTCTCTATAGTCCCGGTGACTGGTGCAACAGTAGAAGGACCTGGGACATGTAGATATGGAGGAGTAGGCATCACTATCAACCTACTAAAGGAAGCACCAAGGCTCCTGGACACTGTGGTCTCTGGCACAAGCAGCAAAGATGTCCCAGCCGGTGTGAAGCCTGTCTGAAAGGGTGTGAACTGTGGGGCTAGCGCTGGCGAAGCAAAGTACTAGGACACCTGCTCTGTAGGAGAAGCAAACGGCGTTGTTGGCTGTCCCTGACTCTAAATCCCACTAGGCTGTAATGCTGGAGTCATCAAAATGGTGGTCTAACCAAGCTAGGGCGTAGTCTGTGGCTGTGGAGCCCCAATAGCAGTCACAACATGCTGCATAAATCCAAGAAGCTGCTGCTGCATGAGGATCTGCTACTGCTGCTATAAAGCCTGTGTCTGCTGCTGAATGGCAAGCTGCTGCTGCTGGATTGCCTACTGCTGGCTCTGGAACTCATCCTGCCGAGTCTAGAACTGAGCAAATGTAGCAGCTGTCTCCTGAGCCTATCATGCCTGGTCCTGCCTCATCCGCTCAAGTATATCAAGGAGAGCAGGGTTGGTCTGCGGGGCTGGTGGCGCTGAGCTAGAGCTGCCAGCCTTATGGTCATGTCACTGAGGAGGCATCCGAGGGATGGGCTGATAGTCATCATCAGAACTGTCGCTGGGGTCGCTCACGACCATCCCCTCCTGCTGAGCAAGCTCCTCCTCCTCTGTGGCTGCAATCCCTCTGATGATCTCATACTGCTGGGCTGCAGACTCTGGCATCTTAGGACATCGGCACGGCTAACTAGGTGCCTGTGGAGTGCTATGACGGATCATCTGTGTCATGTTATAGGCAGGGAACTCAGTCGTAGCACCACTATACTATGCAAGCATCTCTGGTGGCCTCACTGTTACTGCTCTGTGGATAAGGCAGGTGATCCAGTGAGCATAGGGCAACTGCCTGCGACCTCTAAAGCCCTCAGCTATAGTATCCTCCATCTCTGACAGAAGAAGATCCCAAATATCAAAAACTATCTGGTGCATCAGAGAGTTGATAAGCCACAGCTGTATCCGAGTCAAGCCCTCTCTGTATCCCATCCTGGGAAGCAGTGTCCTCCTCATAATGGCCTCAAGCACACGAGCAGTGGGGTTAAGATCACTGGGGTTCCTCCTCGACCCTTCGCCAAAAGGCTCTATAAAACAGCGACGAACCAAGTCAGTAGGGGGCACGTTGCCTCTAGGAGGTGTAGTCTGTCCATAGCAAACCTCATGAAGTCTGACAAGCTGCTCCTGAAGTCTGAGTATCTCTCTGGCTCTAGTGCTCGTCATCCGATAGTCTCTACCTCTGAATGCAAAGTGTATGAAGTTATGGTGCGGGTCAATAAAGAGAGAAGCATAGAACTGACAAACCCAAGATGGAACATATAATCCTGTCCATCCAATCAGATCTGTTAGCCTCGTCAGATATGCAAGATAGGGGTGAATGTGCTCTCCAGCTGCTGCAACTATAGAATCAATATGGCACACCCTCTAAGATCTAAAAACTACCCCACTATTGAGATAGGCGTTGTAGAAGTCCTCCTGCAGTGGAGTGAAGAAACCCTCTGATGCTCTCTCATCCCTCCTCGGCGGAAACCACACCTCAAAATCAACAAATCTCAGCTGCTGAACCTGCTTGGCCATGGCAGCCCGCAAGTCAAGATGGGTCACTGGAGGCGGACCCTATGGTCTGGACGGTGGACGAGAACCCCTCCGCTGAGTATCTACTCTCGGTGTGACTGGGGCATGAGTGCGACCAGAGCGGCATAACTGTGGCTGAGGTGCCTGCTCTGTCTCCTCTGCCTGCTCTCCCTCCTGAGCCTGCTCTGTCAGCTCTACTGGCAGGGGCTGCTGCTGTGGCTCCCCCTGAGGCTGAGGCTCCTCAATAGCAAGACGTCGTCCTACCATCATGACAGTCCCAGGTGGACCACCATAAAGACACTCAATACGCTCAAGTCGACCCTGCGCCTCTGGAGACAGATGATCTACAATAACAACTCCACTGCGAGTACCTCCTCTCTCGGCACGCTCTGCGGCCTCAGCAACTGCAGCTGCTCTGGCTATCTCTGCATTAGGGTACTTGCGCTTCTTTGATGCAACCTTCTTCATCGCCTTGCCTTTAGGATCTGTAGGCAAGCGAGGTGGACGCCTCGGATCCTCATCTCCTGGACCACCATCGACATTCTTCGTGTGAGCCATCTGATGAATCTGAAGAGAATCAACTGCCGCTGACAAGAAACAACTGCCTCTGACACTTTCGAGGCTTGGCCTCATTCCATACTCGTGAGCTTGGCTCCGAGTTAACTGACAACTGCCACTGACACCTCAACGGCACCGACTCGCTGCACAATGGAATAGATAGGGTATACAAATAAATATAATATACCTAATAGATGCGAAACCCTAGGAAGCAAGCAATTTAGGTACGAAATTGAAACGCGGGAATGCTACCTGACGAACCGGCGATCCAAAAAGAAGAGAAGCAACCCACAGGAAACCACCGACTCGGCTAGGGTTAGGGTTCCGACTCGACGAAGATTGGCAACGCAAAGTGATGAGTTGACGGCGAGGATTTTCTGTGTAGGAACTGGCGAGGATGCAAGGCACTGCAGAGGCTTGCTCGACGGTGGAACTAGGGCATAGTGGTTCTGGGCACGGTGGTGCGGCTGGAGCAGGGCAAGCACAGTGAGGGCGGCACTGAAACATGGTGAGGGCACGGGCCAAGCTTGCGTGGGATGCAGCGGCTAGGGTACTACGGCGGTGGAGACGAGTTCAGCGGCTGGGCAGAGATGAGCGCGGGTCTGCGGCGGTGGAGGCAAAATCGGCGATGTCGGCGCGGAGTAGATGCGGGTTAGGGCAAACGCGCGACGCAGCGGTGGATTATAAGGTGGCCCCCATGGATCAGAAAAGGAAACGGAGAAAAGAGATCTGATGCCGCATGATTTCTACTGACCAGACGCTCCGGTTGTAGCGACCGGACGCTACCACCCAGCGTCCGGTCGATTCCAGAGAGGTCCAAATCCTCTGAAATCATGACCGGACGTAGCCAGAGTCCGGTCACCTAGCCTTGATGTCTTCATGATCGATCGGACACTGAAGCTCCTTCTGACCGGACGCTGAGAAAACACTATTTCAGCGTCCGGTCACTCTTTCGCAGCAAGTTCACCTCCTGTGAACTGACCGGACGCTGGACATCAGAGTCCGGTGCAGCGTCCGGTCACTCTTTTTCTAGTAAATCTTCACTGTCCTTCGTGCTGCCTGTTCCCAATCAAGTCCCAACTCAAATAAGATCCAAATAAACACCAATTGGGACTGATGTGAGTGACCTCTCTCTCAAACCCTCAAGTTTTTCAAAATATTTTGCCTTGGGCTATAGTTCTTTTTAAGAAAATAGGCAAGAAAGGGTGATTGAAGACAAATGACAAACAACAATCATGCATATGCAAAGCAATACTTAAAAGTAAATCTAGTTGCTTGTCAAGTTTGATCCAAGGTTAAGCTTCTTCACACGCTTTTTCGGCGGTTATCTTAACCATGTTAGACAAGCCCTATGTGCATTGCCACAAAATAAACATGTAGTATATTACAATGCAATGCAAGGGACAACACAAGCTCATCTTTTAGTGAAGTTACTAAAATCAAGCACATTGAGCTCATTCCGCAATCTACAAAATGTTGCCTCATCTAGCGGTTTAGTGAAGATATCCGTCAATTGATCCTCGGTCCTTACACCTTCTAATGATATATCATTTTTAGCAACATGATCCCTAAGAAAGTGATGGCGGATATCTATGTGCTTGGTGCGAGAGTGTTGAACCGGATTATTTGCAAGTTTTACCACACTTTCATTGTCGCACAAAAGAGGTACCTTTTCTAGAACTACACCATAGTCTAGCAAAGTTTGTTTCATATAAAGTATTTGTGCGCAACAAGCACCCGTGGCAAAGTATTCTGCTTCGGCGGTGGACAAGGCCACACTATTTTGTTTCTTGGAGGACCAAGACACAAGTGATCTACCAAGCAAATGGCATCCTCCGGATGTGCTTTTTCTATCAACTTTGCATCCGACATAATCCGAATCGGAATAGCCAATTAATTCAAATCTAGCTCCTTTAGGATACCAAAGGCTAATGCTTGGTGTGTGCTTAAGATACCTAAGGATTCTTTTTACGGCAATTAAATGGGTTTCCTTAGGATTAGCTTGAAATCTAGCACACATACACACACTAAACATGATGTCGGGCCTAGATGCGGTTAAATACAACAAGCTACCAATCATAGAATGGTAGAGAGTTTGATCAACCTTGTTGCCTCCCTCATCTAGGTCGAGATGTCCATTAGTAGGCATTGGTGTCTTGATTGGCTTACATTCATCCATCTTGAATCTCTTGAGAAGATCATTTGTATATTTCTCTTGAGAGATGAAAATCCCTTCTCTCATTTGCTTGACTTGAAAACCAAGAAAGAATGTAAGCTCTCCAATCATTGACATCTCTAACTCCTTCGACATCAATTCACCAAATTCTTTGCAAGAATCTTCATTTGATGATCCAAAGATGATATCATCAGCATACACTTGACAAATGAAGATATGCCCATCAAGCTTCTTGGTGAATAGTGTGGTGTCGACCTTCCCAATGGTGAAGCCCTTCTCAATGAGGAAGTCCCGAAGGCGCTCATACCAAGCTCTTGGGGCTTGCTTAAGCCCATATAACGCCCTGGACAACCTATAGACATGATTAGGATACCTAGGGTCTTCAAACCCAGGAGGTTGATCAACATAGACTAGTTCATTAATAAAGCCATTTAAAAATGCACTTTTCACATCCATTTGATATAGTTTCATTTCATGATGTGATGCATATGCAAGGAGGATACGAATGGCTTCTAGCTTTGCAACCGGTGCAAAGGTCTCTCCAAAATCCAAACCTTCAACTTGAGAGAATCCCTTTGCAACTAGTCTTGCCTTGTTCCTCACAACAACACCTTGATCATCTTGCTTGTTTCGAAACACTCACTTTGTTCCAATAACTCTTGCACCTTTTGGTCGCTCTACAAGAGTCCAAACTTTATTGTGGGTGAAGTTGTTCAACTCTTCATGCATGGCATTGATACAATTTGGATCTTGAAGAGCTTCTTCTACCTTGGTAGGCTCAAAGCAAGAGACAAAAGAGTAATGAGCAATAAATGAAGCAGGTTTTTGTGAGCGTGTCATCACTCCCTTTGATGGACTTCCTATGATGAGATCTTGTGGATGATCATGTAGTAGAGGTGTGTTTCTTCTATTGACCACTTGAGGAGGAGGTTGTGGAGCATCAACATCTTGTGCTTGTACCACCATTTGCTCATGGGAGACATGAGTATCTTCATTTTCTACTCTCCCATCTTTTTCACCATCTTGTGGCACATTTGATAAAGAGGGTGGATCAATCACTTGTACATCATCTTCATCATCTTTGGGCTTGATGTCTCCAACCGGAATGTTCTTCATAGCCTCCCTCAATGGTTCATCACCTACATCATCAAGATTCTCATGTGCTCCTTGGGAGCCGTTAGATTCATCAAATTCCACATCATATATTTCTTCAACCAAGCCGGTGGCATGATTAAATACTCTATATGCTTTGGACTTTGATGAGTAACCAACAAGAAAACCAATATCACACCGTCTTTGGAACTTCCCTAGGTGTTGCCGCTTCTTGTAGATGTAGCATTTGCAGCCAAACACCCTAAAGAAGGAGACGCCCGGCTTCTTCCCATTGAGCAACTCATAAGGTGTCTTACCAAGGAACTTTTGAAGGAATAGGCGGTTTGATGCATAGCATGCGGTGTTGATTGCTTCCGCCCATAGAGCTTCGGGGGTGTTGTACTCATCAAGCATAGTTCTTGCAAGAGTGATCAATGTCCGGTTCTTCCTCTCAACTACACCATTTTGTTGAGGAGTATATGTTGCGGAGACTTCATGTTTGATTCCAACTTCATCACAATAGGCTTCTATGTTTGTGTTGTCAAATTCTTTGCCGTTGTTACTTCTTATCTTTTTGAGCTTCACTTCAAATTCATTTTGGGCTCTCTTGGCAAACTTCTTGAAGCAAGATGCAACTTCGGATTTGTCATGAAGAAAGAATACCCATGTATACCTTGAATAGTCATCAACAATCACAAGACAATAAAGATTTCCTCCCAAACTCTTGTATGTTGTTGGTCCAAATAAGTCCATGTGAAGGAGTTCTAGCACTCTTGTGGTTGACATGAAAGCTTTGATTGGATGAGTATTTGCAACTTGCTTGCTGGCTTGACATGCACTACAAAGCTTGTCCTTCTCAAACTTCACATCCTTTAACCCTGTCACCAAATTATTCTTCATTAGCTTCTTGAGTGAGCTCATTCCAACATGAGCAAGTCTTCTATGCCATAGCCACCTAAGTGTTGTTTTGGTGAATAGGCAAGTCTTCAAGTTTGCATCTTCGGAGTTGAAGTCCACTAGATATAGGTTGTTGTATCTAAATCCTTTGAATATCACTTGTTTATCATCCTTCTTGGATACAACAACTTCCTTCTCGGTAAACAAGCATTGGAAACCAAGGTCACACAATTGCCCAATGGATAGCAAGTTGAAGCTCAATGAAGCAACATATAGCACATTGGAGATTGAATGATCATTAGATATTGCCACTTTGCCCAATCCTTTAACTTTGTCCTTTGAATTATCCGCAAATTTGATTCTTTCTTGTCCATCTACTTCTTCATCTAGTGAGGTGAACATACGAGGATCACCGATCATATGTTGTGTGCAACCACTATCAATAACCCAATGACTTCCACCGGTCTTGTAGTTCACCTACACACAAGAGATCAAGCTTTAGGAACCCAAACTTGTTGAGGGTCCTTTACCTTCTCAACAAGTGACTTTGCCACCCAAATCTTCTTAGGCCTATTCTTGTTCGGAGGTCCTAAGAACATGACTTTTATCTTTCCACTAGAATCCTTTCTAAGCATGTAATGAGCATTGAAAGCAAAGGGTCTAGCATGCTTGGGCAAGGGTTGTGGTGGTGGAGTTTGGCACTCATGAGCAAAATGGCCTTCTTGTCCACACTCAAACCATCTCTTTGGCTTTGGCTTTGGCTTTGACTTCGATTGTTGTTGTTGAGCTTGAGCCTTCTTCTTCTCTACATTTGCTACATATCTAATGCCACTTCTATCCATCTTCATGACGGTGTTCATCAATAGCTCACTTTGAAGATGCTTGCCTCTTGTGAACTTGCTCAATCCAATTTTAAGATGCTCTTTTTCCAACTTGAGCTTCTTGTTTTCTTCCTTGAGTGCATTATCATTTTTCTCTTCCTTGAGTCTCTTGTTTTCTTCTTTTAGCTTCTCATTTTCAAGGACCAAGTCACCATCATGATCAAGTGTTTCTAGCACAATGGTGTTGTGGGTCTTGAACACTTCAAACTCTTTCATAAGCTTTTCATTCTCTAGCTTGAGCTTGACATACTCATCATAATCATTGCACTCAACCACTTGCTTGCCTTTGCCACTAGATCCTTGCTCAATGCTCTCATCAATTAAGTCATCACATGATGTAGCTATATCAATCTTAACAACATGGTTAGTAGCATCATGTGGCTCATTGGGTAAAAATTCTTGAGCAATGACAAGACTATCATGATTAATCTTAAGAGTAGTATATTCTTCTTTTAGCTTGTTGTGGCTAGTGATGAGCTCTTTGTGTACCCACTCAAGTTTATCATGTTTATCTTTAAGCTCTTTCTTAGAAGATTTGAGCTCCTTGAGTTTGGATGACATAGCTTCATTTGCTTCTCTAAGCTCAACACTAGATTTTTCGGCTATGTCACATTTAGCTAAGAGAGAATCATTCTTAATCTTAAGCTTTTCATTTTTAGCTCTAGTCTTTATAATGATCGTAGTGTATTTCTTTAGCAACTTAGCAAGATCATCATAAGAAGGTGATTCATATTCATCATCATCGCTATCGCTATCACTATCATCATTATGAGCATGATCATCACCACTACTATCATCATCATGTGATACCTTTTGTTCACCTTTAGCCATAAGGCATATGCGTGTAGAGGACGATGGCGGTGGTGGCGGCGAAGATGATGAAGAGTCAATAACAATAGCGGCCACCTTCTCGTCGTCACTATCATCATCGAATGATCCACTAGATGAATCAATGTCCGTGAGCCAATCACCGACGATGTAAGCCTTTCCACTCTTCTTCTTCTTGTGGAAGTCCTTCTTCTTGCCATCTCTTTTCTTGTATGGCTTGTTCTTTTTCTTCTTATCTTCATCTTCATTTCTTGAGTCATCTTTCTTGCCCTTGTTCTTGTTCTTCAACTTGTCTTTCTTGGGCTTTGTGCATTGGTGAGCTAGATGACCAAGTTCGCCACAATTGTAGCAATCCATCTCAGAGATTGGCTTTCTTCTTGAGCTAGTGAAGAACTTCTTCTTCTTTCCATCAAACTTGATGCCACTCTTGTTGAGCTTCTTTAGCATCTTGGCGGTCTTCTTCACCGTGAGTGCAAGACTTTCATCATCACTTGAGCTCTCAAACTCAAGCCTTGCTTTGCCCTTCTCTTGGCTAGCTTTGAATGCTAAGTCTTTTTCTTTCTTCTTTGTAGAGGATGAGCCATCTTGAGGTGTAATGTGCATGTACATCTCATGAGCATTGATCTTTCCCAAGATTTGTGTCGGTGTAGCGGTGGAAAGATCACCTTGATGTAGCACGGTCACAATATGCCCATATTTGTCAATGGGAAGGACACTCAAAATTTTTCTTACAACATCGGATGGTTGCATTTGAGTGAGTCCAAGCCCATTGACTTCCTCTACAAGAACATTCAAATGTGAATACATTTCATTAGCACATTCTTTAGAAAGCATTTCGAAAGAGTTGAGCTTTTTCATGACAAGATGATAGCGTTCCTCACGCTCACTCTTTGTTCCCTCATGGAGCACACAAATGTCCGACCATAGTGCATGGGCATCTTTGTGGTTCCTCACCTGGTTGAACACATTTTTACAAAGGCCTCTAAATATGGTGTTTCTAGCCTTTGCATTCCATTTTTCATAGTTCAACTCATCGCCTTGTGGGTGTACGGCTTCCCGAGGTTTTGGGAAACCTTGTGAGGCAACTCTAAGTATTCCAACATCTAGAGCTTCTAGGTACGCCTCCATACGAATTTTCCAATAAGGAAAATCATCCCCCTCAAAGATAGGAGGTGGTGCATCCCCGTGAGACATCTTTCACTAGGCGGTTAAGCCTAAATATGTAGGCACGAGGCTTTGACACCAATTGAAAGGATCAAGATGCCCAAGAGGGGGGGTGAATTGGGCTAATTCTAAATTTATTTACAATAATTAAATCCTATGGTTAGCCCAATTAACCCCTTGTGCCAAAAAAGTGTTTCTAGTTGTTCTACCGCACAAATGACTTGCAACCTAAGTTCCAATCCTACTCTAGCATGACAATTCTATGAATTGTAAAGACAAGAATTGAATTACTCAATGTAAATACTCAAAGTAATTACTCAAAGTAAATGCTCAAATTAAATAGAGAAGGAGGAACACGGCGATGTTTGCCGAGGTATCGGAGAGTCACCACTCCCCACTAGTCCTCATTGGAGCACCCGCGCAAGGGTGTAGCTCCCCCTTGATCCGCACAAGGATCAAGTGCTCTCTACGGGTTGATTCTTCGACACTCCGTCGCGGTGAATCACCCACAACCACTCACAACTTGAGTTGGGTCATCCACAAGCTCTCCGGATGATCACCAAGCTCTCTAATCACCACAAGCCATCTAGGTGATGGGCATCACCAAGAGTAACAAGCACGAACTCTCACTTGACCACGACAAGCCTAGGGAGAAGGGTGGATGCACACTTTGCTACTCTTGATCTCACTAATGAGGGCTCTCTTTGGGATTCTCAAATCTCAATCACCTCACTAGGACTTTGCTCTTCTTGGCACTCTCTAAGGTGTGTTTCAGCTGTTGGAATGAGCAAAAGTGACTCCACACATGAGTGGAGCTTCTATTTATAACATGGGCTAAAAAACGAACCGCTATGTGCCTCTGTGGGGTGACCGGACGCTCCAGTCATGTTGACCAGATGCTCCGGTCAGTACACCCTGAACTCCAGTGTTTACAGTGTGACCGGATGCTGCCAGCGTCCGGTCAACAGTGACAGGACGCGTCCAGTCACGATTTTTCCTCTCTAGAACCTTACTGGAAACGACCGGACGCTGGCTCTCAGCGTCCGGTCACTTGACCTTCCAGCGTGCGGTCACACCGAACGATTTCACCTCGGTCAAATGAACTGACCGGACCCTGCGCTAGCGTCCGGTCACACCGAAGCTAGCGTTCGGTCAGTATTTGACCCTCCATTCACTTCCAACTCTCGATCATATGTGAATGAAGTTTGCTTCAACGGATCTTAGGCATATGTAGGAGCTACCTAGCGCTAGTTTTGATAAGTGTGCACCACACCTAACTTACTAGACTCACCTAGGTCAAGCTACCCATCCATACCCCCTTAATAGTACGGCCAAAGGAAAAATGAAGTCCTAAACTAATCTAAGTGTCTCTCCAACTCCAATCGACACTTAGAACTAGTCATCCTTAACCTTGTCGTCCATCCTTGGAAAACCAAAATGATTTCCATTGTAGGGGCATGACCACCATGATTGCCCAATCGATCTCCATTACCATGACCTAACTTAATTGCCTCTGCAAAACACATGTTAGTCATAGTAATCTTGTATTGTAACTAATCACCAAAACCCAACTAGGGGCCTAGATGCTTTCACAAGTCTGCACATTTTATTCCTATCAATGTCAAGTATCGACCTCATCAATATGCAAGTTATACATTGATCAAATTGTAAGGTTGCATGGAGTACCTAAGAGTATTGTATCAGATCGAGGACCCTAGTTTGTTAATCATTTTTGGGAACACCTGCACAAGTACTTAGGTACCACATTGATTCACAGCTCTGCTTATCACCCCTAGACAACTGGTCAAACTGAGCGTGTGAATCAGATCTTGGAAGATATGTTGAGAGCATGTGTGATTTCTTCCAAGGGTTCATAGGAGGATTGGTTACCTTTGGCTGAATTCTCCTACAATAATAGCTATCAAGAGAGCATCAAGATGGATTCGTTTGAAGCTTTATATGGTCGTAAGTGTAGGACCCCTCTGAATTGGATTGAGCCTAGTGAAAGAAGGTATTATGGTATTGACTTTGTCAAAGAAGCTAAAGAACGAGTTCAAATCATTCAACAACATATAGAAGCTGCTCAATCAAGACAAAAGAGTTATGTAGATAAAAGGAGAAGTCCTATTGTGTTCCAAATTGGAGATTATGTGTATCTGAAGGTGTCCCCAATGAAGAAAGTACAAAGGTTTGGAGTGAAACGAAAACTTGCTCCTAGGTATATCGGTCCATATCAAATCATTGCACAAAAAGGACTAGTAGCCTACAAACTCCAGTTACCTCCAGAAAAGAGAGCTATATTCAATGTTTTCCATGTCTCCCAACTCAAGAAATGTATTCGTATGCCCAAAGAAGCTATTGAACCCGCTAGTGTCAATATTCAGTCGGATTTGACCTATGAGGAAAGACCTATTCGAGTGCTAGAAACAATGGAAAGAGTGACTCGTAGCAAAGTCATTAAATTCTACAAGGTGGTATGGAATAATCATAGTGAGCAAGACGCTACATGGGAGCGAGAGGATTATCTACATAAGGTCTATCCGGGTTTCTACGAGAGATGGTAGGTCGTACAAATCTCCAGATGAGATTTCTATAAGGGGGAAGGGCTGTAACACCCTAGGTGATAAGCATGCATTTAGCATTGGCATTGCATGAGCACCAGCAAAGGTAACTTCTAGCATTGGTAATTTCTATCTCTATGTTTACTTATATCACATATGTTTGTCACTAAATGCTTTACATATGCTAGGGTTTACATGTAACCAATGTATAAAATGTTTGTGGGACCCTAGGAGTACTTTTAACATATTTAGAATGTCATATGGAACAACTTTTGTATTCATGACTTGGATCAATTTGGCCTCTAAGTCATGGTTATAGTGTAGGCTTTCATTTTCAAGTTATGTGATTGACCTAAGTTGAACTATACTCTAGAGACTTTGCATGGCAATGCACCCTTAAGCAAAGTTGTAGTACTTGACTAGAGCAACAACTTTTATTTTTGGGTCAAAGTATAATTTGGTGCATAGCATGCTCAAAAACAGCTCTCAAGTAGCGTAGAAATGTTGTTGCTACACTTAGAAATTCTGGCTAAGTGTTAATTGCGATTCCAGTTTTAATGTACCTGTGTTTGATGCGTTGTAGTTTGTAAACTAGGCCGATCTAGACTAAACTCGTGTAAGCAATATTGTAGATCGTGTGTAGCTCTATAATTCTTGTTAATGAAGTTTTTGCATTTGTTCCGGCAAGTTTGATGATCGCGAAGTTGCTCTATCAGTCACGTTCATCGCCTCTGATGGCCGCGTCCACTCCGCCGTCAGCGGCCGACCAGGGACAGGCCAGGTGCGCTGCATGGCGGCCATACATCGGCGTTGGCTCGGCTGGTCTGGCCAGCCTGGAAAGATAAGCCGCACGCCTCTACTGCTTGCACCACTTCACTCTCGTGCCTTGCTTCTCTCTCGCCCGCATCAGAGCAAAGCGCAGCACCGTGCCTTGCTTGCTCGCTGCCATCGCTGCACCATTCCCCAATTGGTCGCGCTAACAGCTCTGCCATTGTCACCTCTTCCACCCCAACCAGCTTGCCCCTCTTGCCGAGCCAGGGTAAGGGCGCATTTTGCTTCACCGCCCCGCGCCATTACCGGAGCGCCGCAGAGCTCCATGCTCGCCGTGGCCTAGCCATTCCCCTACCCCGCATGCATCCATCTCCTTTGGTCCAGCACCCTGCTTTTGTATAGTAGCTTAGGTTGAATCGAGGGTTGACGCTACTACTTGTCGGTGCCGAAATGGTTCGCCGCTCTACGCGCGTCCGCCATTGTCGTCGTGGCACTGGAGCTCGTCGCCGTCGAGCTAGTCGACTGTGTCCCTCTGCCCTCTCACATCTTTAGTAGGGTAACCCTAGGTATAGTTATCAGCATGATGGAGACCTCTCTAGAGCACCTCACTAGAGCATATTGTGGTCGGAGGATGCCGACGTACCGCCGCACGACCACCGTCGTCCGCCATTACTGCCGGCGAGTTACTTTCGGTGAGCTTCCGGGCTATCCGAGCACACCTATCGACGCGACTTGATGAGAGGAACATGTAGGTGTCACCATCGTCGCTGGTCAGAGCACCTCCTCTGCTCTGGAGTCACTGACGTCCAGGTCCCACTGACTAGCAGGCCCCATCTGTCAGTCTGCGTATTAGTTGATTTTCTGAATTGTTTTTATAGATTTGAATGTTTGTTTCAAAAATTCATATCTCAAGTTTGGAGTGTCCAATTTTGGTGAACCAAATTTTGTTGGATTCCTCATGAAGTCTAATATTTGATAAAAATATGATATGCACTGTTTCTGGTATTTTTCAAGGTGAATAAAATGTGGCTAGATAAATGCTTTTTAAATGGTTTCTATCTTGAAAAATCCATAACTTGAGTTTGGTATGTGCAAAAACTATGATTCCAATTTTGTTGAGTTTGTATTGACATGCTCTAGCTAGAAAAAATACTAAACTGGTAGTAAACTTGATTGCAGTAGGATCTTCCTATTTATCTTTTAATAAATAGTGTTTTCTAAGGAAATTCATAAGGCTAAAAATACGTAACATATCGCCATGTAAATTTTTGTACAGTATTATGGTACCAGGATGAAGCCAAGAAAAATATGAAATCTATTGCTTGACACTTTTCTATAGGGTTAACTATTTTCACTAAAATACACCTTGCTAGCTTGTCATTTTTGTAAAGGATGTTATACATGTTCAAATGTTATGAAATTTTTACAGTAGCCTATTGGGAGAACTTGGAAGCTACTGTAATTTTCTAAGAATTACTGTGCACATTTGGTATATGTTTGTTATTTCATCTAATTATCTAATTAAATTAATAAAGGCATTTAAATAAATAAATTGGGCTTGACCATTATGTTTTCTTGAGTGTATTTGATATTCCTAAACTGTTGGTACATTTGGTGATGTCCAATTTTGAATGTTTATATGTAGTGAAAATATTATTGCTCTATAATTCAATTTTAGAGGTTTCTGGACAGATTCTGTTGTTGGATATTTTGCAGAGTCAAAATGAAGTTTACTGTACAAATGGTTAATAACAAAGTTGTAGGGAACTTCTTTATCTATATTGTGTCAAAATTTTAGGGAAATAGGCCAATTGGTTTAGGAGTTATAGCTATTTGAAGTTGATCTCCTGAAATACTTGGTCTCTAGAATTTCTGGATAGTGCTGGAAAGATTGCCTATTTTAGTTAGGATAGTTTTTTAATTAGCTTTTGGTGATTAAATAATAGTTGTAGCCAATTTTATAAGATTTCTAGAAAGTCTAAGATCACAGTATTTGGATCGGTAGAACTATAGCTATGATTTAAACTTGTATCTGCTAGGTGTGGATAAGAAATTTGTCTTGTGAAGAATATTGGAAATGGATAGAGAAGAGTTATGCACCTACTCAGTAAACAAGAAATTAACATTGTTATCATTTAAGCAACTTAACATCATTATCATAGCATCATGTACATTTCCATGTCACATCACCCATGATCCTTCTTATGCATTCATGGAATTTACTTATGCATATGCATGCAATAGGTGCAGCCGAGGAGATCATGTTGGTGGAACTCGACGTTGATCCACAAGAGGAGAGCCAAGAGGTGTAGCATCAAGTGATTCCCGAAGAAGGAGAGCCTGAAGCTAGTCATCTTCCCGAGTGCCCTGATCATCAACCTACCACATTTGTGAAAGGCAAGCCCCGGAGCATTATAAGTCTCATATTTTATTAATGTCATTTAAGTTACTCGTATTGATGCATTACATGATAGGAGTTGTTTGGGAACACTTGCTGCATATTACCCTTCCTTGTCCAGAATATCTACCCTAAATCCTATTTAAGTCCGGGAACACTCCTTATGCTTAGCTATGCTTAGACCGATAGAAGTCGAGTGATTTCCTATCACCTGAGAGCCATAGGCGATAACTTGATCATGATTGGCTATATTGTGCTATCGTGGAACATAACTTGGTGTTGTTGATTAATTGGAGACCGGGCGGAATCTTATGTCGGTGGTGATCATAGTGATTTCGTCTGTGTCATTTAAGGACCGGTCGTTGGAGGTCATCTTGTCATGTTGAACACATGCCTCTCACATAGTTGGCCAGATAAGTCGTTCTGACCGTGAAGCCGAGTAGCTCAGCTCAGGCTGGGGACACGAGCAGTTAAAGTGCGCACCCTAAAGGTAGTAAGGATGTGTGGAGAGCCAATGGCGTGAGTCTAAGGGCGGGTTCGAGTCCCGAGCTTCCTGGCAGATTGGTAGTATCTTTGAGGGTGCGGTGCTAGTCTTACCCACGATTTGGACTTGAGTTGTACCAAAGGTGACCTGATGCGACCCTGATAGGGGGAGTATGGGTGTGTGTTAGGAATAATTCCCCAGCTAGGTAGGAATCAATTCGAATCGCCGTTTCTCCCGGATAGTGAGAACTTGACAGGAGTACGCTTCATCATAGTAATTGATGGAAGTGTTGGTTATGAGATTATGAAAGAGCTTAACTTGATATGGTTATTATTGTGTTGACTTAATGGTACCAACATCTTTAGCATAGGATAGTTGCTAACCTAGTATGAGATAGGATTTATAACTGGTGATTCATAGTTTAAAAGATATTGGGTAACTAATGCTATTTATGCAAATAATGTCTACCAGCTCTACTTATAAAGCCTTGCATACTCCTTGGTGTCCTAGTATTTTAGTTGTTGATGGGTAAGTCTAGCTGAGTACCTTCTTGTACTTAGGTTTTTATTCCCATTGTTGCAGATAACCTAGTATGTTGAATCATGTACGATCTAGGTTTGTATGTTGTTTGATTCGAGATCCTTCATGATACTCAATGGACTACCAGATTTATATGGGCTCAAGTGTGATGGTTTGACTGCCTCGGTGGTTGTCTTTGTACTTGAGCTCTTGTAAATTGGATGGTTCTGTTATAGTTGCTGCTAAGGTTTTAGCCATCTAGCCGTATGTGGCCCTCCTCCAGGAGTGGCACTAATGGTCGTGGCACAGTACACACCCTAGTAGGAAAAGAAACATACCAACTAGTGCCCCCTCTTGCCCTTATAGAAAGCTACAGACGAGCTAGTACAATCTAATTAACAGGTTAAAGTCAGAGCCATTTGACACTCGGGGTTGTACGAGACCTCCAAGGTGGCCGCTTCAGGATTAAGTCCTTATGGAGATGCACTAGAGCACTCAACCCAGTACTCTAGCCCCCTAATTGTTGCTAAAAAGCTCCATTTTTACATATTGCATAATACCTTTAGTCATGTTTAACAATTATTTTATGTTGAGTGCTACAGCATCTATCCAAAATGCATCCCAAACCATAAGTAACAAGGATATGTGGTACAAATAGTAATCTAGGTAAAGTCCTTAAAGATAATTCAAATTTAAAGACATGCATGTATATGAATTATAGAGTTCATGGGTACAAGGGGCCTTTGCTACACTTGCCTTCCACAAAGTTCTACTCTTGGTACTGATCAGTAGCTGGCTCAACAAACTCAACTTGTTCACCCTCTATAAGTGATCTAATCCACCAATCAAGTATCTAATCCAATCATTACATGCATACAAATAGACTTCTATTAGAACAGTACAACAAACAATAAAACACAAGGACTGAAAGCCTTATAAAACTAATCTACATACTTCTACGAACACATGAGCGAAAGAATCACTCTAATCGGATTTAAAACACAAAAGTTATGCATAATACAAGTTTCAATGACATTTTTGTACATAAACCGAACTCAAATTTGAATTTAAACTAATAAAATCTAAATTTTAACGTGTTCTGGACGGCGCATACTATTATTCAAAGGTACAGGGGCTAAAATAGATAAATACAGGACTGAAAATAAATGCTTTTGAACTGATGTTGGACCGTGGGTTGATTTCCAGAAAATGCAGGGGCTAAAACACAAAGTGCGCTCGATTGACCGCGGTTTGACCGCGTCACCGCTGACTAGGCATGACGTGGCACGCGCTGGTTGGCCCGGTGTACTAGGTGTGCGGTGGGCGCGGTACGCCAACTCCACAGTCCATGGTGGACCGGTTACATAACCCCGAAGGGGTACGTGATCTTGGCTGTCCATCTAAACACCAACGGCGCTGGTGCCAGGGCACAGAGGGCCACCGAGGAAGATAGCTCCCGTGGCCAACACCATGGCCAGCGACAAGCCAAGCCCACTGGCGAACACCAGGACAGCGTTTTCGACTAGCTCGTTCCAAACCAAAAACACGGGGATGATGAGCGGAACAAGGCGGATTCAATAGGGCACAAAAGAAGGGTGGGGAGCACATCAAGACGATGGCCCCACGGTGGCGCCATGGCCGGTGAGATGCGGAACTCGCCGATACGGCGAGTCCATGCACTAGGGATGAAAACAAAGGCGCGGGGACAACGAGGGTTATACCGTGGTTTGGATGGATGTGTTAGTAGCATGCGAGAAGGCTCCAAGAGGTCCGGCGACATGCGGCGATGGACTATAGAGAGAAAAGGGCATCGGTGAGCTAAAATTCGGACCAAACCATGATGAAAACGGGAAAGGAGAGCACCGACGGTCGCGGCGAAGGACCGCAAAGGTCCTGGGCATGACCTTGGTGATGAATGAGCTCTGGAGTGGGAAAATTGAGGGTGGCAGTGAGCGTGTGCGAATAGGGGGTGAAAATGAGAGAGGGAGGACTCAACAGCGGCTTTATAGGGCGAGTGGGGGCGCGGCAGGAGGGGAAACGGGCGCGGCGGAGCTGCGGGATCACTGGGATGTCGAATTCTTACCCTAGCTATCTCGGTGGTGCGGCAGGTGAGCTCCCATTGATGGCAAGCGTCATCACCAGAGCGGCAAAGAGGAAAGTGGAAGGGAGAAGCTGAGGGGTGGGACCTGGTCACCGGAGAGAAGAGAGGGCGCGTGGGAGCTGGGCGCGGAGCAGGCCTTCGCCTGGGCCGAACGGGGAGTCAAGCTGAGCCATGGTGCGCACGTGCGGAGGGAAGCAAGGCGCGCAGGAACTGGGCTGCCAATGGACCAAGGCCGGATCCAGGTGCGGGAAAAAGAAAAAGAGAGGGTGGCTAGAAAAGTAGAAAGAGAGAGGTTTTCAACGTAAAATCCTTTTCCATTTCTGGTTTTCAAATCCAAGCCAAAATTCAAATGAGTTTGAATTTTTAACTCCAAACAACTTAAGCTTGCACTCAACCAAAATCATATACTTCAGCATGAATGCAATCAATCATGTTTCTAAGCCTTATAATTAATTTTAATTAGCCAAAATTATTATTTTACCTAGGTTATAATGCATGAAAAATTAAGCAAATGCTCAATTTAATAACTAAATTATAAATGAATTTTTTAGGGTGTTACACGCTTCATGAGGACATAGTCTTTGTATAGGTGCTTGATGGGGAAGGCATGGTTTGGGCATGGCCCTTCAAGCATCTTCTCGAAGTGGTCTGGGGTACCCTTGGTGGGCTTCCGACCCCCTTACAGTCAGCAATGTCCACGAGCAAGCCCTCGCACTGCTGCTTGTTCTTCTTCTTGTTGGGGCAGTGGGAGGCGCCTTCGTCGGCGTCCTCATCCTGCTTCACCTTGCCCTTGGGGCGGTCGAAAATCGCTCCGACCACCTCCTTGCCCGAGGCATCGCTGGTGGCGATGTCGAGGAGCTCCTTGGTGGTTCGCGGGCTCTTGCATCCCAGCTTGTGAACTAGGGACTCGTAGATGGTCCCGGATAGGAAGGCTCCTATAACGTCGGCATCGGCGACGTCGGGCAGCTCATTGCACTGTCGGGAGAAGCGTCGGATGTACTCACGAAGAGTTTCCCTAGACTTCTATCGGTAATTTTTGAGATCCCATGGGTTCCCAGGACGCGCGTAGGTGCCCTAGAAGTTTCCCACGAAAATCTCCTTTAGGTTTGCCCAACTTTGAATCCGGTTAGGCAGAAGGTGCTCCAACCATGTTCGCGCCGAATCAGCCAGGAACAATGGAAGGTTGCGGATAATGAAACTATCACTATCCGCTCCACCGGCTTGGCAAGCAAGCCGGTAATCCTGGAGCCACAGTCCGGGGTTTGTTTCCCCAGATAATTTTGGGATATTGGTCGGCGGTCGGTACCACGGTGGGAAGGCAACATTGAGGATGTGTCGGCCGAAGGCCTGAGGCCCCAGCAGGTCAGGGCTCGGGCTCCGGTCCTTGCCGCTGTCGTAGCATCCACCATGATGAGGGTGGTAGCCACGGCCGGCCTCCTCCCTCTCATTGCCTCGCCCATGCCTATGGGCATCTAGGGTGTTACGTGCATCAGGGTGGAGGCCGAGACACTCATGCATCAGAGCCACGACACGCCCCCCGCCGTCGCGTGGTGCCTGGTGGACAAACACGTCCTTGACATGTTGTCCCGAGGGCACATGCTAACTGGCATCGAGCTCATGTCACCAAGACAGCGAGCTCTCCACCTGCTGCACCACCGCGTGCTCGAGCAGTGTGCGGATCTCGCGGTGGGCTCAATGATCCTTGAGTGTCGCTGGCTTCAGAAGCCCTCAAAGCATGGCTGCCATGGTAGTGATGTTCTGGCTTGCTCGAGCAAAGTGTGGGAGGGCTCCATCGTCCTCGATGATCCTCTAGTTCACATCATGGGCCATGGCACGCGCACGCCCACCATCTCCGCGGTGCTTGATCTCTTGCTTGAGTTTCGCGTGCTCCTGCTCTAGCTAGAGTTGCGCATCCTCGAGTTTCATATACTACGCCCTCAGCTGCTCCACCCATAGGTGAGGTCATTTGTTGGGGTAGCCCCTCCCTCGTGGATGCTTTCGACGCATCCCTCATGGGTACCTGCCATAAAACATTCTCGCGATGGGTGATGGCTCCCCCTACTAGAGTCAGAGTCGGTGGGTGACTCTGAATCTCCCGCGAAAAGGTCATGAAAAGATTTCGCTACATATTCGGTCATCCCCATGAACTCATCGTTCGTAGGGGATGGGTGCATGCGCTGCACCATGAGGTGGCCAATGGTCTCTGCGACATTGCGTAGACCAAATAGGAACGCTGTCGGGGTGCTCCGATGAGGTATTCTAGGGAGAGTGGTTCCCCCCCGGCAAGCTATGCCATGACATTGGTGAACGAGAAGGTGAGGCAGTGTAGGTCCTCTCGGGACGGTTGGGGTCCTAGGAAGGCGTTGAGCAGGCGCTCTAGCCTCCTATAATCGAAGCCGAGGAGCTGGTCACTCCCGAGGGCACGAGCCTCTAGCGTGTGCAGCTGCAGCTCATCAAGTGCCTCGATGATTGCATCGAGGCCAGTAGAGTGGAGAGGCTGGATGATGGTAGGAGCCTGTGCCAACTCTCCCTCCATCGTGACAATGAATTCTAGATTCTCGAAGCGCACGTGCATGCCCAGGACCTAGTTGACACCGTCACTAGCCATTCAAGGCCTGATGTGGACATCGAGACACGCAAAAAGTCCCTACCTAGTGCACCAACTATTAGTGTTTCGGACCACCGATGAGTAAATTTGTATCTACGCATCTGGCCTGGATGGTGTGCTCGGAGGACACAAGGATTTATACTGGTTTGGGCAGAATGTCGCTACGTCCAGTGTGCTGCTGCTCGTGTTACCGGCACTTGTTTGTAGCAGGGGTTACAAACGGGTGAGAGAGGGATAGGTTCCCAAGTCTCTGGTGAAAAGATTGAATGGGTGCTGAGAGTTTGTTCAACTATGTGCTCATTCGCCATGAGCGCGTCCTTCTCTTGGGACGTCCTGCTTCCCCTTTTATAGGTGAAGGGGAAGGCACATGTTACAGAGAGAAGGAAGGAGAAAAGCGAGGGAGAAGAAGGCCTCTAGGGCCGCCGGGTCCTTCTTCTCCTTCGTGCGGGTCCCACCAACGCTGTAGATGGTGATGGGGATAGCTCCATGCTAGGCTCCTATTCACCACTTGTGCCATGCCCTGGCGTCATCAGCTGGTCGTGGGATCCCATCCCGTCTCAACGGATGGCATGGCGAACTGACGTGCCGGTCAGCAGCCGTACGGGGAGTAGGCAGCACAGTGACCACGCACTCATCACTGTTGGTGATGTGAACCCCCGGGCGTGGCCTAACGTGGCCATGGGTCACGTCGAGACATGCCTGCTTCCTACTCGGTGTCAGAAGTTTGACCCCGGGGTCATACCTTCTGACCTGTAGTGGTTGGAGGCGGTATGGGTCCCCGTCGGGCAAGATGGGGCCCGCACCCCAGGTGTCAGGCGAGACAGAGCCGGTGCCCTAGAGGTTGGGCGAGACGGAGCCCGTGCCCTCAGGGTCGGGTGAGACGGCTCCCGTACCCTTAGGGTCGGGCGACACGGGGCCCTGCCCAAGGGGTCGGACGAGACGGAGCCCGTACCCTTGGGGATGGGCGACATGGGGCCCGTGCCTAAGGGGTCAGGCGAGACAGAGCCTGCGTCCTCAGGGTCAGGAGAGATGGAGACCGTCCCTTCAGGGTCGGTCGAGACTGAAATACATCCTTGATTATCTAAGTGAGTCGTCGTCCGCGGTCCTCAGATCCCTTCTTTGGGTATCCCTAATACCGATACCCGACACCATTCTTCAACTAGTTTCTCGTTACCAACATAGTCCACCACACACGATGGCATAGTCAGCCACACTATCATCCTTTGTCAACATGAACCAGGAGTGCATCCACTAGAACAACTCGAGGATTTAAGCCCCTCCCCCTCCCACTACACCATGACACATTTGCCTACAACTGGTAAAAAGTGAGTTTCAACTACATAGACTTATCACTTCACACACACACAGAGACTATAGCCCAGTGGGAAGAAGAAAATAGAGGGAGGAAAACATATGGAAGCTGGCCATGCTTGATCTTGGTTTGCGGCCAACACTGCTAGTGTGGGCGTTGTTAAGACTACCTCTTTCATTCATTTTTCTGCACCCATGGCCAAAACTTGTAGGGAACCTTCCCTAGAAACCTCACACCAAGTTGTTATTACTACTAGTTAAGTACACATTTAATAAAATATAAAATATAAAGAAATGTAAGTATGTATTTAGCAAAACCTAAATTTTAATAAATGTGTTCCAATACGATAGGCAATCAAGTTTAGATTAAACAAAATATTTTATTCTAATGTGTTTTGGAGATTTTATTATTTGTATCTTGATATAAATATAGATATTAAACTATATATTAAGTAGAAAAAATTTGCTTATTTGTTGGGGGGTGGGGGCATATGGCCCCTGGCTCCGCCCCTGACTGTAGCTGCCTCAGCCTGATCATGAGATATATAGTACAATTCCAAGTGGTGGAGCAAATAAAGACCATGATGATGGTGTGGTGACCATGATGATCAAGTGCTTGCACTTCGAAAAGAAGAAAGAGAAAAACAAAAAGCTCAAGGCAAAGGTGAAACTTAATAGGAGCTTTTTGGTTTGGTGATCGAGATACTTAGCGAGTGTGATCACTTTTAGGATAGATGATCGTACTATTAAGAGGGGAGCTCTTATCGGACAACTCGATCATCTAGTGCCACTAGGTGTTGGAATACTTGCATTACATTTTAGGCCCAGTGCACAATCGGTGAGAAGTGATTAACCTTTGAAAAATGTTTGTGAAAATGCTAACACACTTGCACGTGATGGTGAAACACTTGGAGTGTTAGCACATTTGCAAAGGTGGTGAAAAAAAGTGAAGGAAAGGAGGCGTAGCCAGGCTTGTGTTGTTGCCCCGAGGGCACTGCCACCCTTGTGACGGTGCACCACCACCCCTGTGGTGGTGATCGGCAGTGGTGGCCGAGATGGAGGTGTTCTGGAGGGGGCACCACCACCTTGTCTAGTGGCACCGCCACCCCTAGGGAGGTGCCCACCTGGACGTGGTGCCCGAGAGCAGTAGAGTTGGGCATGGCACCGACGTGTTTGGTGTACACCGTCACCGTGAGGGCGGTGCACCGCCAGGTCACCGCCGCTGGCAGGGTGGTGCCACCGCTATTTTTTAGCCAAGAGCGAGGAAGCTGGGGCTAGGCACCGCTGCGGGCACCGCCGCCCTGAGGGCGGTGCACTGCCATAAAAATCCAAAGAAGGGGGTTTTTAGGCAACTGGCTAGATGGTAACCGCCACCCTAGGGGTGATGCCACCGCCACCCTATCCAGTGCCCCAACGGCTAGTTTTTAGCCATTGGAAAGTGACCGTTGGGAAGGGCGCCACCATGTCCGGTGCCAGGCACCGCCGTGTCCGGTGCCCTCGCAGAAAGCTTCTCCAAAGGGGTAACGGCTCTATTTGCTTGTGGGCTTATAAATAGAGCTAGTGGCCAGCCTTGGCCACTTTCTTGGCTCTTCTAACAGCTACATACACCCTTTGAGAGCTGAGCACACCACTCCACTCACTTGCACACTTGATTTCATCACCTTGAGTGAGATTGGAGAGCCTCTAGTGCATTGCTTAGTGTTCTAGCATCTTGTGGCACTAGTTGGGTGATTTGGGCTGGTGGAGTTCTTGTTACTCTTGGTGTTTGCCAACACCTAGGCAGCCCAGTGATTGGTGGATCATCGAGTGGAGGAAGGTGATTGTCTCCGGCTCCGATCATTGTGATTGTGAGGGGTTCTTATGCCTTCCCCGGTAGAGCACCAAAGGCAACTCTAGTGATTGCGTGTGGCTTGTGGATCCTCATCTTGTGTTGGTTGTGCGGCACCCGGTTGCAGGTTAGGCGTGTGATGCCTATTAGCGCGTGAACCTCCAAGTGATTGAATCGCCACAATGGGGACTAGCTTGCCAGCAAGCAAGTGAACCTCAGAGGAAAAATCATTGTGTCTTGATTGCCTCCTTGGTATTCATTGGTATTCATTGATTGATCACTTGCCATGGCGGTATACCTCTCTACCACTCTCTTGTATTACATTGTGTCTTAACTTGTGTAGAGCTTGTGGTAGTTGTAACTAGTTAGTGTAGCTCTTAGTTGTAGTTCTCTTGCTAGCTTGCTCACCTAGGTGTAAATTAGTGACTTAGCCTTGGTGTGATATACTAGAGATCATAAACATTAGAATTGGGTAGGTGTCTTGCAACACAAGTGTAGTGCTAGCGCAACATTCGCTTCGCCATCTTATTTACTAATCACTTGTCTTAGTGTTGTTGTAGAATTTATTAATAGGCTATTCACCCGCCCCTCTAGCCATTAGGATATTTCAAGTGGTATCGAAGCCTGGTCACCATGATTTGAGGCTTAACAACCTTCGGTGTCAAAATGGCTCAAATCAACAACACTAAGAAGCCACCCCAATTTGATGGCACAAATTATCCATATTGGAATTCTAAGATGACCACACACATCAAGTCAATCAATAGAAAGGTGTGGATAGTGGTGGAGACCAAAATTGAGATAGCCGATCCGGAGAATCCCACCACGGCCGAAGAAGTGCTTCTCCAAAACAATGACATCGTTCTTAGTGTCATTCATGGTGCTATTGATGAGAGAATATTTGAGCAAATCAAGAACATTGAGATGGCTCATGAGGCTTGGAAGAAGTTGGAGGAATCATTTGAGGGAACCAAGGCAATAAAGGGTGCAAAGGCATACATTCTCAAGGAGAAGTTTGCTAGCTTCAAGATGAAGGAAGATGAGAGTGTGTTGGACATGTTCCATCGGATGGAGGTGCTTGTCAATGATCTCAAAGCACTTGGTGAGAAAGTGGAGGACAAGGGCTTCTCTCATAAGTTCTTAAGATGCTTACCCACAAGATTTGGCATGTTGGTCACCTTGCTAGTGAGGACCGGTTTGGACACAATGACACCAACCCAAATCTTGGGAGATATCATGACCGATGATGCATATAGAGACGATGATGAGAAGGAAGAAAAGATGGAGAAGAAAGATGAGAAAAAGGATGATAAGAAGAAGAGTGTGGCATTCAAAGCCACATCATCCAAGGGCAAGGCCAAGCAAGACACATCAAGTGAAGATGAAGGTTCATTCTCTTGGGATGATAATGATGATGAGAAGATGGCTCTCTTTGTGAAGGGATTTAGCAAGTTCATGGTGAAGAAGGGCTATCATGCTAGAAGGAAGAAATCTTCATCCAAGAACAAGGAAGAATCAAGAAGGTGCTTCAAGTGTGAAAGCAAGGATCATCTTGTTGCTCAATGTCCATACAATAGCGACAAGGATGATGATGACAAGAAGAGCAAGAAGAAGGACAAGAAGGAAAAGAAAGAGAAGAAGGACAAGATGACCTTCAAGAAGAAGAAGAAGGGTGGTTCATATGTGGTCACTTGGGATAGTGATGCTTCCTCAAGTGATGATGATGATAGTGATGATGATAAGACCACCAAGAAGAAGGCTCTTGCAAGCATTGCTATCAATGAGAAGCCTTCTCTCTTCGACACTCCATCATGCTTCATGGCTAAGGCCACTAAGGTACAAACTTGTGATGATGGATGTGATGAGGAACATGATAATGAAAGTGAAAGTGAAAGTGAAAATGATGATGAACCCACTAAAGATGAACTAATTGACATGTTAGAAGATGCTAAAGAACATTTTGACATTAAGAGAAGGGAACGCAAAGACTTGCGCAAGGAACTAAAAGCCCTTAAGCAAGCCTTTGATGAGCTCAATGAATCTCATGAGAGGCTAGAGGAAGCCCATGAGAAGCTTGGCAAGGCTCACAAGAAGCTTGAAAAAGCTCATTCCTCTTTACTTAATGAGCAAAATGAGAAGGAGCATGTTGTAACATGTGACAAAGGCTTAACTTGTGATATAATTGATGAATCATTCTATAAGCCTATCATTGTTGCTCCCACTAACCCTTCTTGTAGCACATCTTCCTCTACCTCATCTAATAGTGATGGTTTCACTTGTGATACCTCACTAATGGTTGAGAATGAGACACTCAAGGAGGCAAAAGAGCTCAATCACACCTTGGCTATGTCCTATGGTGGTGATGATCACTTGCTTATGTGCTTGGGTAGCCAAAGAGCTTCTCTCTACAAAGAGGGATTGGTCTATACCCCTTAGAAAGGCAAGGTGGCCTTTGCTTCTCACAAGACTAGTTTTGTGAAGAACAATGGTCAGTTTTGCACTAGTTGCAAGCAAGTTGGTCATGTAGAGCAAAAATGCATGAACAAGAAGTCTCAAGCCAATGTATCCTCAACTAAGCTTGATTGTTTCTATGTGCTTACCAAGGGTACAAATGGTGTGAAGGCTAAGTTCATTGGTGCACCATGAATGGGCTCAAGGAAGAAAACCATTTGGGTGCCAAAGAGCTTGGTCACTAACCTTCAAGGACCCAAACAAATTTAGGTACCTAAAAAGAATTGATCTTCTTTTATAGGTCAATTACAAAGCCAGAGGAAGGCATTGGGTTCTTGATAGTGGGTGCACTCAACACATTACCGGTGATGCAAGAATGTTCAACTCAATCAATACCAATGGCAATGATGGTTATGACAGTATCACATTTGGTGACAATGGCAAAGGCAAGGTCAAAGGGCTTGGTAAGATTGCAATATCCAATGACATGAGCATTTCCAATGTGTTGCTAGTAGAGAGCTTGAACTTCAATTTGCTATCCGTGGCTCAATTATGTGATCTTGGATTTAAATGCATATTTGGGGTAGATGATGTAGAGATCATAAGTGTAGATGGCTCTAACTTGATCTTCAAAGACTTTAGATATGAGAATCTATACTTGGTTGATTTTAATGCTAGTGAAGCTCAATTGTCAACATGCTTGTTCACTAAGTCTAGTATGGGTTGGTTATGGCATAGAAGGCTTGGTCATGTTGGAATGAAACAATTGAATAGATTGGTTAAGCATGACTTGGTTAGAGGCTTGAAAGATATTGTGTTTGAGAAGGATAAATTTTGTAGCTCTTGTCAAGCCAGCAAATAAGTTGGAAACATCCATCCTAAGAAAAGCATGATGAGCACTAGTAAGGCATTTGAGTTAATGCACATGGATTTGTTTGGGCCAACACAATACACTAGCATCGATGGAAACAAATATGGCTTTGTGATAGTGGATGACCATACTAGATATACTTGGGTATTCTTTCTAGTGGACAAGAGTGATGTGTTTGCAACATTCAAATCATTTGTCAAGAGAATTCACAATGAGTTTGAAACAACCATCAAGAGAGTTAGAAGTGACAATGGTAGTGTCGGGGACCAATACTAGGGTACCCCAAGAGGAGGAGCTAATGGTCATCAACATTGATTCACCTGAGTAGTCAAGTGCACGACTATGGCTTCAACCGGCCCCTAGGTGCACAAGCTCTGCCTCACCCGACCACTGGGGGGCGGGCTCTGCCTCGCTTGACCTTTGGGTTGGGGGCTCCGCCTCACCCAACCACTAGGGGCAGACTCCACCTCGACCGACCTCTAGGTTGGGGGCTCCGCCTCGCCCGACCCCTCAGGCACGGCTCCCAATGGATGCCCATACCACCGCCAACCACTACAGGCTAGAAGGTACAACCCAAGGTCAAACTTCTGGCACCATGTAGGGAGCGAACACATCTCAACGTGACCCGTGGCCACGACATGTCACTCTAGGGAATTCACATCACCAACAGTGATAGATGCATGGTCACTATGCTGCCTACTCCCTCTATGGCCACTGACCAGCATGCCGGTTCGCCATGTCGTCCACTGGGATGGGATGGGATGCCACGACCTGCTGATGACGTCGGGGCGTGGCATCAGCGGTGAACAGGAGCCTAGCATGGAGCCATCCCTATCACCATCTACAGTGTCAACAGGACCCGCATAAAGGAGAAGAAAGACCTGGTGGTCCTAGAAGCCTTCTTCTCCTTGGCTTTTCTCCCTCTTTCTCTCTGTAACCTGCTCTTCCCCTTCGTCGATAAAAGGGGAAGCAGGACGCCCCATGAAGGGCACAGCTATATATGACTGAACACAGCTCAATACACCTTAGACGCCTGAGACATCAGAACACATCAACATGCCTTAGCAGCACACGCACACACCAGAGACTTGGGATCCTTTCCCTCTCTCGCCCGTTTGTAACCCCTACTATAACTTTCAGTGCCGGTAACACAAGCAGCAGCGAACTAAACGTAGGGACATTCCGCCCGAACGTAGGTACACCATCCGAGCTAGACGCGCAATCTAGAAATTTACTAGTTGGTGACTCGAAACACTAATAGTTGGTGCGCCAAGTAGGGGCCTTTGCGCGTCTCGACGTGATCACCAGGCTTTGGATGGCTAGCCACAGCATCAGCTGGGTCCTGGGAGCGCGCATGTGCTTCAGGAACCTGAATTTCATTGTCACGATGGAGGGAGAGCTGACGTGGGCTCCCGCTGTTGAAAGATCGAAGAACCACAATGTGATTGGAACCAAATGGGTCTAAAGAAACAAGCAAGATCAAGATGGGATAGTAATAAGGTACAAAGCAAGATTAGTAGCACAAGGCTATACACAAGTTGAACGTCTTGACTTTGGAGAAACATATGCCCCGGTTGCTAGATTGGAAGCAATTAGAATCTTGCTAGCCTATGCTTGTGCCCACAACATCAAGCTATATCAAATGGATGTTAAGAGTGCATTTCTCAATGGCTACATCAATGAAGAAGTATATGTTGAGCAACCTCCCGATTTTGAAGATGGCAAGAAGCCCAACCATGTGTACAAGTTGAAGAAGGCATTGTATGGCTTGAAACAAGCACCTAGAGCATGGTATGAGAGGTTGAGTGATTTCCTACTCTCTAAAGGGTTCATGATGGGCAAGGTCGACACCACTCTTTTCACCAAAAAGATTGACAAGGACTTATTTGTGTTGCAAATATATATTGATGACATCATATTTGGATCAACCAATCAAGATTTTTGTGAAGAGTTTGGGAAGATGATAGCTAATGAGTTTGAGATGTCCATGATTGGAGAATTGAGTTACTGCCTTGGTCTTCAAATCAAGCAATTAAAGAATGGTACATTTGTGAGTCAAGGCAAGTATATCAAAGACATGCTCAAGAAGTTTGGCATAAGTGATAGCAAAGCCATAAGTACATCAATTAGAACAAATGGCAATTTAGATACTGATGCAAGTGGCAACATGGTGGATCAAAAGTTGTATCAGTCTATGATTGGAAGCCTACTCTATGTGACCACATCAAGGCCAAATGTTATGTTTAGTGTGTGCATGTGTGCAAGATTCCAAGCCTCGCCAAGAGAAAGTCATTTGAAGGCTACAAAAAGAATATTGAGGTATTTGAAGCATAAACAAAATATTGATTTGTGGTATCCCAAAGGAGCAAAGTTTGAGCTAGTTGGTTACTCCGACTCGGATTATGCGGGATGCAAGGTTGAAAGGAAGAGCACCTCAGGCACGTGTCAATTGTTGGGAAGATCACTTGTTTCATGGTCATCAAAGAAGCAAAATAGTGTTGCATTATCAACCGCCGAAGCCGAATATATATCCACCGATTGTTGTTGTGCACAAATACTTTGGATGAAGGCCACCTTGAATGACTTTGGAATCCAGTTCAAGAAAGTGCCATTGCTTTGTGACAATGAGAGTGCTATCAAGCTCACCAGCAACCCGGTTCAACATGCAAGAACAAAGCACATTGATATCGGCCACCATTTCATTAGAGATCATCAACAAAAAGGGGACATTTGCATTGAGAGTGTGGGCACCGAAGATCAACTTACCGATATATTCACCAAGACATTGGATGAGAAAAGGTTTTGCAAGCTAAGGAATGAGTTGAACATATTGGATTTCTCAAATATGTGTTGATGCACCCGCACTTATATGACATGCCTCTCCTTCGATGAACCAAGGTAAACGTTGATTGGCATGCATACATCCTTTGCTAAGGACATGTTTAGTGCATCTAGTCATTCCTCATGTCTTATAGGCTCATTCATGAAAATCAAATGAATTTGATGCTTGTATGGTACCACTATTACTTCTATGCTTGACTTGATCTAGTGGTAGCATATGACATGTTTGTGGGCTTGTGAACCTAGTGTTTGATCTAGAAAATGAGCTATAAGCGTTTAACTCAACATGGTAAAAGATAACCCTTGAAATGAGGTGTGAATAAGCTTGTCCTTGGATCAAATCGACTTAAATATCTTTGGCAAGTGTTCTAAATTGGACCAAATTTGGGAAAATGATCCTCACCCTATTGATTGACATTGATAATCTTAACCTATCTAAAATTGAACCTTTGTGGTCATTGATGACAAAGGGGGAGAAGTAATGCACAAAGATAGTGAAAAGATAACAAAGGGGAGAACTTTGACATGGGGGAGTAATATGACAAAGGAAGGGGATCAATTAAAATTTTGAGCACACAAGTAGGGGGAGCAAGCTCATAAACTTGGATGTTGCATTTGAATGTGCATTTCCTATGTTTGCTTGCATGGCACAAGTTTTTACATTAACATTTCATGCTTGTGTGGTGTGTGCTAGTTGTAGGCTTGAATGATGAAATGAAAAACTAGCATGCATAGGTTGAGTAACTAGACTTGTTTTTATATTGTGAAAACTAGACCCTTGCTTCTAATGTTGATCTCACAGGGTATTCTAGTTTTTGTGAATGTCTAGTTACCAATGGTGCTAAGGATGGTATATTTGGTGCACTCCAATTGGTATCACACTTCAAAGGTCCATCTCTTATACCTTAGCATCATTTGGTAGACATTACTCTCCCACAACTCAAATCCATGCATATATGCAAGCTTCAATCCAATCTCTTAGCACATATGTAGGGGGAGCTAATGCTACCATTTGGGGTTCATAAAACTTGTCCATATCCTTTTACACATGGTAAATATGCTTGGGCAAGCAACATGAATTCAAATGAATTTCAATTCATATCTTTGTGAAAGGGTTGTCATCAATTACCAAAAAGGGGAGAATGAAAGCTCTAGTTTGGTTTTGGTGAATTGATGAAACCCTAAGTGCTAACCTATTTGTTCTAGTGATCATGAGATAGGTAGCACAATTCCAAGTGGTGGAGCAAATGAAGATCATGATGATGGTGTGGTGACCATGATGATCAAGTGCTTGGACTAAGAAAAGAAGAAAGAGAAAAACAAAAAGCTCAAGGCAAAGGTGAAACTTAATGGGAGCTTTTTGGTTTGGTGATCGAGACACTTAGCGAGTGTGATCACATTTAGGATAGATGCTTGTACTATTAAGAGGGGAGCTCTCATCTGATAACTCGATCATCTAGTGCCACTAGGTGTTGGAATACTTGCATTGCATTTTAGGCCTAGTGCACAATCGGTGAGAAGTGATTAACCTTTGAAAAATGGTTGTGAAAATGCTAACACGCTTGCATGTGATGGTGAAACACTTGGGGTGTTAGCACATTTGCAAAGGTGGTGAAAAAGGTGAAGGAAAGGAGGCGTAGCCGGGCTTGTGTTGTTGCCCCTAGGGCACTGCCACCCTTGTTATGGTGCACCGCCACCCCTGTGGCGGTGACCGGCAGTGGTGGCCGAGAGGGAGGTGTTGTGGAGGGGGCACCACCACCTTGTCTAGTGGCACCGCCACCCCCAGGGTGGTGCCCACCTGGATGTGGCCGAGAGTAGCAGAGTTGGGCATGGCACCGGCGTGTCCGGTGTACACCACCTTCGTGAGGGCGGTGCACCGCTAGGTCACCGCCGCTGGTAGGGCAGTGCCACTGCTATTTTCCAGTCGAGAGTGAGGAAGCTGGTGCTAGGCACCACCGCGGGCACCGCCGCCCTAAGGGTGGTGCACCGCCATAAAAATCCAGAGAAGGGCATTTTCGGGCAGCTGGCTGGATGGTAACCAACACCCTAGGGGCGATGCCACCGCCACCCTGTCCAATGCACCAACTTCTAGTTTTTAGCATTTGGAAAGTGACCGTTGGGAGGGGCACCACCATGTCCGGTGCCAGGCACCGCCGTGTCCGGTGCCCTCGCAGCTGCTCCAAAGGGATAACGGCTCTATTTGCTTGTGGGCTTATAAATAGAGCTAGTGGCTAGCCTTGGCCACATTCTTGGCTCTTCTAACAACTACATACACCCTTTGAGAGCTGAGCACACCACTCCACTCACTTGCACACTTGATTTCATCACCTTGAGTGAGATTGGAGAGCCTCTAGTGCATTGCTTAGTGTTCTAGCATCTTGTGGCACTAGTTGGGTGATTTGGGCTGGTGGAGTTCTTGTTACTCTTGGTGTTTACCAACACCTAGGCAGCCCGGTGATTGGTGGATCATCGAGTGGAGGAAGGTGATTGTCTCCGGCTCTGATCATTGTGATTGTGAGGGGTTCTTATGCCTTCCCCGGCAGAGAGCCAAAGGCAACTCTAGTGGATTGCACATGGCTTGTGGATCCTCATCTTGTGTTGGTTGTGCGGCACCCGGTTGCAGGTTAGGCGTGTGATGCCTATTAGCACGTGAACCTCCAAGTGAGTGAATCACCACAACAGGGACTAGCTTGCCGGCAAACAAGTGAACCTCGGAGGAAAAATCATTGTGCCTTGATTGTCTACTTGGTATTCATTGGTATTCATTGATTGATCACTTGCCACATTGGTATACCTCTCTACCACTCTCTTGTATTTCATTGTGTCTTAACTTGTGTAGAGCTTGTGGTAGTTGTAACTAGTTAGTGTAACTCTTAGTTGTAGTTCTCTTGCTAGCTTGCTCACCTAGGTGTAAATTAGTGACTTAGCCTTGGTGTGATATACTAGAGATCGTAAACATTAGAATTGGGTAGGTGGCTTGCAACATAAGTGTAGTGCTAGCGCAACATTCGCTTCGCCATCTTATTTACTAATCACTTATGTAACACCCTAGGTGTTTGTCTTCCACTAATTGCATTTCATTTCATAAACATGTGCATCATCTATCTCATCATGCCTTTGTTACCGAAACATGCATATGCAACATTTTCCAATTGTGTATGTTTCCTACTTGAGTGTTGTGAATAGTAATGGTGTAACATGTGAATGCAACCTGAGTTTCTTATATCTTGAAACATGGCAACATGGTAGTAATGTGACAAGTATAGAATAACAACAAAGTCATGCAACATGTGAAACATTGCATTGCAACATATGAGTGAATTGCTTGTTTTAGTTGTTTTATCACATGTGATCATTAGAAGAGGTATAACAATTTTGTAAAATGGTTGATCATGGTCTATTACACCTTAACTACACTTAGGTTACTTGTTGGGACATTGTTCATGAAGATCAAAATGACCAAAATGCCCTCAAGTGGAGGTTTGACTTGAATTGACTCCAGAGTCTCACAGTTTGACTGATTCAAAAGACCAACTTAGAGATCTTGCATGGCTGTGCACTCTTTACCAAAATTGTAGACAATTTATCAAGGAACAAAAGTCTCAATATGACCATCTCATGAAAATGGCTAGAACATGTTCAAACAAGGCCCACAAGTCTGATGTCCATGCTGATTTCACTAAAAAATTTGTCTAAGTCTTAAACTGCATTTTCAGTTGGATCAGGCCAACTTGGGCTTCATTTAACTTCTGATCCATGGCGAATTAGAGGATGGTCCTTGAAAATAAATGGTAGATGGATGGTAGGCCTACAATTTTCATGTACACTGTTTTTGCAAACGAGCAACGGATTAGTCAGGATAATGCGTTGAAGTCGCGCTGTCAGGCTGATCAAATCGACTGACTGGCGTGCTACAGTGTTTTGACAGGTTCAGATTTTCACCGCCTCGTGGCGCCACCCGTCGCTGATCGCCTGAGCATGCAGGCCACGCGCCGCGGGCGCCCTGGCAAGGCCACTTGCGTCATGAAGCACCCCAGCGCCTGCCCGACCGAGTCGCCCGCTCCATTTCTCATCTCTCGCCTCCCACAGCGCGCAGCACCGAAGCCATCCGCCATTCCTAGCCGGACCTTCGCCCTCGCCTAGCTCCCGCGTCCTGGCAAAAATGCGTCGCCCAGCTCACCCAGAGCCTCGCCGTGTTCCCCTCTACCTCCTCCACACCACCGTCGTGCCAATTTCGCCTTGGTAAGGATGAAATCGCCGTTTTTCCCCACCACCGCCTTGTCGGACCTCGTCGGAGTTAGCGCTCCATGCCGCCAGCTCTCCTCGCGCCATTGCCATCCCTCCCCTGCCTTGCGCTAGGACCAGTGCATGCCACTGATGCTCGTAGGGTCACCCATTCGAGCCCTGGCGCCGTAGTTTCGTTGGAGCCGGTCAAGCCGCGGCCGTGTGCCGCCATGGTTGTCGCCATTACCCTTACCGGTGATGATAGCTTCAATAGATGGTTCCACTAGGTGCGCACGAGTAAGGCGAACACAGTAGCGTCGATGGTTTCGCCGGAGAGGTCACCGGCGATGAGCTTCGCCGTCGCCCTGTTCTTCTTCCCTGTTTCTCTTGCTGACGCGCGGGCCCCTCTCGTCAGTCGCCGCGGCTGAGGCAGGAGCCCAGCGTGGGCCACGCCGTTGTCTGGGCCGCGCCAGCGTTGCTCGCGGGCCGCCGTTTCCTTGGGCTGGCCCAGTAGCTGTGTAGGTTTTCCATTTTGTTTTGTTTAATTGTTTTTCACAGTTTTGTGTATAGATTCAAAAATGTGTAACTCAAGTTTGGTAGATCCAAATGTTATGGTTCCAATTTTGTTAAGTTCCTGGTCATGTCTAGTATTTAATAAAAATATTATATGAGCACATGTTTTAGAAATTCTGGATGAATTAAATAGGACTTTGAAATGTGTTTTTGGATACATGCAAACTTGTTTGAATTTTATCTTGAGTTTCTATGGTCCAAAAATGATGAAATTTTGTGGGTAATCTATTATTTCTTAGTAGAATCTCTGGTTAAAATTTTAGAGCTAGTCCATGTATAGTTTTTGAGTTATAGAATTTCCTATTATCAATGGATGGATCTTGTGTGAATTTTCATAATTTTTCTATAGATCCAGTATAGGTAAAATTTGGTGAGTAAGGTTCTTATGCTAGAATGATGCTAGGAAAAATGAGAAATCTGTTGCTTGACACTTTTCATTAGGGTTTCCTAATTATGCTAAACATAGGCATGCCACCTGTTATTTTGGATACAGCAAGTTCTTCTTGCTCAATGGCTTTGAAATTTTTATGGTAGTCTATGTGAAGCATGAGATAGCTACTGTAATTTTTGTAGATTTTTATGAACAAGTTTACTATATGTTGCTTTAATCACCTAATTAACTAAATAAATTAGAAAAGGATATTAAATGAGTTGTTTAGAAGTTGGCACTATACTTTCTAGTGTTCCTCTGGTATGTGCAACAAGTAGGTAAACTTTGTTTGGTCAAATTAGGCTTTTGCATCATCATTAAATAATTAAGTTAGTAACCCTGTCATTGCGGGACAGATTCTAGGTTTACTGGGATTCGATTTGGTTAACTTAAGAATCATGCTTTGATGTTTACAAATGATTTGTAGAGAATTTCATAAGCTTTCCAGAATGTCCTCTTGCAAGTCATTTGGATTTGTAGAACTCTTGTTGTGATTGAATTAAGGAACTACCCGTTTGCATATGAAGCTTTAACTGTTGTTCTAAGTATGCCTTACTATTTCTAAGTTTGTGGTAATGTTCCTAGGTGTTAGGCCTTTAACTGAAGATGAGCATCTTTATCTTAGGTTATGCAAGTTAGGTAAGTTGATCTTGTTCTTCAAGTTAAGTTAGATACCTGTTTTAAAGTGATTTGAATAGAGCTATTCTTAATCGGTAAACGCGTGTCCAGTAATGTTTTCGTTAAACTACTGTGATTCATTCATCATGAGCATCATGTCATTCCTTATGCATCCATGATATTTATCTTGTGCATCGGCATGCAATAGGTGTACCGGGAAGGAGTGACCTCGCTGGAATTCGAGGAACCGAAAGCGAAAGCAGCGAAGTTAACACACGAGAGTACAGGAGGTGCAACCTTCCAGAGAGAAGTGCCGACGAGGTCGCCGTTGAGTGCCCGGATCACCGTCCGTGCAACTTTGTGAAAGGCAAGCCCCGGAGCATATTAAGCCTCCTAATTTCCGAAATGCAGTTATAGTATTATTGTTACATATATATATATTGTTGCATTAAGTTTAGGTGTTGGATGCAAACACTTGCTGCATTGGTTATCCAATCCTTGTCTAGATATTGATACCCTGAATCCTATGTAGCTCAGGCTCGTGTAGTGCTTAGCCCTGATTAAACACGGTAGAAGTCGGGTGATTTCCTGTCACCTGTGAGATATAGGAAGATACATATGGCACGGTTGGCTATATTTGCTATCGTGGAAAAGAACCAATCTTAATTTGAAATGAAGACCGGACGGAGGCTTGCTTGGTTAGCGGTGACTCCGTCGTGTCGATTAAGGACCTGAATCTTGGAGCCTTTCCTGTTCATGTTGAACGATGCCTCTCTCTTAGTTGGCGAGGTCTAGAGACCGACCACGGCCGGAGTAGCTCACCTCAGGCCGGGAGTCGATAAGTATAAAGTGCGCCTCGGAAGGGAGCCGAGGCGTGAGTCCAAGGGCGTGTGATTTAAAAGTCCCGATCATCCCGGCGTAAGGGTAATCCACGAGAGTCTTGGCGCCGATCGAACCCGCAATTTGGTTCCCGAGTTGTTCCAAAGGTGACCCATGGCTACCCTTGCAAAGTATGCCAGGTGAGAGTTAGGAATACCCCTCACCTGAGTTGTAATTCGATTCGAGTCGCCGCCTCTCTCCCAGTTAGTGAGAACTTGACGGGCTTATCTCCAATGTAGATGCACTAAATAACATAATGGTTCGTAAAGGATGATAAGATGATGACAACCTTATTACACCTGCTATGGTTAATATTGTTTGCTCCTAATAAGTGAGTGCTCTAGTATGCAAAAGCTAATCTAGTGGATGATAAATGATGATAAGCTTGATGCTAAGTTTAAATTGGTTACTATAATCATAAGCTCTTTTACATAACTGTGTCAAGCTAGCCCACCTCATAAGCCTTGCATGATCCTTGGTGTCTTTTATTTCGGTTTTTGACGGGTAAGTCTAGTGAAAGTACCTTCTCGTACTCGTGGTTTATCTCCCACCGCTGATGATGACCGGTTCTACTTTGGTTGTGCAAGTATTGCCTTCTCCTAGTCAGGGATGAACACTAGGCCGTTGGGCGCTCTCTCTACTAGTTCTCATACCGATAATGCTTTTGTGGGACATGACTCGAGATCTGGCAATGTATTTGAAACTATGAAGTTATGTACTAAACTATGTGCTTCCACACATTTGAACTTGGTTTGTAATATTTTATTTGAACTCTGATGGATGTAATCCAAATGCTACTTATGAAATGTTGTAACGGATTATGTGTTGTGTTGAATCACTATGATCTTGGTTTGTATGTCGAGAGTTGGTTGAAATCCTTCATGATTTCCGGACTCACCGGGATTATGGGAGTTTAAGTCACAGAGAATTTGATCGCTTGGGTGATTGTTTTTGCACTTACGTTCTTATGATTTGGTCGGTTCTCATTACGGTACCGCATCGAGCAAGATTCGACACTAAACATGTCATTTGTGTATTTAAAACAAAAGTATTTGTGAAAATCCTAAATTAAATACTAAGTATTGCCAAAGGTGGTCATATCCCTTATGCCCAAATAAGGACTCTTAGGTGGCTTATTAAGTACTAACTTGGGGTTCCTGCTTGTTTCTGCTTTCAAATCGTCCATACGGCGTGCTATTGTATGGATGCCATCCGCTTGGGTGGTAATGTTTGGATCAAATACCTCTATGCTCGGTAAGTGGGAGTTGTGAGAGCATGACCGTCAAACAACCGTCGGTCTAGGGAGAGTAGTTGTGGTTGCTCGCATACTTACATGTTCGATCATGTATCTATGAGAGTACTTAAATGTGGGTATCTCTGACGGTAGTCAGTGATACTAGAGTATATGCATCGGGGATGTATGTATGAAAGTATTTAGTTTCCATGCCTTTTGGGAAATTACTCGGGCTGAAATGAAATTTTCTGCGGTACACTAACAACGTATCATTGTAGATCGACTAGCTACCGTGATACTGAGAGAACGTATGTATGCCACCGTATATTTCGCTAGCCTTTAAATTTTTCTAGGTTTGTGAGGACGTGACGGATCGTGCATGCATCATGTTCAAGCATACATGGCATTTCTTGCATTACTCCCTCCTTTAAAATATGATTGTCCCGACTAATTAAATTTTGTATCCCTTAAATGATTCTCCCTTATGTTGCAACTTTTTTCTCTGAGATGGCGCGCATGAAAACTCACTTTGCTCATGAAGTCTGCTTTGGAGGCGAGGCGCCTCGTCACCATTTAGCTACTCAGAGCCCCTGGCCCCGAGCCTACTGAGGCGGAATATTGAGGATGAGCTAGCTCGAGTGATCTTGAGAGGAATGCGGCTCAAGCACCGCTTGGAGCAAGTAACACAGAAAGGGACCAAGAGACCCTTGAGGTTCAAAGGTTGACAGTTGCTCACCGCAACTATGAACGCATGTTGATTCACGTGATGAACCAAAGGAATGAAGCCTGGCACGAAGAGAATGTGTTGAGAGCGCGACAGGTGGAGCTAGAGCAGCAAGTGGCAGTTATCGAAGAGTACAATGACCATCTCCATGAGGAGGTTCACCTGTTACACAATCAACTTCACCCTCTCCTACCACCTGATGATGAGGATGAGATGGGCTCTGGTGTCATCATGGCTGAAGGTGATGATGACATGGAGGTCAATGGACCTGAGGACATTCCACCTGATGAGGAGGAAGATGAGGAGTTAGAGCCTACTAGTGATGAAGATGGAGGAGAGATCTTCGACACTGACTCCGAGGACGATGCGTAGTTTAGCTTACTACTTAGCTAATGCACAAGAGCTAGTCTTTTGTTGATCCTCATGCATGAACAAGTAGCTTTGTAATAAGTTAATCGTTGGGATGTAATATCGAACCATAAGTTATCTTTGGATGTAAGTTTAGAACCACTATGGCTTGGATGTAACCTATCGAACGTATTATGCTCCACGTATGTGAGCCTTTGTTAAATTCGTCTTTGCGGTCTATGGATCTCGTTGTTGGTTAAGTTCATCGCATTTATGTGTCAATTGATGCGCTTGATGAGTTGTGTGATTGTGATGAATGATTGTGCCTCTATTGATTATATAAATGCATTCCCTCCAATGGACTCAGTATTGGCATAATTATACGATTCATCTACAAAAATTTCCATATCGTCAGTGCTCATTGGCTATACATTTTGCAGATGGCTCATAACCTTCGTCGCAGTCATAGAATGGGAGATGAGGAACAACCACCTCCTCCACCGCCCACCCCAGCTGAGCTAATGCAGACAGTCGTCGAAAGTCAGCGCATGCTAGCTGAGGCTATGCGCCAAATGGCTAACCGCGAGGATCGACATGTCCGCCAGGGACCCGAACCAAACCAGTACAGCAGCTTTAAGGACTTCATGGACACAAAGCCTCCTATCTTTCGTGAGGCAGAAGAACCATTACAAGCTAATGAATGGTTGAGCATGATAGAGCAAAGGTTTGGATTGCTCCGTTTGACTGAAGGTATGAAGGCCACATATGCAGGACACCAGCTCCAAGGCCCTGCAGGCATCTGGTGGACCCATCATAGGACCACCTTCCCTATGAACGTTGAGATAGTTTGGGGATAGTTTCAGGAAGCTTTCAGAGGACACTTTATCCCTCCTGATCTCATGGCCATTAAGCATACCGAGTTTATGAAGCTAACCCAAGGCAACAAGAGTCTTAATGAATACCTTTAGGCATTCAACAACCTGGCGAGGTATGCTCCTAAGTTCGTTGATACTGATGCCAAAAAGATAGCTAGTTTCAAGAGGGGACTTTCCCCAAAACTGATGAAGTCTATGGACAACTGTAAGTGTGTCACCTTCAATGAGTTTATCAGTGACACCCTGACTCAAGAGAATAATGATAAGGTATATGCGGCTTCCAAGAACCGTAAAAGAAACTTTGAGGCAGGTGCTTCTCAGTCTAGGGCACCAATGGTATCCAAGACCCAGTACCGTCCACCCAATGCTAATGTCCGGTACCGCCCACCTCAGAAGAAGAATCAAGCTAAAACTGGTTATCGCAAGGGGTACACAATTTCTTTGCCAAAGAATACCTCTGGGCAGGGCAGCTCCAATGTCCCACCAGCTAATAGGCCGTGTTGGAACTGTAACCAGCCTGGTCATTAGGCAAATAAGTGTCCCTATCCTTCCAAGCAGAATGCTCAGGGAAACGTCCGTCAGGGGCGTGTTCACTACACTACTGTGGAGGAAATTCCTGCTGGTGAAGTGGTCACCGCTAGTAAGTTTCTTGTTAATGATCACCCTGTAGTTGTGCTCTTTGATTCGGGTGCTTCACATTCCTTTGTGAGTTCTACTTTTGCATCTAAGCATATGATGAATGTGATTACAATTGTCAAGGGTGGTTATTGTATTAGTGCTGCTGGGAATAATATCATGACTAACCAAGTAGTTAAAGATGTAAAGATTGAGATTGGGGATCGAGAGTTCCTTGCAGATCTTGTAGTTCTACCGGGGGTAGGAATCGATGTAATCCTAGGAATGAAGTGGATGAGCGGGAATGGAGTGTTGATCGATACGTCAACCCGTGTGGTAATGTTGAGGGATCCTGTGGATAAGAAGGGTTTTCTAGTGCAGTTACCTCGTGATATCGCTATTCACAATACAGCCAATGCTACCCTAGCCAAAGCCATTGAAGATATACCGGTTGTCTGTGAGTTTCTAGATGTCTTTCCTGATGACTTGCCTAGATTATCTCCGGACCATGATGTAGAATTCAAGATAGAACTCATTCCGGGTACGGCTCCTATTTCTCGAAGGCCCTATAGAATGCCGCCCAATGAGTTGGCTGAGCTAAAGAGTCAGTTGAATGAGCTTTTAAAGAAGGGTTTGATTCGGCCTAGTTCTTCTCCTTGGGGTTGTCCGGCTATATTTGTGAAGAAGAAGGACGAGTCTTTACGCATATGCGTGGATTATCGCCCCCTTAATGCTGTTACCATCAAGAACAAATACCCTCTTCCTCGCATCGATATTCTGTTTGATCAGCTCTCCAAAGCTAAGGTATTCTCCAAGATCGATTTGAGGTCTGGTTACCATCAGATCAAAATTCGTCCTGAAGATATACCTAAGACAACTTTCTCTACTCGTTATGGCTTGTTCGAGTACCTTGTCATGTCCTTTGGGTTGACAAATGCTCCGGCACACTTTATGTACATGATGAATTCAGTATTCATGCCGGAATTGGACAATTTCGTCGTCGTGTTCATTGATGATATCCTTGTATACTCTCAGAATGAAGAAGAGCATGCTGAACATCTAAGAATTGTCTTAACTCGGTTGTGTGACAACCAGCTTTATGCTAAGTTCAGCAAGTGTGAATTCTGGTTGAACAAGATACCTTTTCTAGGTCATGTGTTATCTGGTGATGGAATTTCGGTTGACCCTACGAAGGTGCAAGAAGTCCTTGAGTGGAAGGCACTTACTACGGTCACAGAAGTCTAAAGTTTCCTGGGATTGGCTGGCTATTATCATCGCTTTATCCCGGATTTCTCAAAAATCGCCAAGCCCATGACTCGACTACTTCAAAAAGATGAGAAGTTTGTCCGGACTCCGAAGTGTGAAGAGGCTTTCCACACTTTGCGGACCTTACTAACCTCTGCTCCTGTATTGGCACAACCTGACATCGAAAAGCCTTTTGATGTCTACTGTGATGCATGTGGCACCGGTTTGGGGTGTGTTCTTATGCAGGAAGGCCGGGTCATTGCTTTTGCTTCACGCCAGCTTCGAAAACATGAAGTCAATTATCCTACCCATGACTTAGAGCTAGCCGCAGTTGTTCATGCCCTGAAGATTTTGAGACATTACTTGCTGGGTAATGTGTGCAACATCTATACTGACCATAAAAGCCTCAAGTACATCTTTACTCAACCCGAGTTGAACATGCGTCAACGACGATGGTTAGAATTGATCAAAGACTACAACCTTCAAGTGCACTACCATCCTTGTAAGGCAAATGTGGTTGCTGATGCCTTAAGCAGAAAGGCCCATTGCAATTCCTTAGTTAGTGAAGACTTTCATCTGGCACACCTCCTTCATCCTGTAGTACTCCACAATATCACTGTGGATTGCTCTCTTAGAAGTCGAATTATCGAACTCTAGAAGACTGATGTGGGTATGTTTCACATCAAGCGAAAGATGAAAGAGCATGAGACCAAACACTTTAAGGTCGATGACAAAGGAATTCTCTGGTTTAATGATAGGCTTGTGGTACAAAAAGATAAAGAACTTAGAAATCAAATTATGGCTGAAGCCCATTCTTCTAAGTTGTCCATCCATCCTGGTAGCAGTAAAATGTATCAAGATCTCAAGCTGTATTATTGGTGGACCAAGATGAAGAAAGAAATCACAGCTTACGTGGCAAAATGTGATAACTGTTGCAGAGTCAAGGCTATTCACATGAGGCCCAGATTATTGCAGCCACTCTCTATTCCTGGCTGGAAGTGGGAAGAAATTAGCATGGATTTCATTGTTGGATTACCCACTACCAAAAAGGGTTGTGATTCCATCTAGGTTATCGTAGATCGTCTAACTAAATCCGCTCACTTTATTTCGGTCAAGTCTACCTATCACCCTCACAATTATGCGGAGATTTTCAACAAGTGGTACATCTCCATGGTGTACCCAAATCCATTGTATCAGATAGAGGACCGCAATTCACGGCTCGCTTTTGGGAGTGCTTACATCAGAATCTTGGCACTCATCTAATCCGCAGTTCTGCCTATCATCCGCAAACATCAGGACAGACTGAGTGTGTTAATCAAATTCTTGAAGACATGCTTAGAGCTTGTCTTATCTCTTGCAAAGGCTCTTGGGAGGACTGGTTACCACTCGCTGAATTCTCTTATAACAACAGCTATCAAGAGAGTATTAAAATGGCTCCTTTTGAAGCTCTTTATGGCCGCAAGTGTAGAACTCCTTTGAACTGGGTGGAACCCGGGGAAAGAAGATTCTATGGTATTGACTTTGTAAAAGAAGCCGAAGAGCAAGTCCGAACTATACAGAAGAATATGACTGCCGCTCAGGCTAGACAAAAGAGCTATGCTGACAAGAGAAGAAAACCTATTGAGTTTGAAGTAGGTGATCATGTTTATCTGAAGGTATCCCCTATGAAAGGAGTAAAACGTTTTGGAATCAAAAGGAAGCTTGAGCCTTGATATGTTGGACCTTATCGCATTATCGAGAAAAGTGGAAGAGTAGCATACAAGCTCGATCTACCACGTGAAATGGGAGCTATATTCCCGGTATTCCATGTGTCCCAGCTGAAGAAGTGTCTTCGTATTCCCGAGGAAAGAATAGCAACAAGGAAAGTCAACTTGAAATCTGATCTTTCTTATGAGGAGAAGCTCGTGCAAGTTCTGGATACTCAAGAAAGAGTGACTCGTATGCGAGTAGTTAAATTATACAAGGTAGTGTGGAGTAATCATAGTGAACGGGATACAACCTGGGAACGGGAAGATTATTTAAAGGAAAATCATCCAACTTTCTATACTAAATGGTACGCTTTCCAAATCTCGGGACGAGATTTTTCTAAGGGGGGAGGGCTGTAACACCCTAGGTGTTTGGCTTCCACTAATTGCATTTCATTTCATAAACATGTGCATCATCTATCTCATCATGCCTTTGTTACCGAAACATGCATATGCAACATTTTCCAATTGTGTATGTTTCCTACTTGAGTGTTGTGAATAGTAATGGTGTAACATGTGAATGCAACCTGAGTTTCTTATATCTTGAAACATGGCAACATGGTAGTAATGTGACAAGTATAGAATAACAACAAAGTCATGCAACATGTGAAACATTGCATTGCAACATATGAGTGAATTGCTTGTTTTAGTTGTTTTATCACATGTGATCATTAGAAGAGGTATAACAATTTTGTAAAATGGTTGATCATGGTCTATTACACCTTAACTACACTTAGGTTACTTGTTGGGACATTGTTCATGAAGATCAAAATGACCAAAATGCCCTCAAGTGGAGGTTTGACTTGAATTGACTCCAGAGTCTCACAGTTTGACTGATTCAAAAGACCAACTTAGAGATCTTGCATGGCTGTGCACTCTTTACCAAAATTGTAGACAATTTATCAAGGAACAAAAGTCTCAATATGACCATCTCATGAAAATGGCTAGAACATGTTCAAACAAGGCCCACAAGTCTGATGTCCATGCTGATTTCACTAAAAAATTTGTCTAAGTCTTAAACTGCATTTTCAGTTGGATCAGGCCAACTTGGGCTTCATTTAACTTCTGATCCATGGCAAATTAGAGGATGGTCCTTGAAAATAAATGGTAGATGGATGGTAGGCCTACAATTTTCATGTACACTGTTTTTGCAAACGAGCAACGGATTAGTCAGGATAATGCGTTGAAGTCGCTACTGTCAGTGATCAAATCGACCGACCGCGTACTACTGATGTTTTGACAGTTCAGATTTTCACCGCCTCGTGGCGCCACCTGTCGCTGATCGCTTTGAGCATGCAGAAAGCCACACTGCATGGCGCCTCTGGCAAGGCCACTTGCGCCATGAAGCACCCCAGCGCTTTGCCCCGACCGAGTCGCCTGGCCCATTCTCATCTCTCGCCTCCCACAAATACAAGACACCGGCCGTCCGCCATTCCCAGCCGGACCTTCGCCCTCGCCTAGCTCCCGCGTCCTGGCAAAAATGCGTCGCCCAGCTCACCCAGAGCCTCGCCGTGTTCCCCTCTACCTCCTCCACACCACCGTCGTGCCAATTTCGCCTTGGTAAGGATGAAATCGCCGTTTTTCCCCACCACCGCCTTGTCGGACCTCGCCGGAGTTAGCGCTCCATGCCGCCAGCTCTCCTCGCGCCATTGCCATCCCTCCTCTCCGCTTGCGCTTAGACCAGCATGCCCATCGATGCTCGTAGGGTCACCCATTCGAGCCTCGCGGCGCCAGTAGTTTCGTTGGAGCCGGTCAAGCGCCGTGTGCCGCCATGGTTGTCGCCATTACCCTTACCGGTGACGATAGCTTCAATAGATGGTTCCACTAGGTGCGCACGAGTAAGGCGAACACAGTAGCGTCGATGGTTTCACCGGAGAGGTCACCGGCGATGAGCTTCGCCGTCGCCCTGTTCTTCTTCCCTGTTTCTCTTGCTGACGCGCGGGCCCCTCTCGTCAGTCGCCGCGGCTGAGGCAGGAGCCCAGCGTGGGCCACGCCGTTGTCTGGGCCACGCCAGCGTTGCTCGTGGGCCGCCGTTTCCTTGGGCTGGCCCAGTAGCTGTGTAGGTTTTCTATTTTGTTTTGTTTAATTGTTTTTCACAGTTTTGTGTATAGATTCAAAAATGTGTAACTCAAGTTTGGTAGATCCAAATGTTATGGTTCCAATTTTGTTAAGTTCCTGGTCATGTCTAGTATTTAATAAAAATATTATATGAGCACATGTTTTAGAAATTCTGGATGAATTAAATAGGACTTTGAAATGTGTTTTTGGATACATGCAAACTTGTTTGAATTTTATCTTGAGTTTCTGTGGTCCAAAAATGATGAAATTTTGTGGGTAATCTATTATTTCTTAGTAGAATCTCTGGTTAAAATTTTAGAGCTAGTCCATGTATAGTTTTTGAGTTATAGAATTTCCTATTATCAATGGATGGATCTTGTGTGAATTTTCATAATTTTTCTATAGATCCAGTATAGGTAAAATTTGGTGAGTAAGGTTCTTATGCTAGAATGATACTAGGAAAAATGAGAAATCTATTGCTTGACACTTTTCATTAGGGTTTCCTAATTATGCTAAAAATAGGCATGCCACCTGTTATTTTGGATACCGCAAGTTCTTCTTGCTCAATGGCTTTGAAATTTTTATGGTAGTCTATGTGAAGCATGAGATAGCTACTGTAATTTATATAGATTTTTATGAACAAGTTTACTATATGTTGCTTTAATCATCTAATTAACTAAATAAATTAGAAAAGGATATTAAATGAGTTGTTTAGAAGTTGGCACTGTACTTTCTAGTGTTCCTCTGGTATGTGCAACAAGTTGGTAAACTTGGTTTGGTCAAATTAGGCTTTTGCATCATCATTAAATAATTAAGTTAGTAACCCTGTCATTGCGGGACAGATTCTAGGTTTACTGGGATTCGATTTGGTTAACTTAAGAATCATGCTTTGATGTTTACAAATGATTTGTAGAGAATTTCATAAGCTTTCTAGAATGTCCTCTTGCAAGTCATTTGGATTTGTAGAACTCTTGTTGTGATTGAATTAAGGAACTACCCGTTTGCATATGAAGCTTTAATTGTTGTTTTAAGTATGCCTTACTATTTCTAAGTTTGTGGTAATGTTCCTAGGTGTTAGGCCTTTAACTGAAGATGAGCATCTTTATCTTAGGTTATGCAAGTTAGGTAAGTTGATCTTGTTCTTCAAGTTAAGTTAGATACCTGTTTTAAAGTGATTTGAATAGAGCTATTCTTAATCGGTAAATGAGTGTCCAGTAATGTTTTCGTTAAACTACTGTGATTCATTCATCATGAGCATCATGTCATTCCTTATGCATCCATGATATTTATCTTGTGCATCGGCATGCAATAGGTGTACCGGAAGGAGTGACCCTGCTGGAATTCGAGGAACCGAAAGCGAGCAGCGCAAGCAATGACGACACGGAGGTACAGGAGGTGCAACCTTCCGGCGAAGTGCCAGACGAGGTCGCCGTTGAGTGCCCGGATCACCGTCCGTGCAACTTTGTGAAAGGCAAGCCCCGAGCATATTAAGCCTCCTAATTTCCAAATGCGATTCTGATGATTATTGTTACATATATATATTGTTGCATTAAGTTTAGGTGTTGGATGCAAACACTTGTCGCATTGGTTATCCAATCCTTGTCTAGATATTGATACCCTGAATCCCATGTAGCTCAGTGCTCGTGTAGTGCTTAGCCCCGCTTAAACACGGTAGAAGTCGGGTGATTTCTCACACTGCGAGATATAGGAAGATACATATGGCACGGTTGGCTATATTTGCTATCGTGGAAAAGAACCAATCTTAATTTGAAATGAAGACCGGACGGAGGCTTGCTTGTTAGCGGTGACTCACATGCGTATGTCGATTAAGGACCTGATCTTGGAGCCTTTTCTGTTCATGTTGAACGCATGCCTCTCTCTTAGTTGGCGGGTCTCGAGACCGACCACGGCCGAGTAGCTCACCTCGGGCCGAGAGTCGATAAGTATAAAGTGCGCCTCGGAAGGGAGCCATAGGCGTGAGTCCAAGGGTAGGTGATTTAAAAGTCCTGATCGTCCTGGTAGAAGGGTAATCCCTGAGAGTGCTGGCGCTGATCGAACCCGCGAATTTGGTTCCTGAGTTGTTCCAAAGGTGACCCACGGCTACCCTTGCAAAGTATGCCAGGGTGAGAGTTAGGAATACCCCCTCAGCTGAGTTGTAATTCGATTCGAGTCACCGTCTCTCCCGGTTAGTGAGAACTTGACGGGCTTATCTCCAATGTAGATGCACTAAATAACATAATGGTTCAAAAAGGATGATAAGATGATGACAACCTTATTATACCTGCTATGGTTAATATTGTTTGCTCCTAATAAGTGAGTGCTCTAGTACAGGTGCTAATCTAGTGGACATGTAAATGATGATAAGCTTGATGCTAAGTTTAAATTGGTTACTATAATCATAAGCTCTTTTACGCAATTGTGTCAAGCTAGCCCACCTCATAAGCCTTGCATGATCCTTGGTGTCTTTTATTTCTGGTTTTTGACGGGTAAGTCTAGCTGAGTACCTTCTCGTACTCAGGGTTTATCTCCCACCTGTTGCAGATGACCAGTTCTACTTTGGTTGCTGCAAGTATTGCCTTCTCCCAGCTGTGGATGAAGACTAGGCCGTTGGGTGCGGTCTCTACAAGTTCTCGAACCTGATAATGCTTTTGTGGGACATGACTCAGATCTGGCAATGTATTTGAAACTATGAAGTTATGTACTAAACTATGTGCTTCCGCACATTTGAACTTGGTTTGTAATATTTTATTTGAACTCTGATGGATGTAATCCGAATGCTACTTATGAAATATTATAACGGATGATGTGTTGTGTTGAATCACTACGATCTTGGTTTGTATATCGAGAGTTGGTTGAAATCCTTCGTGATTTCCGGACTACCGGGATTATGGGAGCTTAAGTATAGGAATTTGATCGCTTCGGTGATTGTTTTTGCACTTACGTTCTTATGATTTGGTCGGTTCTGTTACAACTTATCTTAGTGTTATTGTAGAATTTATTAATAGGCTATTCACTCCTCTCTAGCCATTAGGACCTTTCACCGAATTCAAAATTCGGTTTAAGCCAAATTTGGCTCACTAGAAGTACAGCCTTAGAAAAATCATATATTTTTCATTTGATCTCAGATGAAGATGATTTTTATATGAAAATTGTAGCTTTCAATGAGATGTACAACTTTCTAGTTTTTTGTTTTTTCATTTGAGGTCTTTAAGATGTTCCAAGAAATTAAATAAAGATTCAGCTGTATTATTGCCTTAGAAAAATCATATCTTTCTTACATGGTGTCGAATGGAGATACTTTTTAAGAAAGTTATAGGATTTGTTAATTATTATTCACTTGCTAATTGTTATGCACTTGGTCCTATGGGTTAATATTCTATATTGATTTTTCGTATACCGACCATGTTCGACGTAATTCCGTTTGAATTAGTTCGTTTTTGAATTAGTTCGTATTCGGCTTTACCGCTTTCGCTTTCATTTTCATATTCAAATATAGAAGTAAAAAATGGTTGAGTGATTTTCCAACTATTTTTCATCCCTAGTCCCGATGGCTGCTGGATCGTGAGCCTCTTATGCATGCGCGCGACGCTAGGGCCGAGCGCTGGGAGGCTGGCGGCGGTGTGTGCCACTGATGTATTGAGTCAGTCAAATGGACCTGTGGGCCTGCAGTCCAAAGGGAGCAGCAAGAATGGATTCATGTTCTTTTTATCATATCTATGCAATCTAAAATTATACGAGATTGCTACAGAGCACACATGTGTTTCTCCTCCTCCTGGCACACAATTTTTTGTGTGTCTTTGCCTTGTGGGAACATCTGTCGGCGCTGCCCACTGTGGTGTAGTGCCATCACTGTTTTGAATTGGGAATCACGCCGGTTCATTTCCCCATTGCCCACCGCTCAATCTTCTTCGCTAGTTCGCTTAGTCTTCCCAGGCGCTCCCGAGGTGATTTTGGATCTAGAGGTTGTGCTCCGGCGAACTCGTTCTTCTCCATCGCAGACTCCTGCCAAAGGTGCGTATTCGATTCCATTTCGTGGTGGTGGTGTAGATTTCGTTGTTGTGTGCTGTGTTGAGGGAAGGGGAGAGGTGTTCTTCCACGTCGATTGTCTCACCGTCGGGGCGATTTGAGAGGCGACCTTTGTGCTCCGCCCCTTGCCGTTTCTATGCGCCGCCTCTCTCTCACTGATTCCGTTCTGATTTGGTTTGGATTTGGGGTTTTTTGGGTTGTGGGTGTCAATTTGGTTGTGGTAGTGGATGTGGTTGAGGATTAGGTTGCAGCCCAATCCTCTCCGCATCACGCGGTGGCGCTGGCAGTTTCCTCACCGCTGCTTTGTTTTTGGGCCACGCGTAGGCGGTGAGTGGGGCAGAGGTTGTCGGGCAGGCAGCAGGGGGGTGGAGTTGTGGGTGGGGGCGCTTTCCTTGCGCTTCGCTTCCCATTGTGCCATGGTGCCACTTGCAGGCTGTGGGTGGGGCGAAGCTTCTTCGGCCTGCATTCCAGCAAGCTATGGGTGAGGTTCTCCTCCTTTTCATGTTGGTCAGGTGCTTGTGTCTGTATCTTGTTTTGATGCATTGCTTGTTCTTCTGCTAGATCTCGTTTTGGTTGTTCTTAGGTATCGTTTATTGAGGACCACATTTGCTGTCAGTGTTACCACGGTTTGTCTTTCTGTGTTGCTCTAAAATGTCTAAAAATTTCTTAAGAAACTATAACATTGCTGCTCAATGTATGTTTCAGTAATCTAGTTCAGAGCAGTTGTTTGTAGAGCTTCACTTTTTGAGATGATTCAGAAGACAGTTGTCATTATTTGTTTTGTTGCTCTGAAGGTGGAGGCAGGGCAGCAGGCTATTTGGTCAAAATGGAATTAGGATTGGTCAGGCCACTCCTAATTGATTAGAGTGGAGATTAGAGGGATAGACTAGGTTAAGTGCAGTGTGCACACTATCTGCATTTTATGTGTTGCTTCAGAAGTACTATAGATTGGAGTGATTTTTGGTTTTTGTGTCTTGGTGCAATATCATTTTTTAATCTATAATTTGGTTGGACTAGTTTTATCCTTCTGATTGATAGTTTCATTGCTATCTAGATAGTAGGAGCTCATATCTTTGAACTATGTGTTGCATATACTGTACAATAAAGCTATGTTTAGTATGCATCTCTTCATTGCACATTTACTAGTAGTAAATTGCACAGTTTGATTTCTGCAATTTTGTTGTTTAACATGTGTAATATCTGGCACTTCTATATATATAGATTTCCCTCTAACCTGGTTAAGTGCTTGTTTGCTCTTGTCCTGCCCAAGGCGATTTCATTGGCGATGCCTCGATTGGTCTGGAAAACTCGCGCTGCCCCATCGTGCGTTGTTGAAGGTGTGTACTTGATCCCTTTTCGATCTGTATTTGGGTTGTTTAGTTTTTTTTGTACTGCTCTGAAATGCTAGAAACATTATTCAGAAACTAAAATTGTGAATATGAGGACATTGCGTCTGCTTGCTCTCTCTAATCTCCTAGCAGCAGTGTTCTTCACTGAGCATTCATTTCTATGTTCCACTTGGTCTGAGTTTGTCTTTTTGTGTTTAATAATCTGTGAACTAGTATGAATTTAATTGTGAATATGTTGTTGCTTCAGCAGTCCTTCATAATTTTTTTTGAGCTGCACAGTTTTCTTCACATGCATCTCATTATTACAGTGAGGTTGGAGTGGAGTCATCCAATGAGCTTGCATCTTTTTTTTCAAACACTATATGATTGACCTTTATTATTTTTTGTTTTATAGCAATGGATGATGTCGACTTGCCTTCTGATGATGAATCTGCAAATGGTCAAAGTGAAGAAGAGTATGATATCAACTCTGGTGAAGATAACAACTCTGCTTCTCTTGATATGGGCAAGGTAATAAGTTTTCTTGATTTTTTGTTGTTTATGTAGTTGTGTATTATAAAATAATATATCTTGTTCCATTTTTAGGATCCAAATTTGTCAGAGGATAATGTTGATCCTGTTGATCTTGTGAATGCTTTCGAGCAAATAAAAGGAGTATGTTCTGAAACTTTTTTGTGCATACCAACTGTATATGTTCTTATTCTTGTGTGCATATCAAGTGTATGTGTTCTTATTCTTGTGTAGGAGTTTTTACTTTTGATCAATGTCAGTTATTGTTTGTTAAAATAATTTAAGAGATGGAAGTAGGCCACGTATCAGCTGGTTCGGTCATGACTTGCCACTAGTTTTTTGAGGCAACTACTAGTATTTAATAAGTGACGCCTTCATCTTTGTCAAAATATACAAACCTTCTTGAGTCAATTAATATATAATGATTTCTGAAGATAATGAGTGACGCCTTCCTATGCTACTATGTTACTTTCTCTGTGTCTTGTGCATCTGCTTAACGTATCATTTATCTAGTTGTTAATTTACTCCAATCAGTCCATGGCACTTTTTCTTATGAACTAACTAACTAATCAGCATCAGCATCAGCAGTAGTAAGATGCCTAGACTATTATCTGTTTACTTGTGCATAGCTATTTGTATTGAATTTTTAAATCTTTTTGTATATTGTTATTTTTAGTTTGCTCAATATCTTAAGAAGAAAAAGAAGTCAGAATGCTCTAGAGATCAGAGGCATACTGGAAAGGTAAATTTAGTAGCAAGTGTAACAACCCGGGTTTTTGGAGAAGCCAAAAATACAAACTTTTTAAATTTTTTTCTGCAATGTGTGAAGCATGTAGATGCTAGGTCAAACAAAGAACAATTTATAAATAAATTGTTGCATACATATAGTGTTGCTTGTAGGAGCTTGCCAGAGTTCCTTATTTGGTTTAGGGTTTTGTGTTGGAGAGCACAAGTCCGTAGCGAATCCTTTTGACTCCTTCTGGAATCTCTCATGAACCCCTTGACCTAATTTCTATAATCAGCCAACTATCTTTATCAACTCAAATATCCGTGAATTGCCAACCCTTGACATGGACCCCATTACCCCTAGCTGACCTCTACTGGACCCCACTAGGAGGTGTACAAGTTGGTGACACATGTATTCAATATAGGAGCCTTGGTTTATTTAGAAAATAGGAAAGCCAATCTGGCCCAAGCACATGACCAGCCAGCCCAAGATGCGTGATCGGCCCAACCCTCCTCCTGGCCCCGCACGTGCCTTCGGCCCAGACGGAGCACAGCAACCTACTCGGCCCGCCTCCCCGAGCTGGCCCAGCTCGCGCGCCATCCTCTTCTCCTGGCAGCATGGCCCAACTGTCAACCGGCCGGCCCAGCATGGCCATAAGCTCAGTAGCGCTCGCAGGCCTCCCACACAGCAGGCCCAGCATCGCCGCCCGCACGCGCACGCCGCCGCATCAGGACAAGCTGACAAACCGGACCCCACGCGTCAGCCACCCCAGCAACAGGATCATCTTCCTCCCCACGCCAACCTCTTCCGTGACTAGGAGCCGACCACGGAGCAGACGCGGGCCCGGGGTCACGCACATCGCATGACCCTGTTTCCCCTTGTGCCACGCCTATGCTACCGCACGTGGGCCGTTGGATGCGCCGCACGCATCACCACTGCCCGATCACCGTCCGCCATTAGAGCCCTTAGAGCTCGGCTATAAAAGCCAACGGCCACGAACCCTAACCCTCAGCCCGATAGCCTCCGCCGCTAGTGGCACCGCGTCAGGCTAAGAGAGAGAGAGAGTAGGAAGAAGCAAGGAGGAGAAGGAAGCCGCTATGGAACCGGACCTCACCGGAGCCAGGAGAGTTGCCCTGATCGGCTACAGCGATGTAGCTGCTTGACACGGCACTGCATCGCCTCATCACGGCCTCGCCTTGCCACCGCACCGCCATCCTACCGCCACGAGCCCTATGGTGAGCCACATCGTTCGCCGCTCACCACTCCTAGCCTCTTGGACGCCACGAACGGACCACGTCGGAGCACGAGCTCTTGCTCTGGCTTAGCCAACAAGTAGCATAGAAGGACCACCATGACCCTCTTATTGAGCCAAACAGAAACACGAAGCAAAGGGAAGAAAGGGGGTGACGCCGAGCCTTCTGCTCAAGAACGCCAGCGCCGAGCGCTCTGCTTATGCCATGCATACGCATCGCATGCACGCACGCGCTCACCATGGCCAGAGCACAACCATGGTGAGACCACCGCGTCTTCTACGTCACGGTAAAGGTGACGTTGACACCCTGACTGGCTTCACCATGATGAGAGACACACCGCGCTCACCTTAACCGAGGATGAAGCCCATCGGAGCCCTGCGTTGCCGCACCACATCTCGTCGGAGCGCCATCGCCTCCGCTTTGCCCCCACCACCATGGCCGGAACCACTGGGAGCACCAGGAGCTCCTTCAACACGCCTACCATGGTCGTAGAAGCACCGTGAAGCTCACACACTCCTCCAACTGGGCTCTTGCTGCCACTGCAGCCCTGTCCAGGCACGCCGATGAACCCACGCCGCCGTTCACCGCGGCCAGCGAACTGGAGCCATCCGACCACCACGTTAACTTCACCGGGACACCCACTATGGCATGGCCAAGCTTTTGCCCACATTAATTGCACACCCACGCCGCTGGAGGGGCTCGCCGGTGAGCTCACCACCGGCGGGAGCATGACGGGGAAAGAGGATTGGGATTTTCCCCTCGCCGGCCACACGTCCGAGCACTTGGTGCACGTGAACCAAACCCTGAGAAGGAGTAAGTGGACCAAGTCCTTCATAGACCAGCTCTGCGGTCTATGGACCAACACAGGTAGGTTCACCATGAACCGCGCCTCACCTGTCAGTCACCATTTGACCCCGAGCCCACATGTCAGTGACCAGTGCCGAGGGCCCACCTATCAGTCGCGGTTTAGCTCTGACGACGCCATGCTAACATCATGTCGAAGAAGAGGCCGCACCAGCGTCGGGGACTTCAGAGACCACTCCGACCACCCCTGCGACCACTCCAACCACCTCCGCAATCTCTCTGACCACTTCGGCGATCTCACCGACCACGACGGTGATCTCTCCGACCACTTCAGCGATCCCTCCGACCACCGCTGCAACCTTTCCGACCACCTCTGCGACCTCTCCGACCACTTCACCAGCTGGTACACCACTCTAAGTCCCTTCATGCCACGTGAACCAGTCACAGTGTGACACGTGTTAGCCCTGAATAAATCAGCCCTAATTATTATCAGAAATGGATTTAATCTTCGAAAAGTCATAACAAATTCAAACGACCTCAGAAAAATGTGAAACCAGTTCCCACATTTTTCTAAAATCAAGCTCTACGTGGTGGACTTGTCCCCACTTGCTGTTCGTGCCACAAAACTCGAAGACCGAGATATGCCTCTCTTTTAGACTTGCAAATGGCCCCGACGCCTTGGCCGAATACCCTCGTCGCCAACCCTAGCTGTGTCCTACAGCAGCTGGCCACAAGAAGCCACAGCCCTTTGGGATAAGTTACAACCACCCCTGGCCATCCTCACCTTTGTCGCAAGGACGAATCCTAGTTGGACGCCATTCCCGATGCCGATGAAAGCCATCCCTTTGCTCTTTCATACACTCGATCTTTCACTTATTCTACACGATCTTTACCTATCTATAAATGCCTACACCGTGCCCTTATGCAGGTCTATCTATCTACCTTTCTCGCTATGGATATGTGCTACTCCATTCGTGTGGTCGTGTCTTAGCTCTTATGTTGGGTTCTCGGGATTCTTGTTCTTATGTTGTGCTTGTTTGCCTAAGGACCGTGCCTTCAAGCCGTTCGAGGGATCGTACCTCATTCAACCATTTTGGTAGTGGGTTCGCTCCACCATGGCCGTAATGGCGAGCATAACTCGCTCCCTCGCTTTTAGTTGTCTCCGACGTACTACAAATATTAGTAATCCGATTTGGCCCTAGGACCTGGCCATTGTGGACTGAACATTGGTACGGATATAACCCGCACACCATGAGCCCTTTGTGGCCTAACTTAGTGGACGAGTCGGGATATGATGATTGTAGAAGATGGATGTCAACTCGTGTAGGATAAGCTCATGGCCGCGAGTCCTCTCGCCATGACCATCAGGCTCTACCTCTTTTCGCCTGTGTTTATCCTAGCCACCATATATGATTGCACCACCTTGACCATAGCATTCCTTCAGACCTAAGCGGTGACAACTGCACTGCTGCGAACCGAGGGAATAGCAATGTGCCATTTAGTTGCACGGTCGTGATGCCCTATGAGTTGGTTTGGATCGTGGGACTGTATCTCTTCTCTCCAACCTTCGTCCATTCCATGACAAGTTGGTCGAAAGAGTACAGATTCCATTCTTCTCTCTCTTTGGTTCTCAATCCCCATCGATCCAGTAAAGATGTGGATTGAGCCTTTTGCTAGATTGGTGTTTATTGCCCTTTTGATTTCATTCGTTCGATTCCCGTCGTTGCTATGGCAAGTGGATCAAATGAATGTGAATCTCGTGTTTCTCTCTTTCATGCTTAAGCTCTTGTATGGTTGTACCCATTTGGACCATAGCATTTCTGTGGTTCTTGCGGTGACAACTGCACCGCTAAGAACCCTAGAGATGTCTTAGTGCTAGTGCACCTAAGTCGGGTACCCTACGAGTGGTTTGCGCACTTGATGTTTGTCGCTTCCTTCCAATGACCCGTCTTTCATCGTGGCGCGAGTGTTGGAAGAAGTAGACCTTCTCCCTTGTTGTTCTTGCTCTTGTTGCACCGTTAGCCCGCTCTGTTCGATTCCGTCCTGCCCATGACGATTGGATCAAAGACCGGACTATTCCCTTTGGGTTAGCAAAGCTATGGTCTATGTCGTACCTTGGACCCGTGCGTGTCGACCCGATCGACCGTCTAAAACCATCTTTCCCGAAGATGTGTCTGAGAACATGACATGGATGTGCCTAGCTAACCCCCGCATCTTTTGCCGTGTTGAACGACTCTCTTCTCGGCTCCCGACGTTATTGAGTCATGTGGATTGAAGGGAACCGTTGATGTCCAATCTCTTTGCGCTACCACTTTCTACCATAGCGGACGAGCCGAAGTACATTGGAGCCAAGTCACAATAGTGTTATTCGTTCCTGTCTGGTTCTTGTATCCAATAGTGACTTACGGGATAAGACTATAAGAGCCGAACCCCATCGTTCTTCCTTCGTTGGGCTCGTCCCCTGATTTCTGTCCTTTCCATGACGCCCGGATCGAAGGACGTGAGCCGTGGTGTTGCTATGGATAAGCTTTGGCTTAAACTATCTATCCTAAAGCCATACTGGCTTGGCCATGACTTAAGCTTGTGCTTAGCAAACCACCACTTGTGATTCTTTGGCCCGAGGAAATCAGACAACCACCGAGAGGGCTAACTCGTGTATCTCTTATTGCCTCGCTGGTGTTATTGGAATTTCCTGCGTCTTGTCGTCTTTTCGAGTGTTGAGTGCTCTCTTGCCTTGCGTGTCGCTTCGCGGAGTAGCTGACGATCGGACCAAGAGAACGTGGACGACGACAAGGACTACGGAATGGAGTCAACGCAGGAGGAGGTGACCCCGCTAATGGAACACCAACGAATGGAGAACTGTACCACTACTACCTCGACATCACAGGTGTCATGGTAGCACCCTCTTTTAGAGAATCCTATTAGACATTGCATAATATCTAGAACTGCTAGCGCTTTATAATTATTCATTTGCTAGAACTTTGATGCATGCTACTACCTGAGCCATTATTACCCTGATGCAGCCCACTCTACCACGTCACCCTACTTTGCGCATTCGCTTGCTTATATATGCTTACTTGCCTGCTTGCTTGCATATTACACCACTATACTTAATATTAACTCCACTTCGCATTATACCGGGGATGTGATGCTGGTGGTGCACCCCCTGGGAATGGTTTGGCTATGGGTGCCGGACTTGGTGGTGTGTGAGCGTGCTGCGTGTGTCTTGGGTGCGTGGAGAGTGAGGGTTGTGTCGACCGAGCTGGAATAACGACGAGCCTGGGGCGAGTCTTGCCATGTGGTGCTACCTGGGCACTTGGATATGGAATACCTGTGGCGGGTAACTGGTATTTGGCGGTGGCCTTGGGTGTGAACCTCGGAGAGGTGGAGCCCGGGGTGGAGGTGCTGTGGTGGCACGGTAAATGGAAACTCTGATGAAGACATTCTGGCTTGGTCAATCCCTAAGGACTTACTAGTACTCAGATTCACCAGAAATCCTTTACATCCCACTCGCCCTATATGGTGCGGGACGGTCGGACTACTTGGTAGAGCGATGCCACTACTACTAGGCGAACGTGTGCAAGGAGGTATGGGGCGCGCGGTTCCCCCACCCTTCTTAGACTTCAGGAGGCCTTGTGGACCTGGCTCTTGACATCCGGTGGTCCCCGGCTCTATCTACGACTCACAGTATCAGCTATCCCAGACTAGACTTGGGATGTTCTAGGGCTGAGAGGTAGGGTGGCATCGTTCTAGGCTAGCAAGCGGCCGGAATCTGCCTAGACGGGGCACCATCGAGGATGGCTATCTTGTGGGTATGTGAAACCTCTGCAGAGTGTATGGTTGATCGATCGATACATATGCCGACTTGTCGGCTATGGACCTTTCTTGGGTTTCGCTTAAACTAGATAGGAGATGAGTCCTTCCATTCTCCCTCTAGGGTTGGGGTATTTTCCGGTCGTGAGCCTTGGGGCTGCGGGCCGTTGAGACAAGTGCCGAGAGGGAGTCGGCCTGTCGACCTGAGTGTGTGAGATGAGATACGGTGTGGTGGTGTGGAGATGGTTTGGGATGGATGGTTGGTGGATGGATATGGATGGATGTGGATGTGTGTGGCAGGGAATGTGTTAAAAACTGGACATTATTATGACATTACTACTGTTACTTACTTCTCATGCGCTAAGGATGCAAACCATAGCCAAATGCTAGGATCGCCAGATCCTCTTGTTTTATCTTTTCCACTAAAGCTCATCGGTGCTGACCATGGCCTGCACACCTCTGGCGGTGTGTAGATTTCCTGCTTCTCAGAGATGCTGACTATAGAAGGATTAGGAGGTCTCGTGCCTACGCTCAAGTTTGGTTCGGAGATGGAATCTATGCTGCACTACGCCAACTTTGATGATGCCCGTGAAGGAGGAGCCTTCACTCGATAGTCTTCCGCTAGATTAACTCTATAATAGGTGTGTTCCCCAGTGATGTAATATATTGTATTCTTGTAATCCTACGATGTATGACTGTGGCATCGACTGAAATATGATAATATGATGGAATCAGTTCTTGGTTTCATCATATTATAATTCATTATGTGGAATTTTCCCTTCGTGGAAAATTGAGGATGTTTTAGCAAGTGCCTTTTTTGACACCATGTTTAATGAATTTTTTTTATAACTAAAACTTTTTTCCATCGATTTTCAGAATATTAGAAATGATAAAGCCAGTGCCAAAGGAAAAGAAATTGTAGGTGATAGTCCATCAACTTCAGCAAGCAGTAGGTGTAATAGCAAGTATTTTGGAGACATAGTAAGAGAGTTGGATAAGTCTAAAAAGAAGATTATCAGAGATCATGGGTTTGGGATCTTACTTGAATATGATGGTTGCTATGCACCTAAAGCATTTGCGCAATGGCTCACCAATCAAGTTGATTTAAACTGTGGTGATATAGTTATTGGAGGGAAAATCATCCCTTTTTCTGCACAGTCAGTCCACCTGTTCTTAGGGATCCTGATTGGTGGTGAAGGCATCGACCAACATTATGATGAATCTGCAAAGTCCAGATTCCTTAAAGAAATCAAAGAGACTTCTCTCCCTGTCATGAAGACCTTTGGTGACAAGTTGTTACATGGGAATTTGTCCGATGATGACGTCTTCCGGTACTTCATGGTTGTTGCTTTGTCTAGTTTCCTCTACCCAAATTCAAGTACTCTTCCTAGCCCCAAGTACTTAGGAGCTTTGATTGATGTGAAAAGTGTGAAAGATTGGGACTGGTCGAAGTTTGTTTTAAAATGGTTGTGGTCGTCAATTTCGACCTATAGGAAAAAGAAAAGATAAACAATCGGTGGTTGCCAATACTTCTTTGCAGTAAGTCTTGTCCCATTCCTCTTTTCTTTCCTACTCATTCCTTTGTCATGTACATGTATTTTATTTACTGATATATTTATAACTTGTTTGTAGGCTTATTATCTAGATTTTGTTAACTTTGGATCTCGTAAGCCTATCCCCCAAAATTTGCCAGGAATTCTTTGTTGGAAAGGTTCGATGATCAAAGATTACTCTTCATATGATTGTGTTTCTGGTGATACGTATGGAAAGCGTCCGGTAAGTGTTTGAGGTCTTATGAGTGTTTTTTGTTGTTTTTTGTCATCTTCAGCTTACTGAGTCCCTCGCTGACTGTAATATATGCTTTTTGTAGGTGAAATCTATTGAAGAAACATGTTATGCCGAATCATTGTTATCGGATGATGCTTGTGCTTCTTTTAGGAAGTCTCTGGATACTTATTGCTATTTCCTTTCTCCACAAGTAGGTGCCTTGTTTAATATGTTGATGAGCATTGCCTAACTTGCTTTTTTCTTACTGAATCTATGTTTAGTTGTTGATTCTTTTTGTATTAGGTGTTGGGTTACATGGTTGATATGGGTACTATGAATTTGACAGGATAAAGATGCTTTGTGTGATATTTTCCAAGAGCATCACGTAGCAAATGGTTTTAGGAGCCCTGACAAACTTGTCATCTCAATGTTCAAGGAAATGTATGAGCGCCATGGTCGTGGAGTTCGTGATGATCCAACGCCTGGGAACTCTAATGGCAGAATCCCTTCTACAGCTAATGTTAGTGAGGAAGATTCTCAACCAATATTTGATGATCATGCAGCCCCAATGCGTGATGAAGATTATGAACCAATGGGTCCAGGAGCTAGAATTCCAATGCCTGCTGGTTCAACTACTAACATTGTGGAAGATGTGGCTCCCACAATGCATGTTGCTACTACAGTCAATGAGCAGGTTGTGGATCCCATAATCCCTGGTCCTAGTAACATTGTTGATGACGAAGTTTATGTGACTGAGAGAGTTGATTCACATGGTACATATAATGGTTCTGCTAGTGAGAATTGTGCAGTTTCATAGGCAACTAAAGTTATTCCTTCCAATAACTCATCAGTTGAAGGTAGGTGAAGTGTTCTGTAACATTGTTTTAGCACAGCATTGAGTTTTCTATGTTTCTATTGATCATACTCTTATGATTGTTTTTATAGTGCAGATTTAGGCACAAGGAAGAAGAAGAGGAGAAACATTGCATCACAATCTCCCAGCACCGATGGTGTAGCTTCTAGGACTTGACGTGGTCTGTCTCAACGTCTTGGCAAATCCCCTTTGAGCTGCAAAAAGGATGATGATGCTCAGGTATATTGTGATTTGTGTTCGCCCATTCCAAGTATTTTTCCTTGTCCCTCAATAGGAAAAAATTATGTATTGTGATTTGTGCTAAGACACATGTTGAGCTTTGTTAATTGTGATTTGTGCCATCACACATATCTTATTTGTCCTTGTCCTTCCATAGAAAAGAATTGTCTCTTGTGATTTGTGCTAATAAATCTTGAACTTTTTTACTTGTTTTTTGTGCCAATACACTCCTTTGATTTTTCCTTGTGTATTCAAATTTTTGTTATGATGATTTTGTTTCTTTGTATTTAATATTGATTACAGTTCTAATTGATTTTCTTGAATAATGTATTTTGTGAAATTTAGGCAACTGGAGGTAGGTTGGTATGATTCAGTGTAGTTCTTACTATACTTCACTCTTGAATTTTTTTTCACTACTGTGCTATAATTGTTCACCATAGTGGTACTACTATAATTGATTTTTCATTGAAACAAAAATTTTGTGGATCTCTATAGCAGAATTTCCAAATTGCTAGGAATATTGCTGTCCTTGCAACATTTGTGTTGTGTTTGACATGAATCCAATTTTATATTACTGTCACAGCGTGTCAAAATACTTGATGTTTCTGTCATCATTGCACGTGCACTAGAGTATCAGCCACCCGTTACTGCCTCTGCTCCACCAATGGTATGATATGCCTCTATTTTTTGTAATGCTTAACTTGTTTGATGATTGTTTTTATTTGAGCTAAAGTGTTTTTCCCTGCTATTGAAATAACTAGTGGAGTTGCTGGACTTATTGCATCTGTATGTCATTTTTCAGACAGGGGAAACAACTAGTGCAGTTGTTGGACCCTCAATGGATAAGATTGACAACATCACAGGTTTGTCCTGCTCTTTAAAAATATGTGTACGAAATCTTTGATACAAATGAAACATATGTTTCAGCATGATTTTTGTGCAGGAGAAGAGCCCAGCAGAATAAATCCTAGTGGTTCTGCTAATCAGAGTGAGAATTATGCAGAACGAGCACATGAGACCGTATCTACATCATTAAACGGAATTGTAAGTTATACATCTCTTCGTCGTTTCCCCTTTTTTGATCTACAACACTTCCTTTCTCTATTAGCGCACCTGTGGTGGATGTATATCTTGGCTTTTTTCCCTTGGTTATTGGGCACCAGTGTTTGCATTTGGATTTGGCAGCCTTTTTCAGTGTTATTTGTTAACCATTTTTCTTTTTTGTTTTCAGTCCATAGACAATGCGAAATCAGATGTAGTGAAGATTGTTGAAACTTCTTCTAGTCGTGATTTGCAAGTCTCAGAGTCAAAAGATAATCCCTGCCATTCTAAAGAGAATCAATTGGCTGAAAATGCACCTCCTGCTTTGGATCGTACTGGTTAGTATCTATTTCTAGATTGCATATTTGTTAACAGTGAATTGCACGTTTGAGTTAATGCAATTTTGATATTTGATATGTGCAATATCCATTCTTGTCACCTATAAGCTTAAATCTTCTTTACCATTTTTGCTGTTTGATTAAGCAAGCAAAGCACCTATTGAGAAACCTTGTACTAAAAAGACTCCTTACTTCAATAGCCCTAGTGTACCTTCTTTTAGATTGTTAGATGATGAGGATGATTTAGGTAATTATGTTGAAGATCCCAAACTGAGGCGTCCTGATGGTATAGTATCGGATACAACTTGTCCTTATGAGAGAGCAAATTATGTGATTCCACTTGCTGTATCCACTGATATGTATCAAGAAGCTAATCTTGTGGTACATGTTTTCCCCCATTTTGTCTTCTTTCCCTGGCAAATCATCGTACTGTATGCATATACATTTTTTTGTTGCTGCAGGTGAACACAACTTCTACTTCATATCAGAATCGTGATGCTAATATATGCGATGGAAGTGTCCCTGTAAATGTATGTTTTGCCCTTACTTACCGTTGTGTTTGCCTTGTTCTTTCTATTATAACCTGACTCACTTGCAATTTTTCATAGGTTCAATCTGGAACCAGCATTAAGCACACATTCTAGGAAGGATCAAATAGAGATGGCTAGGTCTTTGTTAACCTAGTGAGGTCTGATCCATCTTGTGGAGGCAGTAATGTCAGGAATTAAGAAACTGATGAGTCTGAAAAAAGTGGAGAGGGAGAAAGACAAGACCATGTTTAAACTATAAGCTTCTTTATTATATTATGTCAATTTTTGTTTTGTTCAATATCTTGTGATCTCTTTTTCTATCGCTAACATGGTAATTTTTTATGATTAGAACGTTCTCCATATGGTGTCTTTACCTTTTACTGAATATTCTGACATGGCCAAAGCTTCAACTGCTGCTCAAGCTCCAACTGTTGCTGAAGTTTCAACTGCTGCTGTTCCTCTAGCTGTAATCACTCCTTCTAGAGAAAAACTTGATATTGTAACTTGGACCTCATAATCTTATCATTTTTGAACTATTTGTCTTGTGTTGTATATATTCAGAACAAAGGCAATTGAAGCATTTTATTTTGTCTCCTTTCTATCTCTATTTGATTGTTTTCATGTGATTGCTACTGAGGTAATTGCATAATACGATGAAACATTATGAGCCTTGTTATTTTTTTAGATTTTCAAACAATTTATGTGTCTTTTTGTACTACTTTTTTGCATGAACCTGTTGCAACACCTCTTCCATTGCAACCAAATGTTCCAACGGTTGGTGGGAGTTACTTGTATCTAAAAAGTAAGGGAACCTATTGTTTATCAAGAAGCTCTAAGTCTTTGTCAAATGAAGATAAATGGTTTTCTTCTTGTCCGAAGTTAGTTGTGCATCGTCCAAGGAGGTTTGTGTTGCCAAGCAAGTACAAGTTGAGTCCTTATATGGTTCCTCATTCGAAGATACAAGTGTCGAGAAAGGAGGCTGACGTGTATGATGTTGTTCTAAGGATGGCTGATAGCGAACATTCAGAGTAAGTCTTTGAATCTTTATAACCTCCTTTAGCTTTTTCACCACTTGTGACTACACTTTAATCAAGTATATCTGAATTTGGTATTCATGTTGTTTTAATCTTTATGATTCTTTTTTTTCTTTTTGTTTCAGTGTCTCAGTGATCAATTATGGGCATGTGATTGTGAAAATAAGTGCACTTACAAGTTCTCTTAAACCTGATGGAAAGATTCATTACTTTGTAGTGAATGCTTTATGCAGATTGTTATTCCATATGAAACACCCCAAGAATTAATACAAACATTTTTTCTTCTCTAAAGTTGGTGTAAGTATGATTTATTTCTTTTTCTTTCAATTATATGTAGTAACTATATGAAATAATATTGATCAATCTGTTTGTGTAGGACTATTTTATTAGAAATCATGGTCCTAATGATAGCAAGGAGCAGGAGCTATATGATAATGGTTTGAAATGCTTTTGGGGTGTTGCTCGTGCAAGGCCATTAGCAAACAGCCAATATGTGAGTAACCCATGTTTTTAATATTTTTTTAAGTTTTAGCATATATGTTGTTTGCACTACACTTGTACTAATAATCTCCTCTTTTTCATTGTGTGTTATTTTGTCAGCTTTATTTTCCAATTCTGTTCCATGATCGCTGGTATGTGGTTGTTGTGTATTTTAATCGAAGAAAATTCTTAATCATGGATTCTTGTACACTGTGTTTTGGAGCAGACTCAGATTTCCATAAAGCTTTCCGTGATGAATTTGTAAGTAGCAGCAGCACAAGGACTCACATCATTTTTGTTTGAATGCAATGTACATTTTTGTTCAAATAAGAAAATGTATGTATTTGTATTCTAATTTATTTTCTCTACATTATTTTTTAGGTACCAAACTTTTCAACGATGTGGGCAGAAGTTGTCCATATTGACATGGGTTTCCATAGATATGACGTTGTCTTTGCAGATGTACCTCAGCAGTCCGAGGATTAGGTTAAATGCAGTCTTTTTAATTTTTATAGATGAAGTTGTTTTTTGTGGTCCTTATAGTATTATGTCTTGTCTTTCTCATATCTTGTTTCAGCTTTAGCAATGATAGTGGTATCTTCGCGATGAAGAATCTTGAGCTCTGGGACCCGAGTGTGTCTATGATGGAGAAGTATTGTGAAGCTGATATTCCGCACATTCGTATCAAGTATGTCAATGAGATGATATTCAATGATTTCAATAGTTTAGATGATGGTCTGTCTAAAGTCAAGGAATATGATGCTGAGGTAATACTAGTTCCAATGCCACTTTTTGTATTTGTTCCATCATGTATTGTATTGATAATTTTTTCCCTCGGGTCTATGAGAAGTACTTCAAGAGTACATGACCTGTGCGTTGTTGCGTTGTTTTTAGATGTCGTGTTTAGGTCGCTGTCATATAGGGTGTAGTTTAATACTATAAGTGCATTGTACTTTGTAAAGAAGCAGCTACGTTGATGAGAATAGTTGTTGCTAAAGTGGTTGTAAATATTAATCTATAGTCTAGAGGATAAACTACAGTGGATGATAATATTTGGTGCTAGTTGCATCTGGAACAAGATGCATGGTTTGTTTGCATGCTTGATTGTTTACTATTTGTTTACCATTATTCTAAGATTTTGTGTTTTGCTGGTTTTAAAGTAGATAGTTGTTTCCATGTATCCCAGTTTTGCTTCCTCTTTTTAGTTTCTTTTTTTTTGCCCTGTATGTGTCAGTGTTGTAACCTTTGTTTACGAAGACAAGGCAAAGCATGAGGGTTGTTGATCTCCTTCTTGTTGTTCTAAAGAGGGTGGTCTGATCCGGTGAGTGATCTTATGTGCATTACCCTTTTTATTAGTTTGAACATGGTATACTTTGTTGAATGTCCTCTATGTTCTAATGACACATGCTTCTGATTCTCGTCTTAAATAGGACTTAATTTCAGTTTCCCAAAGGAGCACAAGAGCCATATCAGTTGGTAAGTTGACCTGGGCACCTTATTTTCCTCTATGTCAAAATCTTATGACCTGTACTTGCTTATTTGTACCAGATCTTCTGAACTAATTTCCTTATTTCGCATGCCTACATTTGTTTTGCATCTTCTACGCACATGTCGCTGGTGCTGAGGTTGGCCAGTTTGTAAACTTTGATGATATGTCGGAGACATCCCCCAGCCACGGCGGGCACACTTTTGTGGCCAGCGTCACTGTTCACGAGTTGTTCCATCTGCATGAGTAAGTGAGTAGCTTTTATGTTCGTGTCCTGAGTAATGCAATGTGCCTTTTTTAACTTTTTTTTGTGATTTGTGATTTGTGTCGACACACACCTCCTTTTTGTCCTTGTCCTTTCATTGTATCTGTTTCTTAGTTGTGTTATGCACCTCAGTCTTTTGATTTGTGTTTACACTTATTGAAATCTGATAATTGTTTATTGTATCTGTTTTATTTCTAACTTGTCAATACATAGAGATGCCTAACACTGTATCTTTTCTAAATATTTATATGAGCCTAGAAAGATAGAGGATGAATTTAGCACGGCCCCTATGTCAGTCCTAATGATGAGTGTTAAGAACAACACCCAGGTATTTTGTCTTCTGTTTTAGCACACACATGTTTGGGTACTATAAGTGCTAACTTGAAATCGAATTTTTTTTGTTTTCTAGAGTTTAGGAAGCCTATGATGCAAATTGTCTGCCATGCATATATTGTTGGTGGGACTGAAGATGTAATAGTAAGTTGGTGGTTCTGTCTGTGTAGGTTCTAGTGCAACCAATCTTTTTACAGACCCTTGAAGACTACTTGCCAGTTCTTCTATGACCAGAAGAAGGTGAGAAACAGCTGCAATTTTGTGTTTGTTTGTTTGGTTTTGTTGTGATCATAATTTTGTTGTTTTGAATTATATATTCTTCTTGTATGCAAAACGTGGAGGTATCGTCTTGAGGCACAAAGTGCAATTCACCTATAGATTAACCAAAAGGGTAATGGCAAGGTATGTATGATTATTAACCAAAAGGGTAATGGCGAGGTATGTAATGCCTGCCCACACCTCTTATTTGTCCTTGTCCTTTCATAGAAAAATATTATTTGTCTTGATTTGTGATAACACATATTTGATCCAGCCTCTTGTGATCTGCCTTTTGAAAATGGCCGGTGGACTGAGGAGGAATTAGCTATCCTTCTGCCAGGTGACATCATCAGTGTGAAGCTTGGAGATATCATTCTAGCTGACGCTTGTCTGCTTTGAAGGGGATCCACTGAAAATCAATCAGGTAATGCAAATTGAAGCTGCTCCTCTCTATGTCAATTGGGTTGATGTTAAATTGTGCTTCTTCTGACTTTTGTTTCACTTCTAGTCTACGCTCACCGGGGAGTCTCTTCCTATGACCAAAGGCCCTGGTGATGGAGTGTACTCTGGCTCCACTTGCAAATAGGGTGAGATTGAGGCCGTTGTCATTACCACTGGTGTGTACACATTCTTTAGGAAGGCGGCCCATCTTGTCAATTCAACAAACCAAGTTGGCCATGTCTAGAAGACAAGCTTTTAATCCTGCTTTGCAGACTTGCTTACTTTCTTCATTGGCAAATTTATGACGTGAGGATGTAATGCAATATGACCTCTCTAGTTTTGTTCTTCGCTGTTAAATGTCTAAGGCTGGAGTAGAAAGTAATGCAATTGATATCACTGAACACGAAAAAAGTTTTTTGTATGAGTTAATAGTCATTCATGCATCTAGTGGTCGTGGTTAACTTTATATAATAGTCACCAACATGTGTATCACCCCCTTTTTACTTGTGATTTGTGCTAGCACACTGTTTGAACACACATATGTTTTCTGTGCTGCCACTACTGCTTTTCGGTAATTTAGTAAGCTGCAGGTTTAGTAAAATCTACTGTTGATCAAAACTAGACAAATAAAACATTTGGTTACACAATTACAATCACCAACAATGTAATTTGTAGCTACTGGGCACTACAATTTTAGTTCTCAGCATATGCAATTATAGTTTTGGGCATAATTTAATTTAAGATTGTAACATCCTGTTCATTAAACAAATTACATAAATTAATTGGCCACTGAATTTGATTGCATCCCTCCTTCTGATTGATAAATTTCGCATTCCATCTATTGATCATCTTTGATTACCATGTCCTCAGTGTTCTGTTGCTTGGTGACCAATGCTACCATTTGATGTTTCCTTCCTCTTCTTTCTTTTTGGCTTCACCGGGGAGCCTACAAAACATTATTAGTTCATATAAATAAGAATTTTTTCATTTGGATTCAAATTCTATTTGTATGTACTGAAATTCTATTTGTATGTTCTATATTTTTTTACCTACACTGTCTGTGTTATTTGTTTTCTTCTTTTTCTTCTTTTCTGCTTCAACCATCTTCTTCTTTATTTCTTCTATATGTGTCTTCATTCTGACAGGTTTAGGTGGCCTTCCCTTTCTCTGAATTCTTTATTGATCATCTATTTCAGTTTGTGGATCTCCATTTTTTTGGCTATAGTTTCTCCTTCTTCATTTCCTTGCTGGTCATTTTGTGCTTCACCTGTTTGCTGAGCAGATAACATTCTATCTAAATTGATTTCCATCTTGTTAAATTCTGCCATAAGGTATTCCATGGCTTCCTCATTTTTTGATCCTTTTGAATTCAGTATTGTTGACTTCCTAGATAATATGTTGAATCTCAACAATGAGCTTGTTGCAACTGTTTCTTCTTCTTGTCTTTCAACATGTACCTTTATATCCTTTTTTTCTCCACCTGTCTAAGAAGTATTTGTCTAGAATTGTGCTTATTTCCTTTTCAATGACTATTTTCAGGATATGAGAGCAGAGTATCCCATCATTGCTGAATTTTGCACATATGCAGGTAAATTCTTCTTCACCTTCTGTTAGGTCAGTGTTTACAGTATATCTCCTGAACCTATGAACCTCCTGAATCTGGTTACTTTTTTGCCACACCTGAAATGTTTTCCCATCTTCGGTTTCCCTATAGTTCAGCCTTGATGTCGCCTTCAGTTGTAGCTAGAACTTTTTGAATATATTTATGTTGTATAGTTGTTGTGCCTGCTGCTCTATTCTATAGCCGAATATAAATTCCTTTGACCTTTTCTGCTTGCTATAGCTGTCCTCTAGCCTTTCTGCTCGATTTATGGTATCAACAATCCGATTGTACTCTTTCAGAAAGCTAACAATACTATAGGTTGGCCCTACATTGTCTTTGAACCTAGCATTTGTTGCCTCACTCCTGGATGTGGTCTGTATGAAAGGGAAGAAGTCATTTTTGTAGTAGACTGAGATAAACCTTTTCCTCATTTCCCACATTTTGGAAAAGTAGTGATTCAGTTTCTTTCCTCAATCATTCTATTCCAAAGGCGTTCAAATTCTTCCACTGTTAGACTATTGTTCACTATATCTTCAAAGTCTTCATATAGTCCTTCGTTTGCTGCAAAGACCTTGACATTCTTATTGTAGCATTTGGTCTTTATGTGGAACAAGCAATATCTATGCTTTGTATTTATGAAGACTTGCTCTATTGCTGATCTGATCGCCATGTCTTGGTCTGTGAAAATCGTTTGAGGGTGTTTTCCTCCCATTGCTTCAAGGAAAGTTTGAAATACCCACTTAAAAGTGTCCACTGTCTCATCATGCAGGAAAGCACATCCAAAAAGGCAACTTTGCCCATGTCCTATGATTCCAACAAATGGTGCAAAAGGTAAGTTGTATCGGTTGGTTATATATATCGTGTTAAAACTTTCTCCATAATCTGCATAATATTTCATAGAAGAACAGTTTGTCCAGAACAAGTTTCTCACTCTCTTGTCCTCATCTAAATCAAACTTGTAAAAGAAAGACAGATCCTCAGTTTGTTTGTTTCTGAAATAATCCAGTACTTGTGTCATCTCTGATCCTTTAACTTCTCTATTCAGCTTTGTCCTATAGTTGCTGATATCTTTCTTTTTCATCGGTAGAGCTATAAGCCCCTCTCTCAGATACGATAGAATAGAAACCATCTTTCTAGTCGGGATATTGTTACCGTTCAGAGTCTTGATAAGTCCTTTTTCCATTTCTATCATATACTTGTGACTAGAAAATAGTTGATCCCTGTCTCTAGCGCATAGCTCATGATTATGCTCCAAATCAAGAGTTTTAATCTTCTAAACACCTCCTCCTTTCACCATCATAACACAAGGACAATCTAACTTCTACTGAATATTTGTTTTCCTTCTCCTTACCGGTTTCTTTCCAACATCCTTGTCTACTTCAGCTTCTTGCTCTAAAGACTTTGGTTCCTTTTCTTTTCCTTGACGATTGCATTTCATTGTCACTTTGACTACCTCATTATTTCTCTTCTTACTCTGAGTTCTTGTCATATGTGTTATGGCAACTTGAAATTCGGCTAGGAACGCATAGAAGTTGAAGAAATGGTGAGCATCATCCCTAGTCTTAAATTCCATCGATAGTTGTGGGGTGTACTTGTTGTTGATTGGTGCATTGTTGCCTTTATATGATGCAACCTGCTCATTTTTTTATGAATTGTTCAATCTCTTCCTCTGTCAGTTCCTAGCTGCCATTTACATGCTCATTATCATATGTTATAGCTGATGTAATATCTGAACTTGTTGGTTCTGTTGCCATGATCCTCAAGTCATTTTCTCCCATTGTTGGTTGATCATCTTGATTTTCATGCGGCACCTGTAAATATATTAGCAGCAGTCTTAGTTTCTGAGTAATGTCATTTATAATACAAATAATTTTTTTTACAGTGTGGACTGAAATAGTTGAAGAGATTATTTTTTATGTACCTCGTCAATGTTCATGTTATTGGATACATCAGTTTGCCAATGGTATTGTTGAATTTCATATTTATCATCATCAGCTATGCTTGTCGTTGCTCCATCATCATCAGCGACGATTGTCATTTCTCCATCCTGTTTTTGCAAAGATAAATTTTATTTTGATGTCAGTACATATTTGTATTGGATATTGTTGACACCAAAATTTGGACGATCGGAAAATGTCATTGGGAAGGAACAACACGAGGTGCTTCATGTATATTTGGACATACATAACGTCCAGGAGCTCCTCATCGGCCAGGAAATATTATTTTGAGATGCATCACGTGCAGGACTTCCCCATGTGAAGATAAGGAAAAAGCAAGGGAAGCCAAAAGATTGATTAAACTAAATTATCTCCATTGCCGAGTGAGGAAAAGATCTGATAATGTAGAGCTGATACAAGGCAAACCATCTCTCGGTAGCTGGCTGTTTGGCGCATGAATGGTATGGAAATCAAAATCCAAATTCAGCAAGTGTGCGTACATACGTCTGGCATAAGTACAGGAACCTATGCGCAGGCAACCTGATTTTACTTGCATATTCGGATATGGAGAAAGAGGGAAATATGGACCGGAATCTAGCATGGAGCTATGGAATTCTGCAGGGATTAACCCGCCAGCCAGGAGGATTATTAGGAATATTATATTCAGTTTTCCGTATCCAAGTAACATGCAAAGATTCCGTGCAGCAGTTCGACATGGTTGCTAGCGAGAATAAAGCAAAGGAGATATACACGTATACGTGATCACCAGACTTGTATTTTTAGCTAAGTATGGCCAATTAACGTATTTGGCCACGTCAAGGAGGATTATTTTAATATTGTTTGGCCGGGCTGCACAAGCAAATAGAAAGATACCTTTTTTGATGTGAGGAAAAATAGAAAGATTATCACATACGTCAACATGTGGATCAGGGCAGCTGGAAAATAGGAGACCGCGAAGGAAATTACCAAGGCAGATATCCATCCAGACGTGGTGCATGGATGCAAGACACGTATACACGGTCACGTAGTTAGCTGGCCACATGCATACGTGACCAGTTATTGGGCCGAACAAGTCTAGGACCTGTACTTGTGAGAGTCAACCGACTTAGATTAGATTTGCTTTGTTCGGCTACTCTAGTCCGTGTACGTGAAGTCCAGCAGCCCTATAAATATAAACGGTTATGGCACATTGTAATCTATCCCTCAGTAAATCAAAACAGTCTTTACCTTTTTGGCTTTATGTCAATCCTTAGGAGTAAGAGTAACGTAGATCTCGGCGAGTTCTTCAATAAGCAGGGCTGCCATCGGTTAAGTTCGACCTCCGGCTTGTCTGTAAGTACCGTCACGACTTATATTATTGCTTGTAAGGCTGCATCAGCTGATTGACCTCTTGCAAGTCATAATATAAGTTAGTTATCGATCCTTATCTAGTTCAAGTACGGCTGTATTGGTCAAGCTCGACCTCCACTGCTCGAATTTGATTAAGGTCAAGTTATCGGCTCTACCTAAGGGTGGCATCCTTCGGGTAGATTCATTAAGTTACCGATCTTACTGTTGTTCTTATTATCATTAGTTTCAGCAATATCAACCTGCCCGATCGAGATCGATCTAGATTGGCCTCACGTCCTTTTTAATCCATCGTTTATTTTGCTATATTATGATAATTTTTACTTTAAACGATGGATTATGTTTTATCGGCCGTTCTACTTCGATCTTGATTGTGCATAGTACGCGGCCAAGGCATGTCTGATCTTGAGTAGGTTTACTAGCTAGTAGAATCTGGTCTATAGCTCACTATTATGGTTGTAACGATCCGTTCGATCCCCACTGTTAGCACTTTATATCAGAGTCTGCTAGTTGGTAGATTTGCTTTCGGCCAGGCATGACCTTGGTTGTTTGTTATGCCTGCATTGGCTAAATAGCCGATTGCCTGCACTTTAACGTTCATAATATATTTTCATGATTCTGTTAAATGTGAATAGATCTATTTACTTTAAAGGTTGAATCTGTTATCTTTATTATGGCTGTCATCGATCCAGTTGAACCCCACTGTTAAAGATAATAGGCTAGATTTGATGAGTTTATAGATCTGTTCATATTAAATAGTCAATTGTTCACATGTTATGCCTCTATCTTCTCTCTATCGGCTATTTAGCCGATTACTTGAGCTTATTATGCTTATCTGTTTCTCAGTCATCTGTTGTTTATGTTCGTTATTTATACTTATGAATTAGCTGATTTCATGATTGTTTTCATCTGTTAAATTACCGATCATGCTCATTAATATTATCAGCTCGATACTTTATATCGATCATGCTATGTTTAGTCGGTAATGTTTATTTCTATCGCATTATTCTTGAATATCGACTCTGTAGTCGATGGCCATATCAATCGGCTGTTTAGCCACATATCGAAACTGTCTAGTGTAACACCGGCATGTTCCACCTTAAATTACTGACTATTTTCTCCTTGTCAATTGCAGGGTCAAATTGACTAGCACACCTTCGGTCTCGAAACCGACCGATCCTGTGTTTGAAGCCAAATGAATCTCTGGGCTTACTCCAAGCAGATCTTTCCGACTTGCTATGTGTTGCACGCATTGTCACATTTTTGTGTCAATAGTTACAAATCTAATCAAATTGCCTCAGCTGTCTGTATCTACCTCATATGACATTCTTGACTCTAATATTGACTAGTCAGTTTGTGGTCCAAAGATTCCATCCAGATCTTCAAGGCTCATATTCTGTTTTATTTGTTTGATAATGAGAATTGTTACCATTTATAATATAACACAACTAGTTTGACAAGCATATATAATATAGTTTTACCTCATTCCTGTCATTTCCAAGTATCATCTTTGTTAATGATCCTTGCATCTCTTTATGTTGCTGCATAGTTTATAATAAAGCATTAAAATTACAGTCATGTTATGCTGAATTTACATTGCACATATGTGTGTAATTTGCATATGTCTGAATTGTAATTTTTATATACTGGTATTTATAAATTTTACCTGTGTATTCCTGTCAGTCTAATTAACCTCTTGAGAGTTCATCATCTGTTCCACCATAAGTTTAGTGTAGCCTCCCTGCATTGAAATATATTTTAGTCCAAAAACAACCTTTTTATCTTGGCTTTCCTGGGAGTAAGCAATGATTTTGCTCACCTTTTTGTATCTATAGAAATGGTCAGTGGAACAATTTATACCTCCAAATACTTGATATGGAGCTGACTGCACTATCTTCATTGCTTTTGAACCATGTGAGTTCAATGATGTTGGATAATCGTCAACTCTGCTTGTTGTCATATACATACTATTCTGCTTCATAAAAAAAGAGCACCTGAGTACTTATTCTACTTTTTATTAGATCTTCTTAATTTTTTATTGCATCTATGAGATGTGTTTTTTACCTCAAGTAATTGATCAAACTAGACTGGTGCTTGTATCAAATGCATTAGGGAACCAAATGAATGCTGCAGCAAAATGTAGAATTCAGTAGTTGACATATTTTCATTGTTTATGACTGCATTTTAAATTAGAAGTTATTTTACCTCATACATGTCCTTGGTGTTGGCATCATTATTGATGTATCCTTGCACTTTCTCAGAATTCTGAATCTGATATTGTGGCTCTGACAATTGCTCATGTCTTGTACCTCTTCCTTTGTTCTTATTCTATTAAAACATCTAAAATTATGTAAGATGTAATCTGCTGCTCATACAATCACCTATAAATAGTTAGAATCAGGGCTGTTAAAACATCGACTAGGGCTGTTGTAAGTAGTTAGAATCAGCTATAAATAGAAAACATAGTTTGCCACATTCAGAGTTCATAGCTGCTTCTTGCAGCTCATTGTAGTGTGTTTGAGCTGTTCTCACCCACTTGGTTGCAACATCCAAAAATGCTTGTCTAATCAATATAATTGTATTAGCAGCAAATACCAGTTGCACTATTTGAATTGTGCAATTTGTTTTTCGGTATTATGTATTTTTGTTTCCTGAGTTCCTTAATTTGTGAATCTGTAATTCTGATTCCTGAATTTGGTTGTAGCAAATACTATCAGTCTTGGATTGCATCTGTAAGGAAAATGGACCCTAGTCCCATTAACTTTGGATTTTGGTGCTTGATGACCAACACAACCAAATTGGACTAATAAATTTGCAAGTGATTGTTTTGTAGTTCAATAGGATGCAAGACGTGACTTGGACAAAGGCGACGTGATGATCTGATGATCAACACCTCAAGCAAGACCTTAGGAGCACAAGAGAAGACCCAAGATATCAAGCAAAGTCTAAGCATGAAGATAGGAACCAAGCCGCACGCAAGATCGCGAAGAAACGAGCTCACAGCAGCGACCGGACGCTAGACCGGACGCTGACAAAAAGCGACCGGACGCTCCGATCAGAGGCTCGGCAACTGCAGCAGCAACCGGACGCTGGACCGGACGCTGGCGGCAAACCGACCGGACGCTGGACAGCAGTGTCCGATCGAGTATACAGAGGTTCTAGAGTGGCGAACTTACGACCGGACGCGTCCGGTGGCAAGTGACCGGACGCTGGCAGCGTCCGATCAGTTGTTTGTGGCTCCAACGGTCGGGACGACCGGACGCGTCCAATCAGCATGACTCCAGCGTCCGGTCAGTAGCAGAAAAGCGAGATTTTATCCCCAACGGCTACTTTCTTAGTGGGGCTTATAAATACAACCCCCAACCGGCCATTTGGTGACAGTGGAGCTGAGGAAACATATCAAGGGTGTTGATACACCATTTCAGTGATCTCCACTTGCATAGTGCTTAGTGATTCATTAGGTGATTACCGTAGGTGCTTTGCGAAGTGCTTAGGTTGATTAGACCACCGCTTATGCGCTTGCTCTAGGTTTAGGCCTAGTGTTTAGTGAGGTTTGCATACCTCTTACCACTCGGTGCTTGCGCGCATCATTGTTGTACACCGGAGGGGCTTGTAGTCTTGCGAGATCACACCAACCATGTTTGTAGTGTGGCCGCCACCGTGTACTGGAGGGAACAAGGCCCGCGGCATTTCGGTCGGAAGCTTGATAGTGAAGACGGCAGGGAGCATCCGAGAGAGGCTTGCCGGAAGGCACGTCGGAGACCCACTTGCGTGTGGGGAAGGCCCGAGGCTATCCACGGAGTTACCCGACCAGGAGCTTGGCCCTTATGAGGGATTCCTTGCGAGGGGCTCCAACAAGGACTAGGGGGAAGCTTGCGTGCTTCTCGATATCTCGGTAAAAATACCGGAGTCATCGATGGGAATTTGCATATCTCTACCTTGCTCTTTAGCTTCCGCATTTACATTGATTGTATTACTCCTTTTGTGGTAGAGATAGCAACACACTAGCAAAACCGTAGTTGCATATTTAGATAGTTTTATCTTTTGCATAGGTTTTGCTAAGGTTAGAAAAAGAGGCCATAGTTTAGAAGTAGATTTTTAAGTTGCCTAATTCACCCCCCCCCCCTCCTTCTTAGGCGTCACGGTCCCTTCAATTGGTATCAGAGCCGGTTGGCTCAATTTGGACCTTTGGCTTAACCGTCGTTGAGCAGACGCTATTTAAAGTGGTTGGGATGGATACCTCTAGGCCTCCGTACTTTGACGGCACTAACTTTCCTTATTATAAAGCTAGAATGGCTTGCTACCTTGAGGCGGTTGATTTAGGAGTTTGGAGAGTCACTCGTGACGGGATGAAACCCATTAAGAATCCCGATAAACCCACGAAGAGTGAAGAAAAGGAAATTCATTTCAATGCTAGAGCTAAGAATTGTTTGTTTGAATCTTTTAGCATGGATGTGTTTAACCAAGTGTTCACTTTAAATACAGCACATGAAATTTGGTTAAAACTCCAAGAGCTCCATGACGGCACAAGTAATGTCCGTGAGCAAAAACATTGTCTAGCTAAGCAAAATTATGATTCCTTTACAATGAATGATGATGAGCTTGTTCGTGGTATGTATTCTCGTTTGAATCTAATTATCAATGAGATCCACTAAATAGGATTAACAAAGCTAGATGATGTGGACATCGTGAGGAAGATCATCTCTGTCCTACCATAAAAGAAATATGCAAGCATCATCACCATCCTTCACAATATGGAGAACTTGAGCACCATGACCCCGGGCGTAGTCATTGGCAAGATAGTGGCATTTGAAATGTCACGTAAGATGGGTCAAGATGAAGCCTCTTCATCGAGCAAAGGCAAAGCTCTCGCATGTAGCGAGAAAAAGAAGATGAAGGGCAAGCAAGTTGAGACAAACTCAAGCTCAAGCTCCTCAAGTGAAGATGAAGAAGAAGATGAGGACGATGATGATGATGAAGATTCAAGTGATGATGATCAATCTTCCTCCTCCACCTCCGACCTTGATGAAAAATCAATCAAACTAATCAACAAGGTGGAGAAGATGATCCAAAGGCTCAATGTCAAGGGTGTGCCCATCCAAATTCAAGATCTCATTTTCACCAATCAAAGAAATGAGCAAAGAAAGAGAGGATGCTATGGATGCGGCGAGTTGGGGCACTTTGTGCAAGTTTGTCCAAACAAGCCCACACCTAAGACAAAGAAGAAGGCATGCAAGAACCAAGCCCTCACATCAATAAGGGCATGGGATGATTCTTCAAGTGAAGAAGAACACCATCACAAGAGGCGAGGCCACAAGCACTCATCATCAAGCTCTTCTCGTAAGTGCCTTATGGCACGAGGTAACGAAAGCTCATCCTCTAGTGAGAGTGATAGTGATGATGAAATACCTTCTTATGATGAACTTGTGCAACAAAATCTTAATTATGCTAAAGTTTGCACTAGTCAACAAAAGAAGCTCAAAAAATTAAAAGAAAAACTAGATAGTTCACAAGAAGCATATAAAACTTTGCTTGAACAATATGAGAACTTTGCTAATCTCAATGTTGAACTATCTACTAAAATTGAGCAACTGAAAGCTAGTGCAACAACTAATGCATGCACAATCAATGATGACCAACTTGTAAAGAAAAATGAAAAATTAAAAGAAAAGTTAGCTAGCTCACAAGATGCTTATAAAAGTTTGCTTGCTAAAATGGAAACCATGTGCAAACATTGTGATGAGCTAACTAATAAAGTTGCTAAGCTTGAAGCCGTTAGTACAACCCCCACCAAGGCATCTAAAAAGAAAAGTTCTATGTTTAACATGTCTAAAAAGGATGTCTCTACTTCTTGTAATGATTTATGTTTAGACTCATCTTTGTGCAACCAAGTTTATGTTGAGAAAGTTGGTGTAGATACATGCACACAAGAGGTTGCAAAGGAGAATGAGCAACTCAAGCAAGAAGTAGCTCGCCTCACCAAGCATTTGACTCAAGTAAAAGGCAAGGCGAAGCAAGCCCAACTTCATCAAGATAATACCATCAAGGGAGTGAAGAAGCTTGATGAAGGACAAACCGTGATTTGCTACAGGTGCCACAAGGAAGGTCACAAGTCATATGAGTGCAATGTGAAGAATGGGGGAGCAGCAAAGAAGAAAGAGAAAAAGCAAACAAGCAAGCTCTCCAACTCCTACACCAACAAGGTGGACAAGAAGGCCTCCACACCTTATCTTTTGAAGAAGAAGAAAAATGACAAGGTGGTGGCCATCAAGGTGAACAAGCAAGCCAACAATGGAGTCAAACACTTTTGGATGCCAAAGGAAATCATTACCAACATGAAGAGCACCAAGAAGGTTTGGATCCCGAAAAGGAAGTGAGAAGTCCATTGGACGTCGGGGAATTTGGAGACTTGGCAAAGTATGGGTGCATTTCATGGGGTGCATCATGGTGGACAAAGTCATTGCCATGTGGGTAAGTGAATACTATAGACCCAAATTCCCCTTCCCATGTTATTGCTTTCAATTAGTACTTCCTTTAAGTAGTATTTCTTACAAATTGGTATCTTTAAGCATCTAGTTATTTTACATGCCTAGGTTTGCATTTGCATGCTTATATCTTTTGTTATGCATACACTAGGTATATCTTATGGTAGGCTTTCTCGGTTTCATGCTTAACCCTTGGAGCAAACCTACATGGTTTAAAATTGTTTAGGAGCACGGCACATAGCTTGTCCTTTGATTGTTCATCTAATATGTGCCAAAGTCCAAACTGTAGATGATTTCTCCCGAATATCATCTTTGAAAATGATTCTCACATTCATGAGATGTCATGTTTCAAGTGGTATTATTGATTCTAAAATCAATGTGCATGATTTCTACAAGTATCCCACACTTGTGTGCACAAATTTAGGGGAAGGTTACACTACAAGTTGGATGCTTTGAGACTAACACTTTTTCAAGCTTATCATGTGTGTAGTAGTCTCATTGCAAGGAAAATGGAGACCCCGAAACTAAGCATCACACATCAAATATCCACCACCTATTGCAAGTGGTAGAAATCAAATTGGTTTCCACATGTGGCATTTCTAAACCGATATCACCATGTTGATTTCATTTTGATATTTATATGCTTTCTCCATGCATTATAGAGATTAAATTCCCTTGAGCAATAACTTGCTAATTATGCATTTACTTTGCCTTCTATCATATGCATGCATTTATTTAGGGGGAGCTTAATCTATATAATGTGAGAGTCAAATTTTGTGATCTATTTCACTCTACCCACAAAAGATCACAAGGTTTGACCCTCCCTTGTGCTACTAATGTCTTTCTTTTGGTGTTTGATTCCAAAGGGGGAGAATTTAGAGGAACAAAAGCAAGCATTAATTTATAGGAATGGTCCGAGAAAGGGAGAATTTGTAGGAAGAAAGGCTTAAATCCATAATACCACATGGGGACATTTGCAAGGGCAAGATAAGTTTTTATATAGTCTTACAAGTAGTATCTTTTAGCATCATATAATCTTGCCCCTTGCATTGCATCCTAGCAAGTAGGTAGTTTTTAAATTTCAAAATTTTATTATTTGCTTGCTTTGGTCGTGTTGTCATCAATCACCAAAAAGGGGGAGATTGTAAGGAAAATGGACCCTAGGCCCATTTACTTTGGATTTTGGTGCTTGATGACCAACACAACCAAATTGGACTAATAAATTTGCAAGTGATTGTTTTGTAGTTCAATAGGATGCAAGACGTGACTTGGACAAAGGCGACGTGATGATCTGATGATCAACACCTCAAGCAAGACCTTAGGAGCACAAGAGAAGACCCAAGATATCAAGCAAAGTCCAAGCATGAAGATAGGAACCAAGCCGCACGTAAGATCGCGAAGAAATGAGCTCACAGCAGCGACCGGACGCTGGATCGGACACAGACGAAAAGCGACTGGACGCTCCGATCAGAGGCTCGACAACTGCAGCAGCAACTAGACGCTGGACCGGACGCTGGCGGCAAACCGACCGAACACAGGACAGCAGCGTCCGATCGAGTACAGAGAGGTTCCAGAGCGGCGAACTTGCGACCGGACGCGTCCGGTGGCAAGTGATCGGACGCTGGCAGCGTCCGATCAGTTGTTCGCGGCTCCAACCGGACGCGTCCAATCAGGACCACTCCAGCGTCCGGTCAGTAGCAGAAAAGCGGGATTTCGTCCTCAACGACTACTTTCTTAGTGGGGCTTATAAATACAGCCCCCAACCGACCATTTGGTGACAGTGGAGCTGAGGAAACATATCAAGGGTGTTGATACACCATTTCAGTGATCTCCACTTGTATAGTGCTTAGTGATTCATTAGGTGATTACCGTAGGTGCTTTGCGAAGTGCTTAGGTTGATTAGACCACCGCTTATGCGCTTGCTCTAGGTTTAGGCCTAGTGTTTAGTGAGGTTTGCATACCTCTTACCACTCGGTGCTTGCACGCACCATTGTTGTACATCGGAGGGGCTTGTAGTCTTGCGAGATCACACCAACCGCGTTTGTGGTGTGGCCGCCACCGTGTACTGGAGGGAACAAGGCCCGCGGCGTTTCGACCGGAAGCTTGATAGTGAAGACGGCAGGGAGCATCCGGGAGATGCTTGCCGAAAGGCACGTCGGAGACCCACTTGCACGTGAGAAATGCCCGAGGCTATCCACGGAGTTACCCGACCGGGAGCTTGGCCCTTGCGAGGGATTCCTTGCAAGGGGCTCCAACGAGGACTAGGGGAAAGCTTACGTGCTTCTCGATACCTCGGTAAAAATACCAGAGTCGTCGACGGGATTTTGCATATCTATACCTTGCTCTTTAGCTTCCGCATTTACATTGATTGTATTACTCCTTTTGTGGTAGAGATAGCAACATACTAGCAAAACCGTAGTTGCACATTTATATAGTTTTATCTTTTGCATAGGTTTTGCTAAGGTTAGAAAAAGAGGCCATATTTTAGAAGTAGATTTTTAAGTTGCCTAATTCAACCCCCCTTCTTAGACGTCACGGTCCCTTCAACATCTTCATGAGGAAGTCGGTGTGCTTACCTTGGTTGTTGAGGTTAGTGGTTCCCCTTCAATCTATTGGTTGCTTGCCCCTTTTCTCTGCTCTGCTTGCCCCCATGCAGAGGAGATCTTCATCTTTGATATGCTGGTTGTTTTCTCCTTTCCCTGCACTGCGTGGGGGATCTGATCTGATCTGCACGCAGAGCAGTGCTATGCTTTCCCCCACGCAGAGATCTGATCTCCACGCAGAGCAGAGGCTTTCCCTTATTTGCTCTGCTTGTTTTCCAAGTATATCGATTATTGTTTTGGGGCTTATGTGCTGGTACATATTTAGTGGGTCTCTCTGTCTTCTTAGTTATTGGGCTCTGGGCTGACTTACTCTTTACTTGGATAGAAGACAACCACAAAAAACTTTGACAGAAGACAACAGCAAAAGACAAAAACAACAGAGTCGTGGGCCTTGTTTGTCTGATGGAATTTGTGTGTTACATTCTCCTAAAACATACATTTTTTCCTGTGTTTCAATTCGTGTGTTTGTTAGGCATCCAACAACCATATGCTAGCTAGTCCAAAAACATATGATTTTTTCTATGTTGGAATTTGTGTGTTTTACATGCAGCCAACAACCATGTGTTGGCTTGTGCTAAAACACACGTTTGCAGAGTAGACAGACTCAAAATTATATAGCAAACGTTTATATTGATAATCATCTTATACTTGCGATTGTTCTGTAAATTATTTTATGACACCTATAAAAAGTTTGTCTATGAACTCAAATATCTCGGTATCACGATTCTCGTTTCATAGCAACGTTCCAGCTATATCATCCCAATTATCTAGGGATCACGTTCCTCTTCACGTATCAACCGTCCCGAAGAGGTATACTACCTTACGAACCAGGATCTTAAAAATTATCGATCCACGTCCCACGTACCTATGTACGGAGAACTTTTATGACTGTGTCCACATCACATGAACATGGAGCAGCTGACAGTTAGTAGTGGAACTAAATTTGTTTCCCTATCCTCAATGAGTGGGCATCCGTTGTAACTTTCTTCAGGTGTCAATTTCTCCGGAGAAAGTTTCTTCCTGCATGGAAGGCACTAATAGACTGGATCAACCACCACCAGCTGCATGCCGGCTGATCATATGAGCGAGGTAAATGATTAGAGGATGGTTTTGGTTTTACAGGCTTACAGCAGCACTCGTGGAGATTTATCTCGGTGTCTCTTCTCCTGATTGGAGCCACGTGTCGTGCTGCCATGCATTCTCCTCCGGTTGATGCATGCAGCAGAAGTTTCTTGAAACCAAGCTATATATATGGTTTTTTGTCAGGTGAGATTGTGATGTTCAGGTGGAACGAATTAAAAGGCTACGGGAGCAAAGGAAACGACATGGATGGTGATGTATATACCGAAACGGCAATGCAAATATGCAACCCTTCTTGGCATTTGGCTGCTGGCAATCTGGCACTGCATATATATATATATATATATATATATATATATATATATATATATATATATATATATATATATATATATATATATTCTATCATGTAGCTGGCTGCAGAATAACTTATTCTGTAGCCACTTTAAGTTACGATAATTACTATGTTAATTTACGAGATTATAGTAACTCCTTGCTAAGTGGTTTACTATAATGTTATGGTAAATATCCTCATGTGTTATAGTAACCCAACTATCGTAAATATGTATTGACATTATCTTAAAGTAGTATATAAAATTATAGTAAATGGAGGTGGCTACAAAATAACTTATTTTGTAGCTGGCTACTGAATAGTCTCTCCCTATAAATTATTTTCTACTTTTAGGGAGTAGTTACTCACATGTGTATATCTCTAGATTTATGGTGTATATGGCTCGACGAAGTGTATGTAGATGGAGTATATATCATCGTACTAGACCATCTAGGGTACTATGTATGACAAGTATGTATACTTAGAGTATATGGTTATACTTATTTTATATGCTAATATTATAGTATTATATAATATATTAAAAAAATATGTGCTCTTTTGAAAAAAATTCACATAGTAAAGATCTGAAGTATCTTAATATTAGTATGTCAACATACTCAAACTGATAAATAAGTATGTACACATACGCAACGTGATTTATTGATTATGGGAGTAACTACTCCCGGGAGTATATAAAATACACACACACACACACACACACACATATATATATATATATATATATATATATATATATATATATATATATATATATATATATATATATATATATATATATATATATATATATATATATATATATATATATATATATATATAGCTGGCTACAAAATAACTTATTCTGTAGCCACTTTGAGTTACGATAATTACTATGTCAATTTACGAGATTATAGTAACTCCGTGCTAAGTGGTTTACTGTAACGTTATGGTAAATATCCTCATGTGTTATAGTAAGACAACTATCGTAAATTAGTATATATTATTATCGTAAATGGAGGTGGCTAAATCTGTAATATGGAATTGTTCTGCTGCTGGCGGCCTGAGATTACATTAATTACATTACATTACGGCATTACGCAGAGTATAATCTGCAGAACTGTCAATGGGTGCGCTGACCACTTCTCGCGCGTCGTGGTGGTGCGATGCATGCATCCATATATGCACACGCAGGATTGCATGCAGCAGAGGGTGCTGCAGGTCTCTGACAAGAGAAAAACAGCAATCTGAGTCACGGAGGGTTTTTTTTTTTGTGGAAGTCTGAGTCACTGAGTGAGCAGTACTCTGCGGAGCAAAATTATCTTTCGGCCCATGTGGAAACCAACCAAGCCCGGCCTGGTGTAAATCACGTACGGCCCAGCAATTCCATTGCGTCATATATATTTTGAGCCCAGACTGCATGCTGGGCGTCCAGACTCCTTTCATAGAGTATCGCAATCTCTACCTTATGCGATTTCTAAAAGTTTTTTTTTTTGGGGGGGTGGGGGCTTCCCTCTCTCTTGCCCCTGAAATGAGATCTTGAGAAAATTCTATCTATTCTCGTCTGGATGGCAAGAAGTTCTATATTTTATTTCTTCAATTCAATAGAAATCCTCACAAGTACCTTTTTCTTTTTTCTATCTACTATTTTTTTGAGGAATATTTTCTATCTACTATTAATCACATTAAAGCCGAACAAATTATTTTTTTTTACAACAAAAGCCGAACAAGTTGAGATTTCTCAAACCAAACACTTTATAAAATCTACTCTACCATCTCTGTGCTCTGCCTTGTGCAGGTTCAAACATTTCTAGACTGGTGACATGTATATCCTCCAGCAACACATGGATGGATTATAGCACGTGAAGACGACACTGCTGGCTGTTAGGTCCTCTCATCTGTGGTCCACTGGCATGCATTGCACACCTAATCAAATGGTGGGCAGTGGTTCAGCTGCAACAACCCCAAAAAAAACAGGTGCCTTCCTCTGTTGCTAGACTGATCACTTAGGTATGGGCATGGCCATATGGACCAAAAAGAAGCTGCATATCCTTTCCATGTATATGATCCTATCCACCATGCTATTCACATGTGCACAAATCAGCTGAGTGGGAAGCAAAGGATCACAACAGATTTTATCGGTCACGGGTCCTAATGTGTACGACCTTGATTAATTTTGCAGAAAGGAGTGTCGTCATTTGGGGCCAACCCAAGATTAGACCAACAAACATGGAGGGTACAACAAGAAAGGCTGCCCATGCATAATTGTGCACATTGACTACTGTAGCAGCGGCCAGGCCTCACGTACTCTCTCCGTCAAAAAAAAAAAAAAAAAAGAGTGTCACTTAGGGTTCTATGCATATCAGACTTTTTGATGTTTGACTAGATTTATAAAAAAATCTTAGCAACGTTTGTATCTTCAAATAAGTTTGTCATAAAATATATTCAATGATTAATCTAATGATACTTACTATACATAAAAAATATTAATATCAAAAATATTAATAACTTCTTATATATATTTGTTAAATTTAAAATATTTGATTTTTTAGAAAGTGAGAACTGACTTTTCTTAGGGACGGAGTGAGTACACCGTAGTTGCTCAGCATTTGGAAAGCTACTTCCATGAGAAGCCTTTCCATTATTCTTCTTCCCCAACTGCTTTTAACCCTTCCTTCTCTGCACAAATGGATAACTACGGATGAAATATTCAGAGATAAAATAAAGAAAGAAAACTACGGATGACACTCGCATTGGCATGTATCTCGTCAAACTGAGTCGTTGGGTAGGACCAGCACTCCACTAGATTGGAAAATGTACCACCAGCAGCACTTGTTGCCTCACTCAACAAAACCACATGCTTGAAGCTTTTACCTTTACCAATGAAAGCGAAAGGCTCTCGGAAGAGACTTTTGTAGCGTTCATCAGCTTTCATGCACAGTTTCGCAAGTGCCTTGCAGCCACGGCAAGCCAATTAATGATGTTTGGACTTCGTGTTGGTTCTTTGATGATTGCTCAGAAGACCCGAGCGTAGTTTCCATCCCTACACCTTGTGGATAAGGTTAATTTTTTTTTTGACAAATTTATCGTAGGATAAGGAAGAATGTAGTATTGATCAATTCACACCACAAACATTGAAATTTGATGGATACTATTATAAAATTGTAGTCATTTACCATAAAGACATCGTAGTGATTATTTTGTTAATTTCTCAAATCTAAATGGATAGAATGTGGGCGAGATGGCATTTTTGCCCTTGTCTTCGTGGTCTCTCTAGGTTCAGGGCTCATCTCACTCTTCTCTCATCTTCGTGCTCGTGGCAGACCTCCCAAGCCTGCTCCTTCTTAGAATCCGATACTCCTAGTTATGCCCAACTTGCTACCCTTGGATCTTTAAAAGAATATTACCCCATATCAAGATAGACGTAGATGAATCTCATAGAAACCCTTAGATGATGACATTAAAGTAACAATGACAAGAGATTAGAATTTAGCAAAGCCAGTTGCAAATTTTATAAGCACAACTTTAAAATAGTACAAGTTATTGTCACTCTCTCACAACTCTACTTGATCATCTAGCACTCTCTAATTCTACTTCTTGAGCGCTCCTAATTACTCTTACAAGTCCTGAATGAGACCATTGTGTTGGTTTAGTTGATACATATGGCCTCTAGCCCTCTACCCATTGTTTATATAGTCCCCTCCAAGACCATCATACGTACGTACAAGTAGGAGTCTTATTCCTAGTGTCGGTGTTTTGTAAACCAGACTAGTAAACTTATACGATTGTCGCGCTGCTCTAGGAAGACGATGGTAGCATCCAATGGACACGAGGATTTATACTGGTTCAGGCCGGAGCCCTACGTCCAGTCTCAGAGATGATCAAGTGCGTGTTCCTCGCTTGAATGCTCTGAAGTTCTTACAATGGGGGTGCAAGAATGGTGGAAGAGATGGAAGGTCCTATGCTAGGCGAAGGGCTGTCCGAAGAGAAGCTTCAGGAGCCATACTACGATGGAGAATGAATGGAATGGTAGAGGATTCAGAATGTCTAGAGAGGGTACCCTGGCTGTCCTTATATAGAGTTCGGGGCCAGGGTGCTTACAAAGCAGGAGGTTCTCCCGACCGAAGGGTCGAGAGCCTGAGGGAGGTCCTAGCTAACTTGGCTTGTAAGCTACGCTGTCTTCTGGTGCACGTCCAGTCGTGGCTATCGTCATGGTCTTCTGGCCGCGTTGCGGCAGGGTGTGGCGTGGTGCTACTGTGCCAACCATGGCAGCACTGTATCCTCGATGATGATTCGTCAGCCGTCCTGTACAATGCGGTGTTCGTCGTGCCCTCCGTCATTGCTCTTGGTCCCTAGGGACGCCATACCCGAAGTAAGTAACCGCCCTGGGTCATCGATCGCTTGGTCACTTTACGGGGCCGAGGACCATGATCCTGATCGTCGAGGTCAGGGCACTCTGCTAGTCTGGATGGCCTCTTCGTCGAGCCCCTTGTCGTCGAGCCCCATCCCATAATGGGTGGGATCGTACAAGCATCTAGTCGGTTAGTATTTGGACGGTGGATGTCGTACCCGTTGCCACCATGGTGCGGTGTTGTCTCATCGATGCGGCAAGACACAGGGATGGCGTCTGACCGGGCCGAGGTGACTGTTGTCCCCTTGGTCCTTGCAAGGTCAGTGTGGCATGCTTGCTCTTGTCAGAGCAGGCGCGCCTAGCCACGCTCGACCTCCCCCCATCCCTTCTGGGGTCATGACAGGGAGAGGTCGTGCGTCTTGCGGGTGCCGTGTGACAAAGGCGGGTGGAAGGGGTCGGGGAAGACCCCGGCCTTGGCGCCTTGCCCACTCTGCTTGGCTTTCACTGGGCCTCGGTCATTTGAGCCTTTGTTAGCCATTGTGTTGCGGGCCGCGCGGCCTACTAACTAATCGGTGCCTTGAGACACCCCGGGGTTACAACCCCGACAGTAGCCCCGAGCGCTTTTGCGATCACGAAGTGTTCATGAAAGCGCTGGTACGCGCGTGCGTTAGAGTGCGGGCTCGTGGTTGCGTTGTTGGCGCGAAGTCACCAAATAGGGAGGGTGTCCTTTTCGGGGGGTTTCGAGGAGTCATTTCCCCGACCTCTCTTTAGCTCGATCGTGAGGATTTTTTTTGCGATCGTGCCCTGGCTCGTAGGTCTTGGACCTTCTGTTATGTTGCATGACTGAGCCATGATCATGCTTTAGGCTCCGCATTGCGCATCGCCCCAGCCTTTTGCTTCGTTGATCTCTCCCGAAGAGGTCGTGGACCCCTGACGGTTTGTGAGTCTCCGGAGCGGGCCTTAGGCCTGTGACTTGGGACACAGGGAGGAGTTAGTCATGGCTTGGCCCTGACTTCTTTCGGGGTCACGGGGACCCAACTCTAGTTTTTCCTTGGCGTCCTTGCCGACCCCGAGAGGTCGTGTTGCCTTATTGAAGGCGGGTTTGGTTTTGCCCCACGCGGGGAGAGGCATGTCCACCGTAACCATGTGGTCGGAGTGGTGCGCCTCGTCGGGGTCTATGGGTAATTCGAGTGTGACCCAATATCCTCCCCAATCTACATGGAGTTCGGCTGTGCCTCACGCAAGACGTCCCATAAATCATTGGCCATCAATCCCAATGGTCCCCAACCGCCTCCGCCGTGGCCAAAGGGCAAGATGCCTCCCCCCAAGAGGGGGGTCAACCCGGGAGACTTCGAAGCGGATGACTCGAACACAGGGAGAGATGGTCATATGGCTCTGCACCATCAATTAGAGTCGTGGGGGCCCATCTCCTCCCTGTCCCTATCCCTTTTGTGGCCTCGAGCCCTTCTAAGGATCGGCCTGATAGAGAGTTTCCTAAGCACGACACAGGGGCGTGGATGTGGAGGGCCGCTCGGCATGTGAACTGGGGGCTATCGACCTCCCCTAGCCACGTTGCATCTTGGTGGTGCCCTCTTGTAAATGGTTGTGCACCATAAAACATGGGCACGTGAATCCAAAGATAATGAAAGATACGAGGCTTACTCGGGATATGCTACTGTGTTGGTGTCCACCGCTCGGCCTTTCATCTGACTGCTTCCCCTGCGCAGCAAGAAGGTGGTTAGTAAATGGCGGAGTGTATGCGTGCGTTTGATGTACCTCCTATGACCGTTGCTGGGTCTTGTGTCGCCTAGGAGACTGAACCGCTGCGTCTTCTACCTCTTGATTACGAGTGCGTCTTGGGGTTTGCGCCCGTCTTGAATGTCTACCGTCATCTTCTCCGCTTTTGTCTTTGTGCTACCTATTTAAGTTGAGGGAGAGGAGGGCAGTGCACCTCATCCGCACTTCTCCCCTGTCTTCTGAGTTTTCTCTGACGTCCAATCCGAGTGAGAGAACGGTTGTCTCCATTGGGCGTCATGGTTCATGGTCCGTTCCAGCGGCTTCACCGCCGTCGGGAGGGACCTTTGGAGATCGAGCTCCACCACACCTCGCCGGCGTTCGTCCTCCACGAGTGTTAGAGGAAGTTCCACGAAGATGGGGAGGAATGATGCCATGGGAGGCTCAGGCCACTGGGCTTCCCCATGGTTGGCAGGCACGCGGCTCCCAGCTCTGGGTCTGGAAGCATTCAAGCATCGACTCGGTGACCCGCTCGCTGACTCATCACCAGACACGCCTCCCCTGCTCTACTAGAAGCGGTGTTGGGGCAATTTCTAGCGGGCTCCTCTTCCTCAGATGTTAAAGGGATATCCATGAGGTGGTTGTCCTCGAGGCTTCTTTCGATAATCCTCTCCTGCCTGTGACGCAGCTCTGAAGGCTAGAGACACCTTGTACTGGTCTCTCCGCTTTGTGAGATGTCTATCACGAGCGGGAGGGGATCCGATGATTATTGTAACCTCAGGTCCATCTAGTCCTATAGCATGTTGGACTAGATGTCTTTGTTGGTGGCTTTAGAAGCCGATGATCCTAATGTTTAGGACAGTGTTGTAATTAGCAAATGCGTAAACCCCTGAGGCTGTGATGTATGTGTTGCCCTTTCCGATTTCCCTTTTGTCATTGCCGATGACAGTTGTTTGAATCACTTGTCTCGATGATCCTTGGCATGAAGGGTTTTTTGCCCAAGCTATTTAATCTCTGTGTTGTCGATCTTCGCGAATTACTTTGTTTGGCTGGGCTCATCATTGAGCCATTGTTGGGCTGTGGGCATCCTGTAACACCTCGGGTGTTTAAAATACTAAAACCTGACATGTCATCATATGCATTGCAAAGCATTTGGCATTTGGTGAAAACTTTGAGATGCATACACTAAAACAAGTTTATATTCATGTGATATGTGTTGAATTGTATTGTTTGACTTAAATTCAAAGTTTGTTTGGATTTTAAATTTTTCGAGAAAACCCCGCTTTTCAGCATTTAAATCCTACCCTGAAAATCCATTTCAAAATCTAGACAGAATTAGGAGATGGTTATAGAAGCAAAGTTGTAGAACTTTCAATTTTGAACAACTTTTGTTTTTGGAGATTTTTGAGTTGTTATGAAAATTTGAGAGTAATTTGTGAATTTTGGCGTATGGCAAACTTGTAATTTCGATGAACAGTGTTCACCGCTTGCGCTACACCGCCGGCGAGCTTCGGCTTGTTTCCAGCATGCGCGTGGCAATGCCTCAGGCGTCCGCTACAACCGGGCGAGGGAAATGGTTTCGTCGTGGCTTCTTTGAGTTTCTGGCCATCCTTTTTAACCGTGAGCCGTCGCCGTTTGCCCGCTCCTTTCCTCTGCTTTCCGATCCATCGCCGCCGCAGCTCCGTGTGGCTTCCTTGAGCTTTTATGCGCTATATAAGTACCAAGACGTCGTCATCGCTGTTTTTCTTCCTTTGTTTTCACCACCGCTGTTGCCATCTTGGTAAAGGCCGTCCTAGTTCCATCTTTTCCTTGTGAATCCAGCCAGCTAGCCTTGGTCGCCTGAAATTGCCGAGAACTCGCTGTCCACGTTTTTCTTCCTCGAGGTCAGCAACTTCACCGCTGCGGGCGTGTCATTGTGTGCGTAGCTTTTCGGTGAGCCATTGTCTAATGTCGAGTGTGCTTACGGTTTCGTTTTCGATCTCAGTAGTCTTTAGTCAGTTGTTGTTTACTCATTTTGATCACTGCAGTCGCCAGTTCTCCCTCACCGACGATTTTTGCTCCGCATAGTTCACCGTAGTGGTCGGAGAGTTCACCGTAGTGGTCGGATAGTTCACCGTAGTGGTCGGAGAGTTCACCGTAGTGGTCGGAGAGTTCACCGTAGTGGTCGGAGAGTTCACCGTAGTGGTCGGAGAGTTCACCGTAGTGGTCGGATAGTTCACCGTAGTGGTCGGAGAGTTCACCGTAGTGGTCGGAGAGTTCACCAAAGTGATCGGTGCTAGCGTGGTCACATCAGTTACGGATATGGTTTGGTTAGTTTGGTTTGTAACTGTACTGCGAAGAAAAATTGTATCCAATTTATTAATTTTTGCATCCATCATCGAGCATCATGTTTCATATTCCACATCATGTTAAGCATGGCAATGTTACTACGTGTAGTAAACGAAGGTGATCGCGTGGTAGTTAATCAAGTTGCGGAGGAGGTTGATCTGTCTGTTGAAGTCGGATCGAAGACTTGTGAAACGTCGCAGGAGCCAGACTTTTCCGTCAACGAAGGCAAGCCCCGGATGCATATAACCCTACCTTGTATTTTACAAATTGATTTCGCTTTTGCTTTTCAATACTGCATTAAGTGATTAGAAGTCAAGTGGAAACCTAATTGTTGCATTATCAACCTTGTTGTTCCATATCTACCTTGTTACCGTTTAAAATCGTATATGCCTAGTTATGCTTAGCTCTGCTTAGACCGATCAAAGTTAGGTGATTACCTGTCACCTGCAAGTTTTAAATGGAACATTGGTTAATTATGTTAGCATGTGATATGGGAATGTGGAGTAATAAATCTAGACCGGGCGGACTCGGTGTGTGTGAGCCACAAGACATGGAGGTCTTGTGAGCGGGTTCTTTCCGCTTTATGTCGATTAAGGCACGTCCGTTGTTGAATTGCATGAGGTGAGAATTTGTAGTACTAACCACATACTCCGGTAAGCCTAAACTTGGCGATTCTATTACGAGAATGGCTACTCGCGACCGGGTGGAGAGATGGCGGAGAGTAAGCGTGTACCCTCGTGGTGGAATGTGGCCGGATTTGAGGTGTCTTTGTATTCTCGGGTGGCGCGGACCCGTTCTTGTTTCAGAGGATCCAAGGTAGGTTGGTATATGTAGGTCGTGGACCCATGCATATGTCGTGTGGTCTGGAAGTCCTAGCTTGGGTTTATAATCGGTTCGAATCGTCGTTGCTCCTCGGTTATGGAGACTCAACTCACTTTGCTCATCATCGTAGTATTAATAATCGGAACTCAAAAATGGTTCGAGAAAGTGTTGGATATGAAGTTTCATGATCTTAATACGGATCGTGTCACTTTTGTATATGATCTTATGAGATTTTGAATATTGATACAAAGAATTTTGTTAAAGTGCTTTTACGCAAAAGAACTTTGATTATTGCTAAAGCCATACCTTGAATCCACGAGCACGCATTCCCCAGTCTTTTCGCTTTTTATTTCGGTTAAGTCTTGTTGAGTACTTTCGTTACTCGGGGTTTGTTGACCCTTATTTGCGGTGAGGCTCATGAGCAAATCTGTTTTGGATCGTCTTTGCATGTTGTTCAAAGTGGTGATGATAAGTAATGTGTGGCCCTTAAGGTAAGGCAAATTTTTTGTGTGTTTTGTATATATATTATAATGCCACTCCCCTACTTTGGTTTGTATTAATAATCGAACTTAGTTTGTAAGGTTTGAAATAAATGTTTTGTAAACTAAGTTATTGTAAGACTTCCGCTTGAATTACTCGGTGTAGATATTTGAATAAATGTTGTAATCTCGCAATAACTCGTAATGTGATCCCGCTTTCGAAAATCGTGGATGATTCGGGGTTCTCCGAGGACACCCGACAGTCTTCTTAAGTTATCGGTAACATATGCATAAATGTCAATGGTCGTTGGACAGTGACAGGTGCATGTGGGCCCTATAATTTAGGAGGTTCTGCCACAGAATGGTATCGGAGCGATCGTTACAAGGTTTTTGTTGTATTGTTTTATAAAAACTTCAAAATGATTTGGATGACTAAATTTAACTTGATAGTTTGGTCCAAATTGCTTCTGACTTATCTTATTTCTTTCTCACCATTCCTTATTTGATTAAAAGGGTCTTGTGTGGTGGAGTAGTAATCTTACTATGCCCTATATAAAAATAAATGTTGTTTATGTGCTTTATAAACTTTGATGTTTTTGTTCGTAAGAACGATTCATGCATCATGCATAATTCACTCGTTACTTCCTTCACCTCTTAGTCTGGAGTTGAGTAGTGAGTTTGGTTTGAGGAATGTAATCCATCATAGCTGCTCTTTAGACTTAGATCAAGTGGTCTTACTTGGATTAAATTGGTTTCCTACAGTATGGCTCGTGCCAAGATGACGCCCCATAAGTCCACTGGACCCAAAGGAGTTCCTCGTCACCAACTTGCCCCTAGGAATGATGGTGCTAGCAAGATAAATAGGCCGATCCTCAAAGTGAGATACAGAGGATTTCTGCAGAGTTAGCCCAAGCTACTAGAGATAGGGCTATGGACGCCATTCAGTGGGCGATTACAGAACAATTAAAGGCGTCTTACCACAACTCACGTGAACTGCGAACGTATGTTAGTTCGTATGCAAGGAAGGAAGGAATGAAGCTTGGCATAGGGAAAATGTAGCTAGAGTTAGAACTCATGAGTTAGAATTTTATGTAGAAGACTTAGAAGAGCATAATACATATCTGCATGAGGAAGTTCATAGGCTAAGCAATCTCCTAGATCCAAATCATGAACCCCAAGTTGATGCATTGGATCCCGTGTTATCATTGCCGATGGGAGTGAATCGGAAGAGGAGAAGAAGATCCCAAGAATTAGTAATGATTGATGAAAGTGATAATGAAGGCGGTAATATTTCCGGAATGGATACCGAGCCTGAAGTTTGATGTAATCGCGAAAAGGAGTAGAGTTGTGAAGTAATTACTTCTAGTTAAGTTAAGTAGTCTTGTTTAGATGTGGTCTTGTGTTTAAATAAGTGGCACCGATGTAATGCGTTGTAGTAAGCTTTAGGATCTTTGAATAAAGGCTTGTGAATAAAGTTTGGTTTGTTATGAGCGGATGCGTCAAATGCGGGATCGCATATTCACGGTACTTCACAAGATGATGATGATATCCCTAACCCGCCACCAATGCCAACAAATCTGGTGATGCTATTGCCGCATTAGTCAATGTGACTATGGAAAATTCTCGTTTGCTTCATGAGATGGCTCAAAGTAATCAAAATCGATGCATAGAAATCATGGACGCAACCATAACGGGCATGAGGCTACATATGTTGACTTCACGGATACAAAACCCCAAAGGTTCACTAAGGTGATGAACCATTGGAGGTCGATGACCGGCTTAGGACCATGGAACGTAAATTTGATCTTATTCATTGCACGGAGTTTCGAAGCGGTGTTTGCCGCCCAAAGAACTTAGAGGTGCAAAATGGTGCTTGGTATGCAAACCTTATGGCCATGCAACCCTTGCGTGTTCCATTAACTTGGATAGAGTTTCAGATCGCTTTTAGAGCCCATTATATCCTCAAGGAGTGATGGCTATGAAGTTGGAAGAGTTCCTTGCTTTGAGGCAAGGGGATCAAACTGTGATGCAAGATGTAGGAAGATTCAATCACTGTCACAATATGCACCGTAACATGTCAACACTGATGCAAAGAAAAGAAATGGTTCATGAGAGGTATGAATACCAAATTGCGTAGACTATGATGACAGCTTGTACCAATGTCACTTATCATGAGGCCGTGGATATTGTAATTGCTTGAGAGGCAAAGTATCGGCAACATAGGGAGTTCAAGAAGAAAAAGGGTATGCCGTCTGGATCTTTTGGGGGGACGTCGTGTACTAAGGAAATGGTATACCAGTACCCATAAACCTGGTGGGCATATTTTTCCCACTACCATGATTATCCTAAAGGACCGGGATATAGATGTGATTTTGGGAATGAATTGGATGTATCGACATAAGGTCATTATAAATGCTTTGAATAGAACTATAAGGGTAAGTTTGCCATACTAGTGCTTCTCAACTTCTTATCCAACTTCCAACCTTAAGAAGATCAAAGGCAAAGTTTGTAACTCGCCAAAAGAGATTAGAGATATCCCGGTAGTATGTGAATTTCCGATGTGTTTCTGAAGAATTACCCGGTCTACCGCACAGATAGGGATGTCCAGCTTAACATAGAATTGAAACACGAACAGACTCCGATTTCTCGGAGAGCTTATAGGATGCCACCTAAGGAGTTAGCCGAGTTGAAGACTCGATTGCAAGAATTGATTGATAAGGATTTATCCAACCTAGTTCATCACCTTGGGGATGTCCGCAATTTTGTGAAAAAGAAAGATGAGACCTTGAGGTTATGTGTCGATCACCATTCCATTGAATGAAGTGACCATCAAGAATAAGTATCCATTACCTCGGATAGATTTGCTTTTTGATCAACTGGCCGAGCCAAAGTTTTCTCAAGATAGATTTGAGGTCGGGGATATCACCAAATCAAGATAAAGCCCGAAGATATTCCCAAAACGGCATTTACCACAAGATATGGATTATATGAATATTTGGTCATGTCTTTTGGTTTGACCAATGCTCCAACTCATTTCATGTATTTGATGAATTCAGATTCATGCCCGAGCTAGACAAATTAAGTAGTGGTGTTTATTGATGACATTCTAGTATATTCCAAGAGTAAGGAAGAACATGCGAAACATCTCGAAATTGTTCGACTCGTTTGAGAGAACATCAACTTTATGCAAAGTTCAGCAAGTGTGAGTTTTGGCTTAAGGAAGTACAATTTCTTGGACATGTCTTGTCAACGGAAGGAGTTGCTGTTGATCCAAGCAAAGTGAAGGATGTTCTTGATTGGAAACCGCCAACCACAGTTCATGAAGTTAGGAGTTTTCTGGGATTGGCGGGGTATTACCGTCGGTTTATTCCAGATTTCTCTAAAGTGTCAAAGTCCATTACTGAGTTGTTGAAGAACCAAGTCAAGTTTGTTTGGTCGTCTGATCGTGAAGAGGCTTTTCGGACTTTAAAGAGATTGTTGACCATCGCACCAAAGATAGCCCAACTCGACATCGAGAAGTCATTTGACGTTTATTGTGATGCGTCGGTATTGGTATTGGATGTGTGTTGATGCAAGAAGGCCGAGTCATTGCTTATGCATCCAGGGCAACTTAAGCAACATGAAGAGCACTATCCGACTCATGATTTGGAGTTAGCAAATTGTGGTCCATTCTTTGAAGATTTGGCGGCATTACCTACTTGGTAATACATGCCATATATATACAGACCATAAGAGCTTAAAGTATATCTTTACTCAGTCAGAATTGAATATGCGACAAAGAAGATGGTTAGAGCTGATTAAAGATTATGACTTAGAAGTGCATTATCATCCTGGAAAAGCAAATGTGGTTGCAGATGCTCTAAGTCGCAAAAGTTATTGCAATTGCCTGAAAGTAAGAACAATGGGTTTGACCTTATGTCAAGAGATGGAGAAGTTGAAGGTGGAGGTAATTCCACAAGGAAGTTTGACCAACATAATTGTTGAAGCCGCTATTCGAGATCAAGTTATTGCTGCTCAGAAGGAAAATAAGGGTATAGCCCATATCAAGGAAAAAGTCAAGAATGGAAAAGCGGAATGCTTTAACATAGATGATGAAGATGTGTTATGGTTCAAGGATCGCCTGGTGGTACCAAAAGTTCCTGAGTTACGGCAGTCAATTCTTGAAGAAGCACATGCTTCTAGGTTATCTATTCATCCGGGAAGCAACAAGATGTACCATGACTTAAAACAAAGGTTTTGGTGGACCAAAATGAAGATAGAAATTGCAAGGTATATAGCAAAGTGTGATACTTGTCAGAAAGTGAAAGCTATACATTTGAGGTCTGCTGGAGAATTACAACCATTACCTATTCCAGCTTGGAAGTGGGAAGATATAAGTATGGACTTTATTATTGGTCTACCCAAGACATCAAAGGGATTTGACTCAGTATGGATTATTGTAGATCGACTCACTAAGTCAGCACATTTTCTTCCAGTCAAGACCATATATCCTACGATCCAATATGCCAAGATGTACTTAGCAAGAATCATGAGTTTGCATGGGGTACCAAAAACTATAGTGTCAGATAAGGGTACGCAGTTTGTCTCCAGCTTTTGGAAACACTTACATGCTTCATTGGGTACTAAACTTCTGTATAGTACAGCTTATCATCCGCAGACTGATGGGCAGACTGAAAGAGTCAATCAAGTACTTGAAGATATGTTAAGGTGTTGTGTCCTTAATTATTCCAACAAGTGGGACGAATGCTTACCTTTGGCTGAGTTCTCATATAACAATAGTTATCAGGAAAGCATTAGAATGGCTCCATTTGAAGCACTTTATGGTCGTAGATGCAGAACATCGTTAAGTTGGTCTGAGCCAGGAGAGAGAAGGTTCTTTGGAGTTGACCTTGTGAAAGAAACAGAAGACAAGGTTAGGCAAATACAGAGTAATCTGAAGATAGCTCAGTCCCGCCAAAAGAGTTATGCGGATAGACGACGGAGAACATTGGTATTCAACAAAGGAGATTTTGTATATCTGAAAGTATCACCAATGAAGGGAGTTAACCGTTTTGGTGTTAAAGGAAAGTTGGCACCCCGATACATTGGACCATATCAAATTTTGGAGAGGTATGGAAAAGTGGCATATCGCTTGAAATTACCTGAACATCTCACAGCTGTGCATGATGTGTTCCATGTTTCTCAATTGAAGAAGTGTCTTCGAGTGCCTGAACAGAATGTTGAAGTTGAAGGAGTAGAATTAGAACCGGATTTAACTTATTCCGAATATCCTATCCGAGTGTTAGATCAGAAAGATCGTGTTACTCGAAGACGGACAATCAAGTTCTATAAAATACAATGGAATCAACATTCAGAAGAGGAAGCTACCTGGGAATCAGAAGATTACTTGTTAGAAAAATTTCCAGAGTTTCTAGCGTCAATATAGAATAGAATAATGTTAGTTGAGCTCGGTTACTACAAATTGTGTTTGGTAAAAGAACCTCAGTTGTTTTATGGAAAAGTTCTGGATGTTTTTTTTGAATTAACACATTTCCTTTTCCATTACTTACTCTATGGCTTTGAATCTCGGTAGTAGATTTCTTTTTTAGGGAAGGATTGTAACACCTCGGTGTTTAAAATACTAAAACCTGACATGTCATCATATGCATTGCAAAGCATTTGGCATTTGGTGAAAACTTTGAGATGCATACACTAAAACAAGTTTATATTCATGTGGTATGTGTTGAATTGTATTGTTTGACTTAAATTCAAAGTTTGTTTGGATTTTAAATTTTTCGAGAAAACCCCGCTTTTCAGCATTTAAATCCTACCCTGAAAATCCATTTCAAAATCTAGACAGAATTAGGAGATGGTTATAGAAGCAAAGTTGTAGAACTTTCAATTTTGAACAACTTTTGTTTTTGGAGATTTTTGAGTTGTTATGAAAATTTGAGAGTAATTTGTGAATTTTGGCGTATGGCAAACTTGTAATTTCGATGAATGAAGGTTCACCGCTTATGCTTACACCGCCGGGCGAGCTTCGCTTGTTTCCAGTCAGCAGCGGCAGTTCTGGGCGTCGCTATTTGGCGAGGGAAATGGTTTCGCTGTGGCTTCTTTGAGTTTCCTGGCCATCCTTTTAACCGGAGCCGCCGCCGTTGCCCCGCTCCTTTCCTCTGTTTTTCCATCATCGCCGCCACTGCAGCTCCGTAATGGCTTCCTTGAGCTTTTTGCGCTGCGCTATAAGTACCAAGACGTCGTCATCGTCGTTTTTCTTCCTTTGTTTTCACCACCGCTGTTGCCATCTCGGTAAAGGCCGTCCTAGTTCCGTCTTTTCCTTGCGAATCCAGCCAGCTAGCCTTGGTCGCCTGAAATTGCCGAGAACTCGCTGTCCACGTTTTTCTTCCTCGAGGTCAGCAACTTCACCGCTGCGGGCGTGTCATCGTGGCCAGAGCTTTTCGGTGAGCCGTTGTCTCAGAATCATTGTGCTTACGGTTTCGCTTCGATCTTTGTAGTCTTTAGGCGCTTGTTGTTTACTCATTTTGATCACTGCATGCGCCAGCCTCCCCTCACCGACGATTTTTGCTCCGCATAGTTCACCGTAGTGGTCGGAGAGTTCACCGTAGTGGTCGGATAGTTCACCGTAGTGGTCGGAGAGTTCACCGTAGTGGTCGGAGAGTTCACCGTAGTGGTCGGAGAGTTCACCGTAGTGGTCGGAGAGTTCACCGTAGTGGTCGGAGAGTTCACCGTAGTGGTCGGAGAGTTCACCAAAGTGATCGGTGCTAAGCGTGGTCACATCGATTCACGGATATGGTTTGGTTAGTTTGGTTTGTAATCAGTCTTCGCGAAGAAAAATGTATCCAATTTATTAATTTTTGCATCCATCATCGAGCATCATGTTTCATATTCCACATCATGTTAAGCATGGCAATGTTACTACGTGTAGTAAACGAAGGTGATCGCGTGGTAGTTAATCAAGTTGCGGAGGAGGTTGATCTGTCTGTTGAAGTCGGATCGAAGACTTGTGAAACGTCAGCAGAGCCGACTTTTCCGTCAACGAAGGCAAGCCCGGATGCATATAACCCTACCTTGTATTTTACAAATTGATTTCGCTTTTGCTTTTCAATAATCGCATTAAGTGATTAGAAGTCAAGTGGAAACCTAATTGTTGCATTATCAACCTTGTTGTTCCATATCTACCTTGTTACCGTTTAAAATCGTATATGCCTAGTTATGCTTAGCTCTCTGCTTAGACCGATCAAAGTTAGGTGATTACACATCACACCGCAAGTTTTAAATGGAACATTGGTTAATTATGTTAGCATGTGATATGGGAATGTGGAGTAATAAATCTAGACCAAGGCGGACTCGGTGTGTGTGAGCCACAAGACATGGAGGTCTTGTGAGCGGGGTCTTTCCGCACTTTGTGTCGATTAAGGCACGTCCGTTGTTGAATTGCATGAGGTGAGAATTTGTAGTACTAACCACATACTCCGTAAGCCTAAACTTGGCGATTCTATTACGAGAATGGCTACTCGCGCCTTTGGGAGTGGAGAGATGGCGGGAGTAGCGTGTACCGTGGCTGGAATGTGGCGGATTTGAGGTGTCTTTGTATTCTCGGGTGGCGCGGACCCGCTCTTGTTTCGTGAGGATCCAAGGTAGGTTGGTATATGTAGGTCGTGGACCCGCATATGTCGTGGTGGTCTGAAGTCCCAAATGGGTTTATAATCGGTTCAATCGTCGTTGCTCCTCGGTTATGGAGACTCAACTCACTGCTCATCATCGTAGTATTAATAACCGGAACTCGAAAATGGTTCGAGAAAGTGTTGGATATGAAGTTTCATGATCTTAATACGGATCGTGTCGACTTTGTATATGATCTTATGAGATTTTGAATATTGATACAAGAATTTTGTTAAAGTGCTTTTACGCAAAAAGAACTTTGATTATTGCTAAAGCCATACCTTGAATCCTCGAGCCCACATTCCCGAGTCTTTTCAGCTTTTATTTCGGTTAAGTCTTGTTGAGTACTTTCGCATTTCGTGGTTTGTTGACCCTTGTTGCGGTGAGGCTCATGAGCAAATCTGTTTTGGATCGTGCTGCATGACTGTTGTTCAGTGCGGTGATGATAAGTAATGTGTGGCCCTTGGGCAGGGCAGCGATTTTTGTGTGTTTTGTATATATATTATAATGCCACTCCCCTACTTTGGTTTGTATTAATAATCGAACTTAGTTTGTAAGGTTTGAAATAAATGTTTTGTAAACTAAGTTATTGTAAGACTTCCGCTGAATTACTCTGGTGTAGATATTTGAATAAATGTTGTAATACTGCAATAACTCTGTAATGTGATCCTGCTCGAAAATCGTGGATGATTCGGGGTTCTCCGAGGACACCCGACAGTCTTCTTAAGTTATCGGTAACATATGCATAAATGTCAATGGTCGTTGGACAGTGACAGGTGCATGTGGGCCCTATAATTTAGGAGGTTCTGCCACACATCCGTGCCCATGTGCCATGGCATGCTCCACCGCAATCGAGAAAGGCGACGTGTTTGTCACTCCCAGTTGGGCCTCCCTCCGTGGGAGCAGTTGCCGTGGACCTAGGTGGAGTGGCCCTGATACGCCGTTCGAGTGTGCACCGAGGCACCCGGCGTTCTCGAGCGGGTCGTGCTTCTTGGGGCCTCGGGGAGTTTTTAATGGTTTCATTTGGTCGGATGATGCACCTGCCATGGTCGTTCGAGCAAGCGTGAGTGCTCCATAGGTGAGTCACTCTTGTTGACTCGATCCTCATTGAGCTTGTCATGTAGGATTTGTTCTTGCCGAGGTCGTTCACTCAGTCTTCTTCTCTCGAAAGTGTGGGGTTGGCCGTGAACGACTGTTTGCTTCTGGCTCGAGCGGGTCATCTTACTTGAGTGTCATGCGTGCTGAGGGCTACTTGGTTGTCATGGAGCTTGCTCCTCCCACACGCGGTGTTGCTGGTGTGTGATCCCATCTTATCGCGTTGCCGCCTGTGTTCCTCTTGTTCGGGTAGGAATGTGCTCCTTCTCCATCAGCCTTGTGAGCGTGGGTGCACGTTCTGGCCTAGGGGCTAGCCTAAAGAGCTAAACGTTATGCGGCCCAACGCTACGGTCGAGGCATCGGGGTCAGGTCGCTGATCCGGTTTGATGCAAGGGGAAAAAGCGAGCAGAGGGCGTAGGCTTCGATTTTCCCAGCTCCACCCGCTAGGGCAAAGTGGCGCTTTGTTTCCTTTCGCTCCCTATCCGCGTGAGTGCCCAACTTCGCCCTAGAGCTGGTCCGGGAGGCTTGGTCTAAGAGGCATCTTGTTGCGGTAAGGAGTTTAGGAAATAGTTCATCATTCCGTCCCACTATGGGTACACATGGAGAAGCTCAAAGTAGGTCTCTCGTTCGACGATGGGTGATGCTTGGGGTCTTTGCACCTAGAGTGTGATTGGCGTATTCGCTTGTCATTACCCTATTCTTTTATTTACTTTCCGTTCAAATTGGAATGTGCTTCATCCCCCTAGGTCCATGCTTGCGGATGCATATCTTAACCTGAGGACTGGCCTGCGGGGCTAAAATGTGTGTGATCTGGTGGAGCGACAGGGCGGCAGAGGATGATCGCAGATTCGGCACGATGCGAGAAGAAAATGAGAGAACAACATGAGCCCCCTTTCTTTCGCTCCCCTGGTCCTAAGCAAATGGGTTTCTCGTTTCCTCTTAGGCTCGTGCGTGGGTGCCTAGCATCGCCTAGGAGCTGGTCCATTGGGTTGGCCGAGGCAACCCAAGTGAGAGGTCAGGACATGGGTTACCGGCTCGTCGTGGCGTGGGGAGTGATCAGAAGACGCTCAGGAAAGGGACGCTGGGATGGTGACAAGCAGTGCTACGTCGTGGGACATGTATATGCACCCTTGTGTGCGGCCTCCACGAGTGACTCATGTCCGGCTGCTTGCGTGGGCCAAAGCAGGTCACTCGGGAGCCTAAGCGGTTTCACGGTGAGGTGTGTGGGCACACCGTTCCATAGCTCGCTCCATGGGTTGGTCGCAGTGTTATGGATCTAAGGGTGCACCTATACGTGTAAGTGGATGTGTTCGGAAGCCATTGCGGATCTGGTTGTCGTAACTCAGGGCGCGTTGAGCCCCCAAGCATCTGTTCATGGTGGAGTTGCTGCTCGAGGCATTACAAGCCCCCAAGCGCTTGCTTGTGCTGGAGCTATCATGGTCCCTGGGCCGCAAGCCGATGAGGTCGCTTCTCCACCGCTCTGAGCGGTCGCAGCTGGCGAGGATCGACCCCTCGGGCATCTTTGGGTTGTTCCTTGCCGGCTCGATATACTCGATGGGCCCACGAGCCCCCAAGGATGGCCTCTTCGTGTCTGGCTCATTATGGCTTTTGGCCAGGAGGGCTTGTGTATATTGGTGCCCGAGTCCTCCTGGCGTGACGATGTCGCTATCGCCGTGTCTTTGGCTCCATGTGCGGTTGCCGCTCCCAACATGGTGCTATCGTGACCTATTGCTATGGGGGCTGGCTTCCAACATAGCATGGTTTGGTCTACTCGTCATGACGCACAGCGCGCTTAGGGCGCTTGCTTCCTCGGATGCACGTGCCTCCGTGCAACAGATGCCAGCCCGCAGAGTCGTGTCGTACGGCTTGCCCGCTGTGTAGTATTGGATCCAGGTCCCGGGCTTGACCTTGTGTGGCCCGATGCTAGTTAGCCGCTTGACCACTAATGGCGGTGCCGCATGGTGATGGGTAGTCTCATCATTCGTGCGCACACCCTGGTTCATCGTGTTTCACTGGTGGTGACGCTGCCCGAGGCGTGATTCTATCATAGGGTCCAGTTCTGCTATGCGGTGAGTCTAGACAGGGTATGAGTGGATGAGGGGCATTGCCCCATTGGTTCGGGTGATCTCGTGGTTCCCTAAAAGGATGTGGCCTCCGCAGGTTGTTCCTTGGGTGAGATCGCCATGAGCCATGGTCGTCTGGCTTCCTGGGTGGAAGTCTCAGCCATGGCCAGTAACGAGAGAGGGCAATGGGCCCCTCACGTGGGTGCACTCCAGGATGAAGCCCCCGAGGGCAGTTCCGAGAGTGTGTCTGCCGTGGACCATGGGATCTAGGCCTACGGGACGGAGGTCCGAGTCGCAACTGAGGGCGGACGCGGGCGTTAGTCCTTTGGTGTGGTTAACCACGTGGTTCCCCAAAAGGATGTGGCCGGTTGAGGCCATTCCCTGGGTGAGTTTATTGTGAGCCATAGACCTTTGGTTTCCTGAACGAGAGGCCTGGATGCGGCCGGTGGTGGGCGAGGGTACTGGCCCCTCTGGGTAGGTGGACTCCAGGATGCTGCCACCAGAGGTAGTTCCGAGAGTGTGTCCATAGCGGGCTACGTGTCCTGGATCTCCATGGCAGAGGTTTGGGTCGTAGCTGCGGGCGGACATGGGTGTTGGCCCTTTCATGATGACGAACTCATAGTTTTTCTGGCGGATGTGGCCGTCGTGGGCCATTCTACCAGCGAGTTCACTGGCAGTGTGAGGAGCCATTGCTTCCTTATCAACAAACAAGAGTGCACGACTATCCCCTACCTGGCGGGCCAACTATCGGTGTTGTGTAAACCAGACTAGTAAACTTATACGATTGCCACGCTGCTCTAGGAAGATGATGGTATCATCCAATAAACAGGAGGATTTATACTAGTTCAGGCCGGAGCCCTACGTCCAGTCTCAAAGATGATCGAGTGCGTGTTCCTCGCTTGAATGATCTAAAATTCTTACAATGGGGGGGCAAGAATGGTGGCAGAGATGGAAGGTCCTATGCTAGGCAAAGGGCTGCCCAAAGAGAAGCTCCAGGAGCCATACTATGATGGAGAATGAATGGAATGGGAGAGGATTTAGAATGTCTGGAGTGGGTGCCCTGGCTGTCCTTATATAGAGTTCGGGCCCAGGGTGCTTACAAAGCAGGAGGTTCTCCCGACCGAAGGGTCGAGAGCCTGAGGGAGGTCCTAGCTAACTTGGCTTGCAAGCTATGTCGTCTTCTAGTGCACGTCCAGTCATGGCTATCTTCATGGTCTTCTGGCCACATTGCGACAGGGTGTGGCGTGGCGCTACCGTACCAACCGTGGCGACACTATAGCCTCGATAATGATTCATCTGTCGTCCTATGCAACGCGATGTCCGTCGTGCCCTCCGTCATTGCTCCTGGTCCCTAGGGGCATCGTACCCAAAGTAGATAACCGCCCTAGCTCATCGATCGCTTGGTCGTTTTGTGGGGCCAAGGGCCATGATCCCGATCATCGGGGTCAGGGCACTCTGCTGGTCTGGATGGCCTCTTCGTTGAGCCCCTTGTCATGGATCCCTATCCCATAGTGGGTGGAATCGTACAAGCGTCTAGTCATTCTGTATTTGGATGGTGGATG